>OY757927.1:73796288-73818788 GCA_963585895.1 Sepioteuthis lessoniana | reverse complement strand
GCTATTACACTCACTTTTGGACTAATGCCCTGGCAATGGGGTAAATAATATCACTCCTGTTCTCCTACAAAAATGGCTTTGGCATAAAATAACCCAGAAAAGCTGATGTCCCATTAAACAAAGAAACCACATCAAACTATTTAAAGAAAAAATGTATGTATTTACCAACAGCTCCACACGGGCAGCATGTGGCAAAAGGTAAATTTTTAGAGGAGCTTAACAGATTTTATTTGAAAAGAAGTTATAAAAAAAAAAGAAATAGCAGAAAGGGATTGTAAATTTGAAAGATTTGCGATGACCACTTAAATTGAAATGTTGTGCAATGGAAATTGCAGCAAAAATAAAACACGCCTGAAACATTGATTGATGAGAGTTACAAGATCGGACACTCATCATAAAAATAGATTTTTCAAACTTAGATGGATTAATCGGAACAAAAATAGAGGGAAAAAGAAGTTTTATAAAATAAAGCTGAAATCAAAATAATTTAGAAATATCTACTGATTCTTGTGAATTTACACTCATTCTCTTACCTACCTACATTTAGATACATAGTACATTACAGGTGAATTCAATTCTCACTGGATTCCCAAAATTTCAGACCTTGTGCCAGAACAAAATAACCATTGTAAATCACTAAGAAAACCAGCTGGCATGAAATGAAATATCATTTAAATGTAAGTACACCATAACAATTTTGTATGATTATGTATCATAATCCTTCTATATATATATATATATATATATATATAAAGCAGACTAAGGTAAACACACTCTCAGAAAAAGAGAAGGTGACCGCTATATAAACCCATAACCAACTGAAAAGCATTCAAACTGCAAACATGAGTGAGTTCAAGTCTCATTGAGTACCCCATTAACAAGACCTTGTGCCATATATGTTCTCTGACGAAAGCAACCAGATGGAAACACACAAGCATGTAAGAACAAAATAAATAAATTAATTCAAAAAATACAAATCTCTTTGTGAACCTACCTATCTTAAAATATACATATGTATATTGCTGACCATATAGCAAAGGTATAGTCAGCTCTCGATTGGCTATCAGTCATATGGAAGTCAGACCAATCTGATAGAATAAAATGCAATTTTTTCAAAGCAGCGGTTGTATCCATACTAATATATGGATGCACCACTTAGACGCTGACGAAGCGCTTGGAGAAAAAGCTTGACGGCAATTGCTAGGTGTCATATTGAACAAATCCTGAAAGAAATATCCAACAAAACAGCAGCTATGCAGTCACCTACCTCCCATCTCTAAAACCATTCAAACCAGACGAACAAGACGAGCTCCTATGGACTCCTTCACATGACGAGCAAGCGATGAACGTCCGGCAAGAACCTAACTACAACATCTCTGTATAGGCTCAAGATGCAGTCTAGAGTCTCTGCCGAATGCGATAGACGATAGAGACGAATAGAGAGGGAGAGTCGGGGAAATCCGTACTTGTGGCATGACATGATGATAATGACACACACACACACACACACACATATATATATATATATAAGTTAGGATAGTGCAGACATAGTTTGCTGATTGTTTTTCGCTTTTGAGATGATCAGACCAAGAGCCCTTGATCTGATGATCACTTAAGCGAGGAACTGACAGACACCAAATACCGTTGACTCTGTATCAATGCGATCTTAACTTAGATCTATATATGCTTAATCACTGGTAATGAGAACTTTGTATTTATAAATATAACAAAATATATCATTAATATGATAAGCACACGCACACACAAATATATATATATATATATATATATAAACAATTTTTTTATAAAAAGCTAATTTTCTGCTCAACCAAACATGAAAGTAAGTTAGTAAAGAGGGCGACCTGAAGGCTCCCTTTTCAGTAGCTACTACACCAAGGTGTAGGGGAGAGCGCTACTCCTTTCCCTGGATGCTCCTTTTTATCCTCAATACGTACCTTATATTATTGAGTGTTAAGCAAGGAGGTATCAAGTAGCATTTTTAAAAGTCTTTGGTATGACGCAACCTGGGATTGAACCAAGGTCTTCCGGACCATTGGCGATAACTCTACCCACTAGGCCAATACAAGGAGTTTAATATTTCGTATGGAATATACAATTAAAACAGATATTATTCGGTATAATCTTTACTATAACTCATAAATAAATACACCAACAATTTAAAAAAATATATATCAGCTGCTGAATCCCCGAGAAAATCGCAATTCTTTTCTTGGCGTGTCCCGGATTTGTCCTGGTCACGAATTTATATTGATTTTGCAGGGCCTATTCATAGAAAATGTTTTCTGTTACAAGTGGATGCCTAAAGTCAATGGCCAGCAATTTTTTCGGTGAGCCACATCACCTCTGAGGAAATCATTCCGAAATTACATCACATTTTTGGCAAATCAAGAGTCCCAGAAACCTTAGTCTCTGACAATAGCACTGCTTTCTTTTTAGATTTTGCTAGCAGAACATTATAAAAAACATACACACACCACCATTCCATCCAAAATCAAATGGACAAGATGAGTCATTTGTAGATATCTTTAAGAAGGTATTCCAAAACTTACAAAGTGAGTGTGCGGTAACCTAATACTGAAGACGTTCCTAACATGGTGGAGAGCCACACCAAACACCCCAAACGTTAACTCACCCGCTGAGGTGCTGAGGACCCTCGAAATATTATTTGAGGACATCATTAGTCCAAATACACAAAATTTATGCGGATTAAAAAGAAATTTAAGAAAATGCAAAAAGTAAGTTTCCCAGGAGGCATCTGACAGGAAGCGAAATCGGCGCATGCCTAGAAGGTGGGGCTTCTTGGCTCCAAAGATAAATTCTTCCTCATTAAGCATTTACCACTTAGACTGGATGGACCTTAGTCTCTAGGCTTCTAATGGGGAGCGCAAGTACCGGAGCTTAGCGGCAGGTTGCGTCTCCTATCAGTAGCAGCCTCTAATAAACATAACCACTGAACCAATAACAAACCTCGAACATTTAATTGCCAAAAATGGTTCTATAATATACTTCAACGCCTTGTCTAGTTGATTGGGTTTTTTGGGTTTTATGGTATATCAACCTTTGTAGGTTATTTAATTCCTGATCAATTTTTAAACAAATAATCAGTTCTATTTCAAGCAATTCAGTTTAGTATGAGTACACAGTTTTTATTGTCAAAAACATTTCTATTTCTAGCTATTTAGTTTACTCAAACAATTCTAATTCAACCAATTCAGTTTAGTATTAGTACAGATTTTTGTTTACGCACGGTTAGATATCAAAACAGTCCTATTTAAAAAATCATTTAACCTAAGTACAGTGTCGATGTCAAAAACAGTTCCATTTCAGAAAATTCAGTTTAGCATAATTACGCGGTTTAAATGTAAATACACAGTTTGTCAAAAACATTTATTTCAAGCTATTCAGTTTAGTCAAACAGTTCTATTTCAAACGATTCTGTTTAGTATATAAGCATAGTTTTTGTTCACAAACATAAATTTTAAAACAGTTCTATTTCAAACAATTCAGTTTAGCGTAAATACAGTTTCAATGTCAAAAACATTTGTATTTCAAGTAATTCAGTTTAGCATAAGTACACAGTTTAGTTCTATTTGGCCCAGAGATTGGACTCTATCAGGTGCTCTCACTCCAGGCCAAAGTGGACAATTTAAATCTCAAAACAGTTCTATTTCTAGTAATTCAATTTAGCATAAGTATGCAGTTTAGCTCTATTCAACTCATAGATAGGACCATATCAGGTATTCAATTTAGCCTAAGTACGCAGTTTAAATATCAAATTAGTTATGTTTTAAACAATTCAGTTTAGCATAAATGCGCAGTTTAAACTCTCGAAATCACGGTTTAGTTCTATTTGATCCATAAATTGGAACCTATCAGATGCTACCACTACGGGCTAGAGTGGACCTGGGAGCGATGACAATGAAGGGGTACTCTGCATTCCCCATAGCTCCAGCATTACTGGAACCTCACCATCAGATTGTTTAGTATCATATACAGGAAACTCGTTGGTGGTGGGGGTCTTACCCCTCTGCAGAGAAGCAGTTGGTGTATTGTAGAATAGCTAACTGGACAAGCATTGTCTGGGAAACATGACTATTTCTAGTGGTTCAGGAAAACATTTTCACACAGAATAGTCATAAACCCCTAAATAAAGTTTAGGTGTAAAACTATCCTTGTCTCTTTCCTTTCGTCCTTAATTCCCTGACAGTTTCGACAACAAGTGAATAGGGTAAGAAGAAAAAGGAATCTGATACGAACCTCTGAATTTCCCCACAACGCCAACAATTCACCACAACCACAGTACAACCCTTCTTATGCCCCATGACTTCCTACTAGAGAAACACGGGAACAGAACTACAATTCGATCCATATCCTTGTGCCATTAGTTGTACTTTCAAATTGGACCAACGCGTTTTAGCAAAAAGACAATTGAAATGGAACAGAGAATTGGACACAAGTTTAGATCTTCCACTTGGGTAGGGCATGCAAACCGGTAATGCCTTATCCAAAAGTCAACATAAAAGTGCGACTGGAATTTGAACTCGTTTGCTTCGAGGCTTCAGTCAAGGACTTTTAACCATTACACCATTGGTCTAACTTAAGATTTTATTTTGTCAATTTGATAAGCAATCAATATTTATCAAACTTAATTATTTTTGTAGGTAACTGATGCTGTGTAATATTTCTACCCATGCCGAGATAAGGTAGCTCTTTCCATGAACTCTCAAAGACTCACCTTTCGTTATGAGTATTAATATTTCTCATTGTTTACTTCTGTAACAAAACATTTTTTTTCTTTTTCTCTATGTGTGTGTGTCATTTTTTCAAAATCTATTGCAATGTTTGTTAAATGTTCAAGTGTATCCGTTGTCTATAATGAAAATGCTTGGTTTCTTTGCTTAATGGCATATCAGTCTTCGAGGGCTATCTAATTCCCAAAATATCCTAATAGAAGAACAGTAATGGTACTATTTAATCCAAAGCTGGAGATGGATAAAGGGTAAATACCTTTCCCAAGGGTATTTATATGAAAGTGAATGTAATAGGGCGACTGGAGTTGGAACTCGCTTGTTACAATATTGAAGATATTGGTTTGGTTTAATGGCATATCAACCATAGTGGATTAATAATGCCAAATCCATTTTTATACAAATAAATAGTTTTATTTCAAACAATTCAGTTTAGCATAAGAACACAGTTTCAATGTCAAAAAACAGTTCCATTTCATACATTTTAGTTTAGAATAAGTACACAGTTTAAATGTAAAAAACAGTTCTATTTCAAACAGTTCAGTTAAGTATAAGTATACTTTTTTGTTTACACACAGATGTCAAACCAATTCTATTTCAAACAATTCAGTTTAGCATAAGTACATAGTTTAGTTCAATTTGACCCTATCAGATGCTACCACTACAGGCCAGAGTTGACCTGAGAGCAATGGTAATGAAAAGGTACTCCACATTCCCCAAAGCTCCAGCATTACTGAAGCTTCATCATCAGATTGTTTAGTGTCATATCTAGGACACTCGTTGGGGGAGTCTTACCCCTCCACAGAGAAGCGGTAGGTGTATTCTACAGGCCTACCCGACTGGACAAATAATTATGCAGTCCAACGAGCTAGCCACTATATATATATATATATATAACTATTATGTGTAAAGCTGAATTTTAAATCTACACTATAAGCTGATGTGATTCCTTGCCCAGTCGGCTGGAGCTGTAGAATACACCGACTGCACCTCTACAGAGAGGTAAGACCAACCCCAATGAGTGTCCTGGATGTAACACTAAACAATCTGGTGGTGATTTCCAGTTTTGCTAGAGCTTTGGGGGAATGCAGAGTACCCCTTTATTGCCTTTGCTCCCAGGTCCACTCTGGCCCGGAATGGTAGCACCTGATAGGGCCTTATCTATGTATTAAATAGAACTAACTGCATACTTATGTTAAACTGAATTATTTGAATTAGAAAAACAAAATAGCTTGAAATAGAACTGTTTTTGACTATTAAACCGTACTTACATTTAAACTGCGTGCTTATGCTAAACTGAATTATTTGAAATGGAACTGTTTTTGACATTGAAAATGTAATTACGCTAAATTCAATTGTTTAATATAGAACTGTTTTGACATTTAACTGTGAGTAAAGAAAATCTGTACTTAAACTAAACTGAATTAGCTGAATTAGAACTGCTTGACTAAACTGAATAGCTTGAAATAGAAATGTATTTGACAATCAAACTGTGCGTTCATGCTAAACGGAATTGTTTGAAATAGAATTGATTATTTACGCAAAAATGGATTTGGTGTTAAATGACCTACAATGGTTGATATGCCGCAAAACCAACCAACTGATGCGATTCCAGAATTTTCATTATCTTGCTGGTATTTAACACACCAGTTATCAGGACCAGATTATCCGTGGAACAAGTTCTCTCTCTCTCTCTCTCTCTCTCTCTCTCTCTCTCTCTCAATTATATAAATAATCTGTCAGAAGTGATACAGAGGATCGTATATTACAAATGAGGATTTGCTGCAATGTGCCTACCGTCTCTGACAAACGGGGAGAAAAAAGACTCGATAAACGGATGCTGCATGTTCTGACAAAATGTTGTAAGTTTGCTTGTTTGTTTGGGTTTTATGGTATATCAAACCTCGTAGGTTATTTAACACCAAATCCTGCTTCCAAATTATACATATTTCATATACATGTATATGCAAAACAATATTATATGCAAAATAAACTCTTATGCAAAGATAAAGATTGATGAACCTTTCTTTCAATAGGACTGACTTTGACCATTCAAGATGTGTCCATTATCTAACAAGATAGATGAATGGAAAAATTGGTTTGTATTGGGTAATGCTGTTGTATCACTGAAAATTTTTAACTATTGTTTTACCCAGTCGGCTAGGGCTGTAGAATACACCGAGAGTCATGGATATGACACTAAATAAAACGATGGTGAGGTTTAGAGGATGTGGAGTATCCCTTCATTACCATCACTCCCAGGTCCACTCTGGCCCGTAGTGGTAGCACCTGACAGGGTCCTATGTATGGATCAAATAGAACTAAACTGTGTACTTATGCTAAACTGAATTGCTTGAAATAGAATTGTTTTGACATCTAAAAAAACTGTTTTTACATTAAAACTGTGTACTTATGTTAAACTGAATTGTTTGAAATGGAAATTGTTTTGTATGCTAAACTGAATTGTTTGAAATGGAAATTTTTTCCCATTTAACTGTGTGTAAGCAAAAAACTATACTTATATTGAACTGAAGTGTTTAAATTCGAACTGTTTGACTAAACTGAATACCTTGAAATAGATATGCTTTTGACAATTAAACCGTGTACTTATGCTTAACTGAATTGTTTGAAATGGAGCTGATTATTTGTAAAAAAAAAAAAAAAAGGATTTAGCATTAAATAACCCCAAAGGTTAATATGCCATAAAACCCAAACAAACAAACAAACAAACATCTATTTTTTTAACCTTCATTATTATACTCACAATGTTTGGGTCGATATGTCCTTCGGCCTTCTCCAGGTGTTTCATGTCGAACTCGGGAGCCAACACAGAACCTCGAACTGATCCGTTTATGTAATCTACGAGGGTAGATTTCGTTTCGATTAAATTTCACCTCTGGCCTTCTTCAGGTGATTAACCACGACCTCGGATAGGAATGCTGAGTCTTGTAACCGTATCCCCAGTAATTACTGCTTTCCATAGTTGTTGTCTATCGAACCACGTTTTGACCAAGTAAACCTCTGGCCGGCTTAGGTAGCTAATTGAAACCGGTATCTTCTGACAATGCTCACCTGGAACCGTAGAGAATCAACGCCGAAGGGCCCATGAAGAAGGTCAAAGGTGAAATTTGTCCGAAATGTAGTGAGAAGAAACAACAAAAAAACTACCAAGATGAGGACAAAAATTCTGCAATAAATAAAAATTAATTCTCACGAAGACAATTGTCTGAATATTCTAAGTGATAAAAATTATCTAGCTACATCTCGGAAATTTTGACAAATAATTGCGTGATCTGTTTATATCTGAAAGATCCAAAGAATCTTATGCATTTTATCTTTTCAGACAGATTCTGGTTTGCCCATATACCATTCGTCAGTTTCATGAAATTTCTGTGGATCACCTTCTCCATACAGTGGGCACCTCTGGTGGTGTAACGGTTAGCAAGCTAGACTAGCAAACCTACACGAGTGAGTTCGAGTCTCATTGGGCGCCCCATTAATTCGGCCTTGTGCCATATCGAAGAAAAGCGCTTTGTAAATTACTATATAGCCTTGTGCCATATCTAAGTAAAAAGCTTAGTAAATTTCCACCTTCTCCATACAGTCCTGACAGTATTATCATTATTATTATTAGCAGCAGCAGCAGCCATCTTCTTTGCGATGGAGAAATACGTCTTTGACAATCTGACACCATTTATTGAGGTATTTTGCTACTCTCTCAGCCTTAATCTGCATAAAAATATATTCATTTTTTGAGAAAATGTTCGTATTCTTTGAAACATTAACTGTTTTTATCGGCATATTTGGTATTTTGTACGCTTTAAAATGACTCTAGAATTTCCATGGGTACAGAGATTTCACTCTGATCAAAGGCAGAACTATCAATCTAGATATAAATATTTTTTATATGAATTACACTAGGACTTATATATTTAACTATCATGTGTATGGGAAATTTTATATCTACACTGTCAGCTGATACGATTCCAGAATTTTCATTATCTTGCAGGTATTTAACACTCCAACGATCTGGAGCAGATAATCCATAGAACAAGTTCTCTCTCTCACTCTCTCTTTCTCTCTCTCTCTCTCTACATTATATGAATAATCCATCAGAGGTGATATTGAGGCTCGGCTATTACTTATGATGTTTTACTGCTATGTGCCATTGATGCCTGAAAACTGAAAAAAAAAAAAAGACTCGACAAATGGATGCTACATGTTTTGGAAAAATCCTATTTACAAATCATATATATTTAATATATATATATATATATATATATATATATAAATATTTTGTTGATAACATTCTTAAACGAGCTTGAGCTCGTTTTCTTTTTAACACGATTTAATGGTTTCAAGTACTGCTATCTAAAAGAAAAAATTTAGCATCAGTCATTTGTTTGCCCACATTTAAATGGATGTACAAATATGATTTGTAAATTAATACTTTGTTGGTAATTTCATTTTTAAATGTTAGAACTAATTTGTTTGCGCACTAATATTGCTATTGTTTCAACATGGTTAAATGGTTTCAATAATTGCTAACACTCATAATTCAATTCGATATTAATCAGATTTTTACACAGTGAAGTAGTTGCAAGTATTGCTATTTAACACTGATTTTTCTATTCAACACAGTCAAATGGTTTCAATTATTGCATGTGATACCTATAAATATACTTAGGTACACAGATAAAAAGTTTCAAGTATTGCTATTTAATACTGATAATTCTATTCAACTTATTCGTTTACACCCAATTAAATGATTTTATGTATTGTTATGTATCACTAACAATTCTATTGAACCCCAGTCATTTGTTTACACACAGTTAAATGATCAAACAGTTTTTTTCTAACATTTCTATTTAGCATAAATCATTTGTTTGCATTCGGTTCAAATGTCTAATAAGTTTATTTGACCCATAGATAGGACCCTATCATGTGCTACTACTCCTAGTTAGAGTGGACCTAGGAGCAAAGGCAATGAAGGAGTACTCTACATTCCACAAATCTCCAGGGCTGGAACCTCACCATCACATTATTTTGAATCATATCTAAGACACTCGTTGTGGGTATCGACATATTTCCAAGCCCCAAATTTTCTAAGAATTGGCATCCAAAGTTTGGTCTGCACTTTTTTATGCTACAAAATAATCCATACCTCGATTCCATCAGGATTGAACAATAAGGGGATCGTATATGATAGCAGATGACATTGCATGCAATCGCTGGATTGAAGAGAAGAAATAAAATATTACCCCAAATCAAAACTGTATCACAAAAAGATTATGGTCACTGTTTGGTAGGTGGCAACTGGAATGATCAATCAAAATCTCTAAAATCGTAGCAGACAAATATTTCCAGGAAATCGACAAACAGCAACATTTTACATCGAACATCAGTCAATCAAAAGTACCAATTCTTTTTCTTGTCAATGTCGACTGCATGTCACGTAAATGACTCAGCAGAAATCGAACAAACTGAGCTATGAAACCTTACCTCACTCAGCTTATTCAACTGACCTTTGTCCAAAAACTGCCGACCCTTTTTTTTCCCGTATTTCAACATTTTTCTCTTAGAGAAGGTTAACAGCAGCATTGATTACAGGACTGTAGAATTCTACACTACCAAACTGAAAACCATTTATTTTTGGTAGCTTTACGTAGAATCAAATGGTATTTATTTTGATTGATAACTTTTATTTTCTACTGAGATTTTCTGCTTTAATATTGATGCTTGAAAACCACAATTATTTTTGTACTTTGTAGTCAATTTAACGACGGTAATCTAATGTTTCCTCAAAATGAAAATATACGAGCAGGATGTGACACCATATTTACCAACCCCTCCGCTCGGGCAGGATATGACACAAGGGTCAGTTTTTAAGCGGAGTTTAACAGGTTTGAATTCAGAGTTTTCCTTCTCCTAGATTAGTTGTCTCACCAAGGCTGAAGAAACCAGTCTGCCCTACTATTTACCCATAGCTGGAGGGAGAATTATTGGATTCATACCTTTCCCAAGGGTTTTAGTGTTATGTGAAATGCAATCAGTCTCGTCCAGGATTTTAACTCGTGTCGCCGTGTCCATTTCCTACGACGACAACCATGACACCACGGGCACCTCCAAAGGATGTGATACAAGTTCAATTTTTAAAGCAGATTTGTTTTGGTTGGGATTTTTTGGGCATATCTATGGTAGGTTACTTAATGCCAAATCCTATTTATACTTTAGTAAATGCGAAGTTAGTGGATATCATCTATAAACGAGCCAGAACTCAGTTAAATGGTTACGCATATGATTTGTAAGTCAATAGTTTGTTGGTAGTCTCATTTTCACATGAGTCAGAGCTAATTTGATTGAACACAAGTACTACTATTGTTTGCACACAGTTAAATAGTTCCAAATATTACAACACAAATAGATCTATTTAGTATTATTGTACCATAGGACCAACGTTTTGTGCTGTAAAGAAAGAAGTCCGCAGAAAAAGAAATACTCAAACTCGTAGGTAAGGGAAAAAATATAACAGTCGTTTTTATTCAGCTATGATCACTGCAACTCGAAAAGTTCCTTCTTCTCCCTTCCTCTCAGTGGTGACGGTGTGTGTGTGTGAGAGCTGGTTGTTTGACACACGCTTGTCACAGCAGATCGGTCGTAGCAGCCTGGGGTAGGAGGGGTCGGGGCCTCCGGAATCTTTAACGCACCCGTTTTGACAACTGCCTTCAACTCTCCTACAATCTCATTACTTGTTTTCTTATATAGAGATTTTGGAGAACAAATCGAAGATTCGCGAATGTTCGATGTCACTAGTGAAACACGTGATATTTCATCTGTGATTATCTTAAAATCACGTCTAACTTTGCAAGTCATTCTGCCCGCACGCGCTAGTCTCGTGACACCTTCACTGATTGACGACAGCGCCCGTCCGTAATATTACATTATTCATTTGTTTGCACTCGCTTAAATGGGTTCAAACGTTGCCTTCCATTGTGAGTTTCAAGCATCATTATGTAACACAAACAATTCAATTTAGCCACACAATCAAAAGTTTCAAATATTGCTAATCAACACTAATAATTCTATTCAACATTACTCATTCATTAGCAGAAAGTTAAATTGTTTTAAGTATTCCTATGTTTCACGAACTATTCAATTTAACATCAGTCATTTTTTAAACATCGTTAAATAGTCAAACAGTTCAATTTCTAACAATTCGATTTAACTTAAATCATTTGTTTGCTCCCAGTTTAAATATCAAACAGGTCTGCTTGACCCATTAACCGGACCCTTTCAGATACTATCACTCTGGACCAGAGTGGACTTGGAAGCAATGGCAATGAAGGGGTATTTCGTATTCCCCAAAGCTCTTGGGCTGGAGCCGCACCATCAGATGGTTTAATGCTATATCCGAGACCCTCTTTTTTCTTGGTGGGGGGGTTCTTATCTCTTTGCCGAGATACACTTGCTGTATTCTATAGCTCCAGCTAACCGGGCAGTTTTTCATCTGAGTAGAGCTTATTGGAATTCTGAGTTTTTCTTCACCTAGGTTGCTTAATCAAGTTTAAAGAAACGAGTCTGCCGTACTTTTTACCCATAGCTAGAGGGAGAAATTGGTTCATGCCTTTCCCAGGGGGGTCAATACAAAATGGAATGCAAACAGCCTTGTCCAGGATTTTGAACTATGGTCATTAATTTCATTTCATACGATGATATCCTTTCCGAAGATAAATCATGACGCTCAGTCAGTGTATGACACAAGATCGATTTATAGAGGGTAGCCACCCACAAATCGAGACTCCTGCTCGGCTAATCAAAAATATAATCGGTCGCGTCGGCATTCCTCTTTTGGGGTGCCTCAGAAGCCAAGCATTAAACTGAACCTTACAAAGCAGGTAGAGCCTGGCAGGGAAAGCCCTTCCCCAAGATACCAGGTGATCAACTTAACAATCACCTCCCGGCATGAATGCCAGATGGCTCTACCTGGGTACAGGGAGCATAAACATTACTCAAAATCTACTTATATCTATATATGTTGTATCTGCTTGATGATATTCGGCGCCATGTTTTTGTAGGCTGCTTTCTCTGGAAAGTGGACTTCACTGAGAGCAGAGACGCCATTTAGTCTTGACAGTTCTTGTGCTGTTAAAGCAGTACGAAGTTCTGGACGACTACTGTCGGCTGTGTCAAAAATAGTGCTAGTATTCTAGCATGTTTTAACACCCTTGCAAGCGGGCGTGTACTTTTTCTTCCTTGTTCGACCGGTTAGCCAACTGGAGTTGTAGGATACGAGTTTTGTTAAGGACACCTTTTTTTTCAATATTTCATGTGAGCAAGCAGTGCTGCTCCGAGAGAAAACTGCTGGCTTAAATGGACATCTTTTCATCACTCTAAAATACTATTGTGAGCAATTATGCAATTGTACATTGAATATTTCAGGGTTTTTTTTAACTCACGAGATAATGAAGTAGTTAAATTCTGAAGCCTTAAATCAAACGTCTGTTGTGAACAAAGCAACAACTAAATGGATTGTATAAATTACTGGGTTTTAAAAATTCATTGAAGAATTCTGAATTTGACAAGCACCTAATTGGTTGGCAGTTTGTCGTTTATGGCATATCAACGTTTATAGATTATTAAATGCAAAATCTTGTTTACACACGCACACACACACACACACACACATATATATATATGCATATATACTTTCTTTAAGAAAAAAAAAACAAAACCGGTCACATTAGGATTATAAATTTATTTCCATCCTGTTACGATAAAATCAAAAAACACGAAAATAATTAACAGGACTTCTTCGGATCTTATGGATAAAACAATGGATGCAATTACTGATGGAATTACTCCCAACTCTGGTTTAACTGGACCGAATAATACTATATATATATATATATATATATATATATGTGTGCGTGTGTGTGTGTGTGTGATTTGTAAACGAATAGTTTGTAGGTAACATTATTTTTAAACGAGTCAGAGCTTGGATGATTAAAAATAACATTTAGCACAAATGACAAACTCGCATTTGTTGCAAATTGAACAGGAACATTTTAATTGTACTGCTCGAGCAAAATACTCACTATATTGTGCTATTCTTTATGCTTTATGGCTATATATCTCGTTGGTCTTGTAACTTGGTTTGGCTATTTAAGTGCTTCTTTGGTGACGTGTCTTAGACAAGAATAGCCCGACGAGCCCATGCCTCTCCAAATCTACAATTTATTTGAATTTGAAGTTTTCCTTTTCCAAGATGGATTGCCATATTAAGATTAAAGAGCCCATACTGCCCTTCTATTTACCCATAGCTGGAGAAAGAACAGTTGAATGCATACCTTTTTCAAGAGTAGTGGCACTAAGTTAAATGCAAATACAGAATTTGAATTCGGGTCGCCATGTCCATTTTCTACGACGATAACCATTACATTTTGCGTTAACCAATCGAACAAGGAAAATATTGGCTAAGTTCAAGATAAAGAAAACATTTTGAAGATCTACAAGAAATATACATAAAATCTGACTGGATAATCAATGGGATGTCAAGGTTTCATCATCAAATTGATGATAATGTACTTGGGTAAATTTGGAATGCTTTCATCAGAAGAAAGGAAATGTATAAAGAGGTTTCACCTTTGGCGGAGATTTTATCGTCATGGATTCAGTATTATTATATAGTGACGGAAAACCAGCAAAAATTCGGAGATTAATTTTTTCACTCTTCTTTTTTTCTTTCACTTTCATTTTCTTATTGCATCATCAAGGTTGTTTTTACAATCTATAACTATGCAGCACAAATAAAAAAAATGTATAATAGGATTGTAGAATGTGAAACCCAAAAAACTAGGCATTTTGATAAAAAATAAAAATAAATAAAATGCAAGATCTAGTCTGGTTGGGTTTTATGGTATATCAATCATTGTTAGTTATTCAATGTTAAATCCTGTTTTTACACACACACACACACACAGACATATATATATATATATAAATATAAAATATGATTTGTTGACTCATTTTGTGAATATATTTTTAAACAAGCCTGAGCTCATTCTTTTATTGACAGTTAAATGGTTTCTGTTATTTCTATATAACACGAATATATATTTACTATAGATTATTTGTTTGCGCACAGTTAGATGGTTTCAAGTATAGCTATGTAACAGTAACAAAGTAACATAAGTTATTCGTTTGTGAACATATAAATAGATTTACATATACGATTTATGAGTGAATAATTTGCAGGTAATTTCATTTTTAAATGAGTTACAACTAATTTTCATACGCGTATTGGTATTGTTTTCACAGTTAAGTGGTTTCAATTATTGCTATCTCGCATAAATAATTCAATTCGATATTAATCATCTGTTTGCACATAATAAACTATAATTATACTAATCAACACTTCATTCGTACACAGTTAAATAATTCCAAGTATTGCTATGTATCACTAACAACTCATTTAAACCATCATTTGTTTACACAGTTAAATGTTTAATTAGTTCTATCTCTAATAATTCAATTTAGCATAAGTCATTAGTTTGCACTCAGTTTAAATGTCAAACAGTTCTATTTGACCCATAGTATCTTCTCATGTGCTACCACTCCGTGTCAGAGTGGACTTGGGAGCAATGGTAATGAAGGGTTACTCTACATTCTCCAAATCTCCAAGGCTGGAACCTCATCAGCTGATAATTTAATGCCTTATCCAGGACACTCGTCGAGGGAATCTGAACCCTTTGCAGAAATGTACTTGCTGTATTGTACAGCTTCGGCTGAGTGGGCAGTAAAATACAAGAAATAAAATAAAGACAATTTTTATAAGAGAAAACAGACCACTAAAAAGGTTAGTGATATTATGAGGACTGAAATTAGTGGACCATTTTTACATATCTCGGTAGTAATATCTCATTTACAGAAAGCAATGTGAACATACGCATAGGAAGGGCATGGATTCCTATTGACCGTATGGAAATCCGATCTTTATGATAAAATAAAATGGCCATTTTCCCAGGATTTAGCCGTGAGAGAACACAAGGATACAGTATGTTGGTTTCGACAAATCCTGGAAGCTGCAACCCAAAAAACAGCTGCTGTATGGACACTTAACTCCCATCTCACAAGCCAATCAAGTAAGACAAACAAGACATGTATGGATGAACTCAAAAGTAACGTTCTCTTGCGGACTCCTACATATGGACACATCAATGTTGGTCGATCAGGAAGGACTTACATTCATTAGTTCTGCACGGACACTGGATGCAGTGTAGGAGACTTGCTATAAGTGAAGGCCAATTGGGACAAATGGGGTAGGAATCTGTGATATGAGCACAACTTGATTATTAAAAATTCAGACGTACTGAATGGTAGTTAAACTGAAAACTGACAATGTGAAAGTCTCAATTGTGAGTTTTTTTTTATTCTGTCTGATTATAATATTATTTACTTTATATATATATATATATATATATATATATATATATATATATATATATATCACAGTTGTTAAAACAAAGTTGCAGCCTCTTAGATTTTTTCTGTTGATTTTATTTTCCTCTTTTCAGATTACTTCTGGAAAATATTTAACGTTTTGATATTCTAAACCAAATATAGCATACTTTGGATGGTCTAGTCGGCTCGGGCGGTAGAATACACCGACTGTTTCTCTATAGAGGGGTAAGACCACCCACAACGAGTGTCCGATATATGACACTAAAAACCTGATGATGAGGTTCCAATAATGCCGGAGCTTTGGGAAATACGGAGTACTCTTTCATTGCCATCGCTCCCAGATCCACCCAGGCCCAGCGTGGTAGCACCTGATAGGATCAATGGGTCAAATAGAACTAAATGTGAATTTATGCTAAACTGAATTGTCTGCAATAGAACTGTTTTGTCATTTAAATTTAAAGATCTGTTCTGTCAAGCGTTGCTTTGATTCGATTAATTTAATTAATGTGATGTTTGCTATATCGGGCGCACGACGCAGAGGTTAGACGTCAGAATACACCAACACATTCCTTCTCATATTCGCACTAATACCTTGACCCACTCCATTGTATCGAGCAATTAAACTATACTATCCGCTATTGCTCGTCATTTATTGGATAATCCAACAGTCACATAAAACCAGTCCATTTTTTCCATTCTTGAGTCTTCCAGCAATGAGTTCCATTTGTCGATCCTAGAGCCCTTGTTGATTACCAAATTCGAGCCAGAACTCTGTATACAGAAGCAATTCTATACACTGATTTTCTTTAGCAATCCTCTCGGATTAAGGGAAGTTAATTTTGCCCGTGCCAACTCTGCTGGCGTAAGGTACTATTTACCAACCCCCTGCTCGGGCAGGATATGACACAAGGTCAATTTTTAAGCGGAGTTTAACAGGTTTGAATTCAGAGTTTTCCTTCTCCTAGACTAGTTGCCTAACCAAAGCTGAAGAACCTAGTCTGTCCTACTATTTACCCATAGCTGGAGGGAGAATAATTGGATTCATACCTTTCCCAAGGGTATTAGTGCTATGTGAAATGCAATCAGTCTCGTCCAGGATTTGAACTCGTGTCGCCGTGTCCATTTCCTACGACGATAACGACTACACCACGGGCACCTCTGCTGGCGTAAGGTAAATCTTTTTTTTTCTCTCCTCTTTGTATTTCTATCGGTCACTACCCAAATTTTTAATTTCTCACATATTGATGCAAGTATCAAGAACACAATTCTCTGAAGAGACGTAATCGAAATAGAGAGTGTTTTTTTAAGAATTTGAAAAAAATATTTTAATCACTTTTAGAATATCTTATTTTGAATATGAGTAAGCCATTTAAATCATTATTTTACGTAACACACACACACACACACATATAATCATCAAGTCGTTCTGAATGCAAGGATTTTCTTTAACTCTCACTATCTGTCCTGATCAGCCATCGCTCTTGGTAGGTCCTCTTAATATCACCCAGTGTCCGCACAGAGCTGATGAATGTAAGTCTTTACTGGTCGGCCAGCACTAATGTATCCATGTGTAAGAGTCCTCAGCAGTACCCAGCATGTACCTTGCTCATCGCACTTGGCTGGTTTGTGAGATGGGAGGTGAATGGCTGTAAAGCTGCCATTTTGTGGGATGCTGCTTCCAGGATTTGTTCAAAACAGCATATGGCATCCTTGTTTCGTTCCTCATATAGTTTTTTTTCCGAGTTCTTCACAGTAAAGTCCAGATGGTACAGCCGTACTAAAGTACTGACATAGCTGTAACTCAGAAAAGTTTCTATTTTATGTGATTAGAGAGATCAGATTTCCATATGGTCGAAAATCTGTCGATTGTAGTTCATGTTTTCTCATGAATATGTTGAAATCACTTTCAGTCGATGAGATATTGCTACCACGGTAAGTGAAATGTTCTAGTAATTTCAGAGGTTTGTCCATCTTGATGTAAAAACTTGAACTGTTTTATCTGAATTCCAATAGAGACCAATGCCTCTGTCTGCAGCAGAAAATTGGTGGAATTGTTAGAAGCCCTAGATCATCTGCATGGTCTGCATATGTTAAAATTTCTACGAGATTGCGTCTACGTCTTGAATTTTTTGAGAGTGAAACAATTTTCTCTCATTTGATCTATTGACTTTCAGAGTTTGTCATTGAGGCACATATTATAAATAGAGAAAGTACCAATGTATCTCATTGAAAGACGACCCCAGTGACTATGTCAAGGAAATCAGTGTCATCATCAGATGAGTGAACCATTATTTTATCTCTTTCTAGAGCATCATTATAGAAGTAACAGTTCCTTGGAGTCGAACAGACACTAGACTTGTTCCATGCTTCCAACTGGTTATGGAGTGGCTTGAAGAAATCTACAAACAAAAAAATTGCCTCGAAATTTTTTGCACATATTCCTTCAGTGATTCAACATATGTACAGAATCGTAGAAGTTGTAGATCCAGTTCTCTGAGATCCATTCTAATTTTTCTTAAGAATTTTCTTGACTTCAGATTGGATACACATGAAAACTAGGGCATTATAAACGTTAGTAGCTTTGGCAGAAAAACTTATGCCTCTGCAGTTCTCAGTGATTCTGAGACATATATATATATATATATATATATATATATATATATATAAACACACATTTTTCATATAAACAAGAGAGTATACAATTATGTGAGTTCCTTTGAGCACAAAAGTGAATGTCCGGATAAATAAACAGAGAGCAAGAAAGAGGAAATTGATGCCAGACTGTGTGGAGAGATTATCCAATGGACTGATAGATATTTCAATTTATAGATTATTAATCTGATTATTTCTAAAACATAAAATGAAGAAGAAATTGACAAATTGAATTTAAAAATAAAATAATGAAAGAAAAAGCCAAACTGAAAAAAAAAAGAAGTAAAAAACCCAAAAAGAATGAAATTCTTCAAGTCCGGCTTTTATAAACAATTGAATCATTGATTTGAAAACGAAATCTTCAAAGTTGAAAATCTCCTAATGGAAAAGTTTTACGGGGACGGATAATAATAAGTTGAAAAATATAAAGAAGGAAAAAAAAAAAAGAATTTATGTTGAATTTTGTTTTGAAGAAGAAGAAGAAGAAGCGGAAATTAAGAAAGAAATAAAATAATTTGGATTTAACTTTTACCCAAACATTAGTCAATAAAAATTGTCAAAATTTATCCGTATAAAATTATACTGTTTTTGGGTTGAGTGATATGCCAATGTGCATGCAAGAAATTTCTTTCTCAACTCGATCAGTATTTGTGCGTGAAATATATATATATATATATATATATATATATAGAGAGAGAGAGAGAGAGGGAGGGGGGTAAATCAAGACAAATATTCACAAATGAATTTTTAAATAAAAATTTGCTAGATTTATTATATATAACATTTTACTGGCTCTTGTTTTAGTATCATATATATATATATATATATATATATCACTTTAAGTTTCATGTAGTGTGTGCAATCCGTATTATTAAAATTTAAAGTAGTGGACTTTAAGTTTGATTTTTTTTCAGGGTTGTATGCCAGTTCTGCTGTAGTAAAATTGAGCACATTTCTTGTAAATGTTTCTTTCTCTCTCTCTCTCTCTCTCTCTCTCTCTCTCTCTCTCTCTCTCCCCCCCTCTCTCTCTCTCTATATATATATAAGGGGTGTAATCATAATGTTTTAGGATTGCACTGGTAAAATTCTAAAATTAAAATATTATATGAGGTTGTGTGTACAGTGAAGCATCTGATACGATTAAATCATACATACAAGGTGCATACGATAAGTTTCCAGACTATTTTCGCATTTGCACTTTTAATGACAGTACACACATGAAACTCTAGTCTCCTTCAAAGTAATCTCCTCCATCTGCAATGCACTTGTACCGTTCCATCAACTTCTGGAAGGCTGCATGGAAGTCCTCTTGTGTGAACGTGTCAATGACCTTCCTCATATCACCTCAATTGTCTCATAACGACAGCCTCTGAGCTTAGGGAATAACTAAAAGTCAAAGAGAGCAACGTCTGGACTATATGGGAGGGGTGAGGAACTGTCTTGATGCCCATCTTGGTCAAATAGTCTGTGACAAGGATGGAGTTGTCGACTGGTGCATTGTCCTGGTGGAAATGCTACTGACCCGATTTGAAGAGTGCTGGCCTCTTCCCTAGGAATCTCTTCGTGAACTCCCTTAAAACCTCAACATAGTAAGCCTAACCCTAACCATAACCCTTTGGCCAATCAACTCTGGTGTATTGACTTCCTTACTCCTCCCACACCTCTCATCATCCCTTACAGACTCCCTGCCTTCCTTGAAACTCTTATGCCACTCAAAAACTGTTACTCGATTCATGCAAGATGCTCCAAAAACAGTCTGAAGCATTCCATACGTTTCTGTGGTATTTTTCCAAGTTTAAAACAGAATTTTATTATATATCGTTTTTCTAAAGTATTCTCACGTCCAGATTGCATTTTTGAAATTCACGAGGTGTGACAATCAGCTTTAGTAGGGGTGTATTCCATTTGCTGGTGTAGCTGTTCATTTGAACCTGAAATCATAAAAATTGGTCAGTCATCTCATAAGATGTATAGCAATAACATACCGACTTTTCAAGAGTCTATGACAATTTTAAATGTCTGTACAAAAAAAGTCTGGAAACTTATTAAAGACCCCTCGTATATATGCATATGCAGGCCTCGTTTGCTGGGGCTATAGAATACATTGACTGTATCTATGCTGAGGGGTGAGACTCCCCCAATGAGTGTCCTTGATATGACATTAAACAATCTGATGGTGAAGCTCCAGTAATGCTGGAACTTTGGGGAATGTGGAGCATTCCTTCATTGCCATTGCTCCCAGGTCCGCTCTGACCCAAAGTGGTAGAACCTAAAAGGGTCCTATCTATGGGTTAAATAGAACTAAACAGTGTACTTATGCTAAACTGAATTGTTTGAAATAGAAGTGTTTTTGACATTTAAACTGTGTACATTTGCTAAACTAAATTGTTTGAAATAGAACTAACATCACATTTAAACTGCATACTTATACTAAACTGAATTGCTTGAAATAGAACTAATTTGGGATCGAACTGTGTATGTATGCTAAACTGATTTGTTTGAAATATAACTCATTTTTTATCTAAATTGCATACTTATACAAAACTGAATTGCTTGAAATAGAACTAATTTGATATTGAAACTGTGTACCTTTGCTTATTTGAATTGCTTGAAATAAAACTGTTTTTATGTTTAAAAATGGATTTAACATTAAATAACCTACAATGGTTGATATGCTATCAAACCAAAAATACATATGCACATATATATTTATAAATATATATATATATACGAACATATAAACAGACATATGTACTCACTCATATATATATATATATGTATGTATATATACATGTATGTGAATATATGCACATACATACATACTCACCCACCCACCCACACACACACACACATATATATATATATGCATGGTGTAATGGTTATTGTCTTAGGTAATGGACATGGTGATACGAGTTCAAATCCTCAAGAGACTGCTTGCATTTCACATAGCACTAATACCCTTAAGAAAGGTAAGAATCCAATTATTCTCCCTCCAGCTATGGGTAAAGTAGGGCAGACTAGGTTCTTCAGCCTTGATGAGACAACTAATCTTGGAGAAGGAAAACTCTGAACTCATACCTGTTAAATTCCGCTTAAAAATTGACCTCCTGCCTGAGCGGAGGGGTTGGTAAATATGTATGTATATGCGAATATATACATACATATATATGAATACACATTTACATACATCAAGAAGTGTTTCTGGTGTGATGGTTCCCATCAAAATAGAGGGACATAGTAAAAAGAGTTAAAATCCAGGACAGTGCTATTTGCATTTTACAATGTGCTAATACCCGTGGGAAACATAGGAAACTATTCTCTGGATATGGGTAAACAGTTGGGCAGACTGGGCTCTATATCCTTAGTATGACAACCTGCCTAGGTGAAGGAAAACTTCATCAAAACATGATATATATGTATACATATACTATTCTCTCTCTGGACATGGGTAAATAGTTGGACAGACGAGGCTCTATATCCTTAGTGTGACAACTTGCCTAGGTGAAGGAAAAGTCTTCATCAAAACATGATATATATGTATACATATACTTTCACATATTCATAAATGCATTTTTATATATATAATTTTTTGTTGGTGACCGTAATTGAGGGTGACCCC
>OY757927.1:73572556-73796088 GCA_963585895.1 Sepioteuthis lessoniana | reverse complement strand
CGATTCATTCATTTGCACACAGTCAAATTATTCCAAGTCCTGCTATGTAATACCACTTATTCAATATAGGCAAAAAGTTGAAGAATTTCTAGTATTGCTATTAAACAATAATAACTATTTGACATTACTCGTTGGTTGGTTCGGTTTTATGGCATATCAACCTTTGTTGGTCATTTAATCCCAAATCCATTTTTAAGCAAATGATCAGTTGTATTTCAAAGAATTCAGTTTAGCATTAGTACACATTTTAATTGTCAAAAACATTTTGATTTTAAGCTATTCAGCTTCATCAAGCAGTTCTAATTCAGCTAATTAATTTTAGTATAAGGACAGATTTTGTTTACACACAGTTGAATGTCAAAACAGTTCAATATTAAACAAATCAGTTTAGTGTAAGTACAGTTTCAATGTCAAAAAACAGTTCCATTTCAAACAATTAGTTTAGCATAAGTACACAGTTTAATTGTCAAAAACATTTCTATTTCAAGCTATTCAGTTTAGTCAAACAATTCAGTTTAGCATAAGTATGCTGTTAGTTCTATTAAACCCATAGATAGGGCCCTATCTGGTGCTACGATGCCAGGCCAGAGTGGACCTGGGAGTGATGGCAAAGCTCCAACATTACTGGAACCTCACCATCAGATTGTTTAGTGTCATATACAGGACACTCATTGGGGGAGGGTCTTATCCCTCTGTAGAGAAGCAGTCTGTGTATTCTACAGTCCCAGCCAACTGGGCAAGACATTACTTGTTCATTTCTAGACAGTTAAATGGTTTCAAGTATTGCTATTTATCAAAAACAATTCAATTAAACAGCCGTCATTTATTTATAGGCAATTAAATGATATAACAGTAACATTTCTAACAATTCAGTTTATCATAAATCATTTGTTTGTACACAGTTTAAATATCAAACAGTTCTATTTGACCAACTGACAGGACCCTTTCTGGTGCTACCACTCTGGGTCAGAGCTGACTTGGGAGCAATGGTAATGAATGGGTAGTCCACATTACCCAAAGCTCCAAGACTGGAGCCTCACCATTAAATTGTTTAGAGTCATATCCAGGACATTTGTTGGCAGTTGGTCTTACCCTCAGCAGAGATACAGTAGTTATATTCTACAGCACCAGCTGACTGGGCTGAATAGAATATTGCAAATATAAATAGTTATCATTGTAATCAAACATTTACAAATTTTGGAATTGAATAACTCTTTAGTGGCTCTAATTCAGTTAACAAAAAAAAAAATAACTTGGTATATTTGGTTTGGTAAAACTTTTAAGAAGCCATTTTCCATCCATCCTTATGGGAAATGAAATGAAGCCTGGTCAAAAACCTTTAGATAAAAAATAAATATCTAATTTACTAGAAACATTAACAATTTTAAAACTTCATAAATAAATTAGACATCTTTTTTTCTGGTCACCAGCAAACTGATAAGTCAAGGCAAAAAAAACAAACAAAACAAACCCAACAAAAAAACAAAACAAAAAAACATTCTTTGTTATGACAACTATGAGTGGTCTTTCTTCCCATCTTTCAATTTTAATTCTCTTCTCCTCACTATTGCTTTTTTCTTTGTACCCCACTCTCTCTCTCTCTCTCTGTCTCCTGTTTTTCTCTTTCCTTTCCTTTCTCATTCTCTTCTTCGTTGCTTCCTTTTTCTCTTTCTTCCTCCATTCTCGACTCACTCAGCTCTTCTTATTCCTTTCCTTCTACCTCTTCTATTTCTCCAACTCTTTTTCCTCCTTCCTTTTTTCTTCCACCATTTCTCAGATTCTTCTCTTTCTTCCTCTCCATTTTCTTTTTCCTTCTCTTCTTTCTTTCTCTCATTCCATTTTCTCTCCACATTTTTTCTTTAACTGCCTCTTCTGTTTCTCCTCATTTCTTTTTTTGCCCAGTTGGCTGGGGCTGTAGAATATACCAACTGCACCTCTGTAGGATCCCTCCCCAATGAGTGTCCTGAATATGACACTAAACAATCTGATAGTGAGGTTCCAGTAATGCTGCAGTTTTGGGAAATGCGGAGCACCCCTTCATTGCCATTGCTCCCAGGTCCACTCTGGCCCAGAATGGTAGCATCTAATAGGGCCCTATCTATGAGTTAAATAGAATTAAACTGCATACTTATGCTAAACTGAATTGTTTGAATTAGAACTGTTTGACTAAACTGAATAGCTTGAAATAGGAATGTTTTTGACAATTAAACTGTGTACTTACATTTAAACTGCATGCTTATTTTAAACGGAATAGTTTGAAATGGAACGGTTTTTGACATTGAAACTGCGTACTTATGCTCAACTGAATTGTTTAATATAGAACTGTTTTGACATCTAACTGTGTGTAAACAAAATCTGCACTTATACTAAATTGAATTAGCTGAATTAGAACTGTTTGACTAAACTGAATAGCTTGAAATAGAAATGTTTTTGACAATCAAACTGTGTACTCATGCTAAACTGAATTGTTTGAAATAGAACTGACTATTTGCATAAAAATGTATTTGGCGTTAAATAACCTACAAAGGTTGATATGCCATAAAACCCAAACAACCAACCGACCATTTTTTTTCTTTTCCACCCTCCTGTTTCTCTCATTTATCTTTTTCTTCGTCTATTTTCTTCCCTCTCCTTTCTTTCTCTGCCTTTATTTTTTCTTTCTTTCCATTTTCTCACCTGTCTCTTTCAATCTACTTTTTTCTTCCTTTTTCTTCACATTCATAAATTTCCTCAGCTTCCTTCTCTCTATTTCTTACTCTTTTCTTTCCTCTTTCTCTCTCTTATCCTGATCTGATTTTCTCTTTGTCTTTACCTTTATATTTCTCCTTCCCACTCATTTTCTTGCTATCCTCTCTCTTCCATTTTAATCTTCCCTTTTCTCCTCACTATCTCCTACCCTCTTTCTATCTTCACTCAACTTTCTTCCACCTCTTCCCAGTTTCCTTTCAATATATTTTTTCAGTTTCCCCTCTTTTCTTACTTTTCTCTCTTTTTCCCCCCTTCTGTTTCTCCTCCTGCACCTCCTTTGATTCTTCCTCCCATCATTTCCTTCCCTCTCTCTCTCTCTATTCCTTTCACTAACATTTTTCCTTTCTCTTTGTCTCATCTCTCTAATTATCCCCTCCACTACTCAATTTTTTTTCTCACCTTTCACTCTCCTCACACTATATCCTTTCTTCTTTCTCTTTCTATGACTGTTCCTTTTCTTCCCTCATTTGCCTTCAATGTTTTGTTTTTTTATCTGTTTTTAGAATAAGTTTAAAATAGCAAACTGAAAAGGAATAAAACTGTTTTAAAAAAGTCTTTTTCACCAACTGAATTTCTAAGAAAAAGGTTCTCACAAATAATTTATTGCAGATGTTTTTTAATATCTTAATTTTATTCGTGGGTTCCCAACAAGTGTACATCTAATTGCCCTCATCCAACCCCCACTGCAACCAGCAGCTATCGTTAAAATTTGAGTCAGTAAGTAGTGATTTTTACATGGACCCCAGCCACCTTCTTTTAATCTCTGCTGTCATCTAATCATTGAATCACCATGGCAACCCAGAATTTTACCCCTCCCCATTTTCTGTGCCAAGAGCCAATGGACACCTGCTCTCACACCCTGAGAGAGAAGCAAGATTTCTATGAGAAAACTGCCACTGCAGATGGCAGGGAAGGGTTTGATTAGTCCTTCATCTTTCTGTTCTCTCCCATATCCAGACCCCAATCCATATTTCAAAATGTAAAAGATATTCATTCTCTCCATCTCTCGAATATTATATTCAATTTAGCAACAAGTGTCAGTTGGCTCTGAAACTCAAAGAAAAATATTTATGTTGTGGAAGAAACAGCAAATAATCTTGACATTGGTAATAATAATGCATTGACAATGAACCAAAAAATAAAAAAAATAAAAAGCAAACAAACAAATAAGATGTGCATTTTCTTGCAGTCTTACAGTGTTCAAATGACAACATGCAAGCAGGAAGCAAAATATTCTATAAAAATTCCATCTTTCGACATCTGTAATTCTGACGCGAAAGCTCAAGAGTTTTGTCCTTGTAGAAAGTGAATGCCATACCTTTCATTAATTGTGCCTTCCTTGTTCAAGTTCTTAACTGCTGGTTGTTTGTTAACATCTTCAACAGATTTTATTCTTTATTATAATATCAATTTTGACTTGCATTTACTTTCATCTTTTGCAATTTTATTTGCTTTCTTATTGCAACACACTCAGGTCATTATTTCTATGAAAGTGAAGAATGATACACATCAGGGATGACAATAAATGATAAGCTCTCAGTGCGACACAAATTCACTTTCCCTTTTTGCCTCAAAACAAAATAAAACTAAAATGTACCAATTTAGACACACAAAAAAAAGTGCAGATTTCAAAAAGTTTTAAAATTTGGCTAATTATGAGAATCGATTTGATTCTAAAAAATTTTCTGTAATTGGGTAAAAAAAATGATTAAAGTTGATTTTTTAGGAAGTTTCTAATAAAAATTGTAGAATTCTTCGTCAGCAAGACTCAGAATAGGCTGACTGTACTCATTGCAGAGGAGTAAAACTCCTAAAGAGCATCCGAGGTATGATACTAAACTGCTTCTGAAGGTGTGGCTCCAGTTCTGGAGAGTGTTGAGTACCATTTCATTGCCATTACTCCAAGGGCCACTCTGACCTGGAGTGTATCCAGTAAGGATCTAGTCTATTGGTCAAATAGTCTAATTGAATACAAAGGATTTAAAAATGACCTATTTGACCCATAGATGGGATTCTAACAGGTACTACCACACTGGGTCAAAGTGGACCTGGGAAACATGCCAATGAAGCTGTACTCTTCTCTCCAGAACAGGAGTCTCACTATCAGATTCAGCTCAATGTCATGCCCAGTAAACCTTTCTTTTTTAAGGGGAGGGTCTTACCTCTCTGTGGGTATACAGTAAACATATTCTAAGCTTTGCTGACAGGGTGTGGTATGTGGTGGCTTGTTTTCACATAGCTTAGTCGGTTTATTCATTCTGAGGATGTAGGTATGCAGATAAATACTGCATTAATATGATATCTGGTCATAGAAATTTCATGCATACTTTTTAAGTGTAATTCTTTTTCTTGTTTTTAAAATTTCCCCAAAAGTTCTTGTTAAATGTAATTCCAATCCTGGAATTTGTTAATGGTTGGTTTTAGATCAGTATATAGGATTTTTGTATTGGATATATCTGTCAGGAGTGCTTTTTTCAGCTTTGTCTGCCCTTTCATTTCCATGTATACCAATGTGGCTTAGTATCCAAATGAGAAAGATGCTATTATTTTTGGAAAGAATGTTCGTTTTGTTTAGGAGTTTTGTGATGAGAGGAGCTGATTTGTCTTTGCTTTATAGTGCTAGGAGGACTGATTTGGAGTCAGAGTAAAAGATAAATTTGGAGGATTTGTGGTTAGCTATAATGTTCATAGCTAGATCAATAGTTGTGACTTCTTTATTATAGATTAATGATTCATTTAGGTGACATTTTAGTAATTCTTGGTTCCAGAGGATAGCAGCACAACCAACTTTCATTCCTTGTTTAGGCCCATCTGTATAGATGTAGTGATGATCTGGGGAATTATTTTGAATGTTGAGGAATTTTTCTAAGAAAGTGATAGGGTGCTTTTTGGTTTTCAATAATTTGGTTTGTTTTACTCTCAGTTCATTTATGGCCCATTGTGCTGTTTTGAGGAGGATGGTATCATATATTATTTTGGGATTTATTTTGATTTCATTGAGGTTTCTGATTCTTAGATTAAAATTGATTGCCTTTGTTTTATTTTGATACAAGTTTTTGTATCGTATTTCCATAATATAATTATAGGATAGCTTTTAAGGGCATGAGACAAGTTTAGTTTAGTATTGGAGTGCAAGTTTATGTCTTCTTGTTGAGAGAGGTGGTTTGTTAGCGTATATGTATAAACTTTCTATTTGTGAGGTAGTGAAGGCTCCCTGGTAGTGGAAGGTACTAAGTTCTTGGTGGTAGAACTTTTTGCCTGCACCATATATGAAACAATCATAATCAAACGGATTTTGTTAGAGATCTGTAGAGTTTGATTAGAGTCTTTTTGTCAGCACCCCAGTCTGTTGCTTTCAGTGTAATATTACGGATGGGCGCTGTCGTCAATCAGTGAAGGTGTCACAAGACTAGCGCGTGCAGGCAGAATGACCTGCTAAGTTAGACGTGATTTTAAAATAATCACAGATGTATCATTACATGTTTCACTAGTGACATCGAACATTCGAGGATCTTCGATTTGTTCTTCCAAATCTCTATATAAGAAAATAAGTAACGAGATTTTGGGGCAGAGTTGAAGGCAGTTGTCAAAACGGGTGCGTTAAAGGTTCCGGAGGCCCCGACCCATCCTACCCCAGTCTGCTATGACCTATCTGCTGTGACAGGCATGTGTCAAACAGCCAGCTCTCACACACCCCGTCACCACCGAGAGGAAGGGAGAAATAGGAACTTTTCGAGTTGCAGTGATCATAGCTGAATAAAAACAACTACTATATTTTCTTCCCTTACCTTCGAGTTTGAGTATTTCTTTTTCTGCAGACTTATTTCTTTTCAGCACAAAACGTTGGTCCTATGGTACATCAGGATTGAATGGCTTAATCATGTTTTATCCTCAGTTGTTTGATATGAAGAATAAAAGATAAGTTTAAGTCAAGAGTAATGTCGAGGAATTTGTGTTTGTATTCGGGCGGGGTGGTTGTCCATTTTGTTGATTTAGCAGAAGTGCATGCATTTGGTTTTGTTATTTGAGATTTTGAATCTGATTTTCCATGGTCTCCTTAGATATATTGTTGGGATTTTCTATGGTAGCCATATTTTTGGAGCTGTAAGAAATGAGGATGTCATCGACATATAGTGCTGGAAGAAGACAGGTTGATATTTTATTCCTTTTAATTTTATGAATAGGATCTTGGATAGGATACTCCCCTGATTACACCTATTTCTTTTGGTTTTGGATCAAAGAATGTGTTCTTTATGTTTCAAATGTTTGGTCTTCTAGGAAGTGTTTTATGAAAATGGGGAGTCTGCTTTGTAGGTTGACATCTTTACGTGCACAGCAGACTTTTTCAAGGTCATAAAACACTGCAACCAGATATTCCTTTTTAATAAATGCGTCTCAGATAAGGGTTTCTATGTGAAATATTTGGTCTATGGTTCTTTTGGCACTGAAGCCTGTTTGTAGGTTCAAGAGTTAGCTTGATTCTAAGAACCCTGTCAGTCTTAGATTGATCATATTTCTGAGACTTTTGCAAGAACACCTAGTTAAAGCTGTCCATAACTGGCAGGGTTTGTGGGATATTTTTGTTTTTGAGGAGAGGGATGGTTGTGGTTTGCTTCCATAAAGTAGGGATGTTGTTGTATAAATCTAGGAGTTATTTCAGGAATACTATTTGTAGTTCTTTAAGGAGGGTGTAATGAATTTCATGTGGACCAGTGGCTGAATTATTACATTTGGATATTGAGTTTTAAAGTTTGGTGCGAGAGAAGAGTTAGTAATAGGTTTCTGTATTGTCAGAGGGAAAATTTAATATGTTCTTTTCATCTTTAATTTTGAGTGAGTTGAATTGATTGAAGTAATATTTTGTAGATAATGCTTGAGCAAAATTTTCTGCAATCAGGTTGGCTATATGTTTTTCCCTTGTGACATTTATGTTTCCTTGGGAGTGGTGATTTATTGGATTGTTGATGCTTTTATTTAATATTTTATTGAATTCAAAATTATTTGGGGTTGGTATTTGTTGTACTCTCTATATAATGAACTCACCCTCCCCTATAAATATACGTCAATGAGAGCGTCAGATAGGAGTTTACCAATCAGCGTGATTGGTGTGCCTCTCTAGTTGCTGGAGTCACACTTTGACCAGCCGTGTTGTGTGCTGCACAGTTCTGGTCAAGTGTGCCTTATCACTGGAGATATTTCTGGCCCCAGGGAGCCGCCCCCCCAGGCTTTAACCCCCTTCAGAGGGATTGGGTTTATCACCTGGCGCCTTATGTGTCCCTCTTTAGGGGAATGCAGATGGGGCCGAGGCATTTTTTAAAATGCCAGATGCATGTGGGCTATGGCCCTGCGTCCGGACCCACCTTAAAAAGGCCTTGTGTCTTACTCGTGCGGTTGGTGGGCCAGGAGACAAATAACAATTCACCAATCAGCGTGACACAACCATGCGTGATATCATTTGCGTTGGGGACGGACAGTCACTACCCCACTGGACTCTCAGCTTCCTATCAACTAGCTACTGTTTTGACAGATTCACTTGTATCTTGTTTCTATTACTTGAATATATATCTTTTTCCATCAACCCTTTTTGTGTACCCTGTGTTTCTTTTATCAGTATCACTACAGTATTGGAGTTTATCTTTGAGGTGAAGGTTTTTCAAGCAGATCTTTTGGCTTCTTTGACCGTACATCAAATTTTGGCTCTTTCTATTTGTTTAGATTTTCTGATGGGTGATTAGTTTTAAATTTCCTGTGGGTTGCTTGTGTCTTTCTACTCCTCTGTGAACTATGGTGTTAAATGATTGGCTAAGAGTGGCATATCAGTGTAATATGTAATGGGGAGAGCTGGCATACTAAGAAATAATATCCTAATCTAGTTTGCCTGCTGATTCAGAGTAAAAGCATGTATGTGAATATGAGGAAGTTAAGTTTTACTCAGTCTATCCATTGGATCTCTTCTTAGGATGATACATAACAAGTCCTGGTGGCATTTATGATGTAATGTTTATCATTGTAAGAAATGGACATGTTGTTGTGGACCAGTAAAGGGTCCGGAAGAAAGACATGAACTCGGTTTTACATGTCCAGCAATGCCAAAAATATCTTCGGCCCCGTCTGCATTCCCGTATTAGGGGCAGCTCAGAAGCCAGGCATTAAACCTAACCCGCAAAGGCGGAGAGAAAATGGTGAGTCAACCAGCCAGCACTCGGCCAGATCCGTGCCTTAAGTCTAACACGGCTGACTGAGGCTGGGGAGAACTCAGCACCGAGATGAATATTCTCCTGATATTAATAGCAACTGGAAGAGTTCAGTACGGTCCACTGGTTGGGTACCATAATACATAGTGAATCTAGTGAAAATTCAAAATTAAGTTGTTTGCATCTCACATAGCAATAATACCCTTTGTTTTTAACTTAATATCGCAACCAGTCCAAGAGAAGAAAAACTGATTTTAAACCTGTTAAACTTCGCTTAAAAATTGACTGTGTGTCACATTCAGTACATGGGGGAGGGGTTTGGTTAATACATACCAAATCTTGTGTTTGAAAGGGATTATTATAATTACTGCATGTTTTCTTTCCCTGAGATAGTTGACCATGGAATTACCAAGAACTACAGAGGCATAACTTATAATCACTGCTAAGATTTATAATACTCTGCTTTTCAACTGTATCAAACTTGAAATCAAAAAATTCTTTGAAAAAAAAAAAAAAATCAGAATGGTTTTCACAGAAATCGATCATTAACTTCAGATTCTTACTATCCACCGAATCATTGAAGAAGTATGTGCAAAAAGATTCACAGATTTCTCCAAAGCATTTCATTCCATACATAGAGCAAATATTACAACCAAATGGTCTCTTAAAAAATCAAAAAAAAAACCCAAAAAACTATTACAGCTATAATAATGCTTTACAAAACCAGGAAGCAATGGTTTGTTCCTCTGATGTTGACACTGACTTCTTTGATATTGTTGCTGGTGGTTCGCAAGGAGACAGATTTGAACCTTATTTGTTTATACTCTGCTTAGACTACATTCTTCAAACGTCCATAGATCTTATAAAAACATAGCTTTACACAAATAGAAAATAAGAAACGAACCCATGTCCTGCAGAAACTATAACAGATGCAGACTACGTAGATGATCTCACAAATACACCTGACCGAGTCAAATCTGTACTGCATAGCCTGAAGCAAGCAGCAGGAGACATTGGTCTCTTCATGAATGCAACGTTCATGTGTTTAAAACGAGGAGGAGATATTTTCATCTAAAGTGGGAAGCCTCTAAAATCAGTAGGCAAGTTCACTTATCTTGGCAGCAATATCTCATCAACTAAAAGTGATGTCTACTTATGCTTGGACTACTGTCGATAGGCTATCGATCGTATAGAAAATTTCTCCAATAAAATAAAATTGAATTTCTTCCAAGCTGTGGCAGTCATACAGTATGGATGCATCACATGAACTCTAACTAGACGCATGGAGTAAAAACTAGATAGAAATACACAAGAATGCTATGAGCTATTGTTAACAAATCATGGAAGCAGCGCTTCTTAAAACAGTAGCTGTACGGCCACTTACCTCCTATCTCACAAACTATCCAAGTAAGATAAGCGGGACACTTCTGGAGATGCCCTTGTGTGGACCCTTACAAACACTTACATTAGCTCTATGCAGACACTGTATGTTGTTTAGAGGACTTAACGGAGCAATGGATGATAGTGCAGGCAGCACAACTTGATTATGATATATTTACTCAGCCTCACCACCACGATCAGGATGCAATACAAAGTCTGTTTTTAAGTGGAGTTCAGTTGGTTTGAATTGGTTTGAATTCATAGTTTTTCTTATGTCAGTTGCCTTGCCAAGGTTTCCAAATTAAATGACGAGCCGACAGAAAGTTGCTATGCGCCGTTTCGAACAAATTATGGAAGCAGCATTCCGCAAAACAGCAGCTGTACGGCCACTCACCTCCCATCTAGCAAACTAACCAAATAAAACCAACAAGACACGCCAGGTACTGTAAGAAGCAAGGACGAGCTCATAAACGACGTTCTAGAAACGGACAAACAGGTGTTGGTTGACGAGCAAAAGTTTACATCTATCAGCTCTGTATGGACACTAGTTGCTGTCTAGAGGGCCTACCCATATGGATAGTGAGACAAAGTCATGGGAATTCATGCTATCAGCACAATATGATGATGGTTAATGATTTACTAGTAGCTAAGGGAAGAGTAGTAAGATACACACATTCCCCCGGGATATGTGAAAAACAGACAAACAGCCCTGGATTTGAACCCAGGTTGCCGGGTTCATTTCCAAAGATATCAAGTGTTACGCCATGTGTGCCTCCATAATAGTTACAAGTATATAGATGGATAGATTGCTCGTAATAATTGGAGCAAGTTAAGAAACTTCATGGTGTAATGGTTAACAAGCTCACCTTGCTGATCAAGAACTACAGAATAGAGAATTCGATCTTCACCTGGTACTTCCTCTATGTAACTTCAGCATCCTTGGCGAATATTTTCTCGAGTTTCTTTAACCCTTCACCATCATTTATTTCCCGCTTGGTTGGGTCAACAATATTTAAGCCCCTCCTCTTGAGCATATATGTCAATGTATGCTCATCTTATGATTAATTTTTATAACAAGAGTCGAATTCTCATCAATGTTTCATAGTTAATAGATTTTAACATTTTTTACAATGTATTATAAATATTTGCAGGTGCCCGTGGTGTAATGGTTATCGTCGCAGGATGTGGACACGACGACACGAGTTCAAATCCTGGACGAGCCTGATTACATTTCACATATCACTAATACCCTTGGGAAAGGTATGAATCCAATTATTCTCCCTCCAGCTATGGGTAAATAGTAGGGCAGACTAGGTTCTTCAGCCTTGGTGAGGCGACTAGTCTAGGAGAAGGAATAACTCTGAATTCAAACCTGTTAAACTCCGCTTAAAAATTGACCTTGTGTCATATCCTGCCCGAGCGGAGGGGTTGGTAAATAGGATTATGAATAATTACACTCTGGCATCTGGTTGGTTTTGTTTGGTTGGTTCGGTTTTATGGTATATTAACCTTTGTAGGTTATTTAACGCCAAATACATTTTTAGACAAATAGTCCTATTTCAAATAATAAGTACGCAGTTTGAATGTATGTACAGTTTAAATGTGAAAAACATTTCTATTTCAAGCAGTTCAGTTTAGTCTAGCCGTTATAATTCAGCTAATTCAGTTTAGTATAAGTACTGATTTTATTTACACACGGTTAAATGTCAAAACAGTTCTATATTAAATCAGTTTAGTGTAAGTACGTTTTCAATATCAAAAACAGTTCTATTTCAAACAATTCAGTTTAGCATAAGCACGCTGTTTAAATGCAAGTACGGTTTGATTGTCAAAAACATTTCTATTTCAAACAATTCAGTTTAGCATAAGCATGTCGTTAGTTCTATTTAATCCATAGATAGGGCCCTATCAGGTGCTACCACGCCGGGCCAGAGTGGACCTGGGAGCAATGGCAACGAAGGGGTACTCCGCATTCCCCAAAGCCGCAGCATCACTGGAACCTCACCATCAGACAGTTTAGTGTCATATCCAGGACTCTCATTTGGAGGTCTTACCCCTCTGCAGAGGTACAGTCAGTGTATTGTAAAGTCCCAGCCGACTCGGCAATACACAGAGTTAAATGTCAAAACAGTTTTATTTCAAATAATTCAGTTTAGCATAAGTACACGGTTTAGACGTCAAAACATTTCTATTTTAAACAATTCAGTTTAGCTTAAATACGCAGTTTAAATGCAAAAATCAGTATAGTGAAGGAAGCACGGTTTAGTTCTATTTAACCCATAGATAGGACCCTTATCAGGTGCTACCACGCCGGGCCAGAGTGGACCTGGGAGCAATGGCAACGAAGGGGTACTCCGCATTCCCCAAAGCCGCTGCATCACTGGAACCTCATCATCCGATAGTTTAGTGTCATATCCAGGACTCTTATTGGGAGGTCTTACCCCTCTGCAGAGCTACAGTCGGTGTATTCTACAGCCCCAGCCGACTGGGCAAAAGGCATTTTGCAATACTAAGTTAATCAAATATCAAGTTAAATAGAGGATATAGGGTGGTTGGGTTTTAATGGCTTATCAGCCCTTACAAGTGATTTAATGCCAAATCATATATACAGGGTGGAACGATAAAATTGTCGACCAAGAAAAGACGACAGGCTTGGCTTCAGAAGGAGTGCTACGACTTTGTACCCTTTTCTCATTGGCCCCCTTCCACCCCGACCTGAGCCTGCTGGACTACTTCGTTTGGTCATACATTGAGAACATCACCAACATGACCTCCCACAACACCAAAGCTAACCTGATCGCCGCCATCAGTCGGCGCTTGTGGAAAAGGCATACTCCCAGTTCCGGATCCGTATCGAGGCAGTGACTGTGGCTGAAGGCGGTTACATTGAATAGATGTCAGCTCGACTACATAATTAAGTTACCTGAATTGATTTTTTCAATTAAAGTTTTAAAATAAAGTAGTGTTGTTTTCTTTAGGACGACAATTTTATCGTTCCACCCTGTATGACGATCATTTGTAAACACATCGTTTGTCGATAACATTTTTAAACGAGCCAGTGCTTGTTTGTTTGTACACAGTCAAATGGTTTTAAATATATTTCTATCTAATGCTCATAATAAATATTAATTATTTACTGGCACCGAGGAGTACTTGAAACCACTTCTTCACTATCGAATATATGGCCTGTTGGTTGGGTTTTGGAGTGTTACAACATACAATGAGAAAAAACTTCATTTAACACAAGACAAACAAGGAACATCTAATATTTAAACAATTTTTATAAAACAAAAAACGTCGACTTGGATTTGAATGTTCAGAAGTTCCCCTTTGCAAGAAGTAAATTTTCGAAGTGGTGGAAAGTCAGATAGCAAGAAAAAAGGGGAAAGGAGGAGAATGTTTTTAAAGAGAACTTATTCCTTTTTCTTTTCTTTCTTTTTATGGTTAGGCAGTGGAACTAGCAGAAACGTAGTTTCGGCTCTTAACTCGAGGGCGGACGTTACTTCTCTACTGGTAATCGTATTTACGTGCTTCCTTGGGTCTCTTTTGTCCTCACCGACTCGATTCACAGAAAACCTGAGTATTTATCTCTCTCCACCGGCTCCGAATTCGTCACTCCAAAATCCTTCTAATTTTGGCGCAACTGCTTCCCATTGGCTACTTTACTTTTTATTATTTTTTTTTTTCTGATTTTTAACCGGATGGATGCGTGGAGCCTTATGTGTAGCGACGCTTTTATACATTTTGTATGTGGCAGCCGACGAGTCAACATCCGGTTGGGAGTTTTATTGTTAATTCCTAAATCCCCACAAATACTAATAATTTTATCAGTCATTTGTTTGCACATAGTTAAATGTTTATACATATATGATTGATTAGGGAATAGTTCGTCGGTAATTTAATCTTTTTTTTAAATGAAAGCTAATCTGTTTGCACACTGTGAAGTGGTTGCAAGTACTGCTATTTAACACACTAATAATTCTATGCAACATTATTCATCATTTGCTCTCAGTGAAACGGTTCTAAGTATTACTATATAGTATCAATAATTCAGTTTTTGCGCAGTTGAATTGTTTCAAGCATTTCTATCTTATACGTCTAATTCTGTTTCGTATTAACCATTTATTTGCAAACAGTTAAATGGTTTCATGTATTGCTATGTAACACAAACTTTTTGATTTAACACCCGTCATTTGATTGCACACAGTTAAATGGTCCAACACTTTTGTTCGACTCATAGATGGGACCGTATCAGATACGACCACAATAAATTAGGTTCTCTACATTACCCAAAGCTTCAAGACTGGAGCCTCATCATTAGATGATTTAGTATCATAACTAGGACACTTGTTGTCGGTGGGTGGGTGGGGGTCTTACCCGTCTGTAAAGAATCAGTCGGTGTATTCTATTGCCCCATGCTACTAGACTGGAGGATATGGGAGTGTAGGAAGAAAGGCTTGATGAAATCTTATTTTTTAAATTGGGAGGGCTTGTTTGTTAGCCTTGAAAATCAGCATTTAGGAGTCTAGCTTTCACTTGGACTCGAAAACTGGCTTCACACAATTATGACAAATATTGAACTATAACAGTCATAAACTATACTTGATATTGATATTTACTGAACATTACCTGGTTTTATCTTGAGGCTGTGAATACCAGCAAAAATATACAAGATATTCCTGCCAGAGTCTAAACACTGATTTCTGGCATCAATTGGATCTATTTCAGCCTTGAAGCAGATACTTGAGATTGATATTTGCTAACCTTACCAAAGAAGGGCAGAAATCTGAATGCAGGGAAAATTAGTTGTCTGAATTTCTGAGACGAAGCTTGATGATTTTTATCATTAAGGGTTTTCGGACTATTGTCTTCATCTTTAAAAAATCTGAATATGAGCACAGTTTAAAAAAAAAAAATCACGATAGTAGTAATCCTAGTCAAGTAAGAACATTAAGTTTATAAGTCCCAAAAATTCACTCTAAACTATCCAGCAGGACACATAGCGTAACGGTTATAGGCGTTGGTTCTCTTAAGAGACAATCATTTGGAGGTTGCAGGTTCAATCCTAACAACAGGCAAGTAACAATACAAGAATACTTAATATGTAGCCAGTTATGGCTAACAGAATTAGAACAGGTGACCCCGTGGATTCAATAAAGTTCTGTGTTGGTTCCCGAATTCGACAAACATCTGAAGAAGGCCGCAGCGAAAATTGTTGCCAACTTTCTTGCTTTGAAAATCAGCATTTGAAATCAAGTGATCTAGTTTGGCTTCAATGGAAATGTCATAAGACAGACGACTTGTATTAGTACTCACCCCAACCATGAGCAAGATGTGACACAATGTTAATTTTTAAGTGGAGTAAAATTGGTTTGAATTTAGAGTTTTTTCTTCTCCTAGATCGGTTACCATATCAAGATTAAAAACACTCAATCTTCCTTACTATATATCTATAGTTGGTATTTGGGAGAATAGTTTGATTGATACCATTGTCAAAAGTATTAGCATAATGTGAGATGCACAGAGCTTCATCCAGGATTTGAACTCGGGTCGCCGATTGCATTCCCAACGATGATAACCATTACGCCACGAGCGCATGTGTAGTGCTAAATTTGGCAAACTTTCTGAAAAATCAATTTATCAATTTTTCACTTGAATATTTTAGAATTAGATAAAAAAAAATCTTTACTTTTTTTTTTTTTTTTTTTTTTTTTGAATGAAGATTTTTTAGAATTAGGGAAATTTTGTTCGCTTCTGAGGCCAAATTTAAACATTTTCAAAAAATCAATGTCTTTATCTAAATATTTTAAAACTTGAGAGAATGAATCACGGGGAAAGATGACATTCCATATTTTTAGACATTATTACAGATTCATCCACATTTGTGATTATTTTTTAAGGAGAAAATATGAAAAATCTTTCAGAAAATTCTTCAACTAATGGAGCAATATATATAATCCATAGACCCTGAGATCCTTCTTAGTAATTCTTTTGAAGCTAACTGGCCTTCATTTCAATTGATAAAAAAAATAAAATAATTTAGTTTAATCTTTTCCAATGGTACCACCTTCTCTCTCGTTCAAAGGCGAAGGGGCCAGATTCATTAACAGGTACCTCAGGAGTTTATAAAAGGAAAAACTACCTTTCTTTATGTTGTAGCCCCAATTTAAACTGACCTTTTGTCACATCCTAATACCATGGAAAGTTAAATACTGACACGAAAGTCTACTCAGTTATATGTGGAAGATTACCTAAAATTAAAACAAAGATTATGTTATTTGTGTGTGTAAAAGTGATTTTTTTTTTACCCAAGGATGTTGCATGCTTTCTTGAACAAATCCTGGAAGCAACACCCCACAAAAAGGCAGCTGTATGGCCACTTACCTCCTATTTACCAAACAATTCAACTAAGATAAGAAAGACATTCTAGAGAACACAATATTGGCCTATAAACAAAAACTTACCTCTATCAGCTTTGTGTGGATACTGGATGCCGTCTAGAGGACGTGCTAAAAGCGATGAGTGATGAAGAATTATGCTGAGATTGTGTCAAAGAATCAGAACGGTCGGCGCGCCTTGATGATCTAAATTTCAGCATATTTTTGTTTGCATTAATAACACTGAATTTACTAAATTGTATCTTTTGACAGCATGGAACCTCTTGCCCCGCCCCACTTTACTGTTGTATATTTCGTTATTGGAGTCCATACTGAAAAGATTATTGACAAGAATTGAGATGCCGACAGAAAAATTTCCCAAAAGGGATTCAGGGTCAATTTTAAAGCGGAGAACGACTGGTTTGAATGCAGGATTTTTTTTTCCTTTTCCTAAACTGGTTGCCATACCAAGATTAAAGAACACAGTCTGCACTACTACCTACCCTCATTTGGCTGGTGGACAATTGTTGCATTTATACCTTTTCCCCAGGGATATAGCGCAATCCTATTTACCAACCCCTCCGCTCGGGCAGGATATGACACAAGGTCAATTTTTTAAGCGGAGTTTAACACGTTTGAATTCAGAGTTTTCCTTCTCCTAGACTAGTTGCCTAACCAAGGCTGAAGAACCTAGTCTGTCCTACTATTTACTCATAGCTGGAGGGAGAATAATTGGATTCATACCTTTCCCAAGGATATTAGTGCTAAGTGAAATGCAACCAGTCTCGTCCAGGATTTGAACTTGTGTCGCCGTGTTCATTTCCTACGACGATAACCATTACACCACGGGCACCTCCAGATATAGCGCAATGAGAAATGTAAAAAGGCTCGTCCAGAATTTGAACACGGCCCACCGTGTCTATTTTGCAATCAGTCTAAGAGAATGAAAGTATTGAAATTAAACCATCATTACTCTTCTTTAACCCCAATCGGCAGGGACAATAGAATACACCGTCCGTATCTCTGCAGAGGGGTAAGACTTCCCTAAAGAATGTCCGAGATACGATACTAAACTATCGGATGGTGAGACTCCGGAAATGTGGAGTACCCCTTCATTACCATAGCTCACAGGTCCTATCTTTGAGTCAAATAGTGCAAACGAATGACTTATGATCAATTGAATTATTCAAAATAGAATTGTTTGATCATTTAACCATATGTAAACAAATGACTGCTTAATTGAATTGCTAGTGATACAGAGCAATACTTGGAACCATTTAAATTTGTTGACTTATGCTAATCTGAATTGTAAGAAATAGAACTGTTTGATCATTTAACCATATGTAAACAAATGACTGTTTAATTGAATTGTTAGTGATACATAGTAATACTTGAAATCATTTAAACTTGTTAACTTATGCTAAACTGAATTGTTAGAAACAGAACTGTTTGATCATTTAACGGTGTATCTACAAAATAAGTTTACAAAATCATATATTTAGTAAATGTAAAAATAGGATTTGGCATTAAATAACCAACAATGGTTGATTTCCCATTAAACCAAAACAAACCAATTTACTCCTTTTAAAAATTGACCTTGTGTCGTTGCGGAGGAGTTGGTAAAAATACAAAACATTACAACACAGGAAGAACTCCAAAGAGGATTACAGTGAGATATATTTCTCAGTTTTGTTTTTTGGTAAAACCAGATTATCTTCGATGTTAATTAAATTTCGGCATAATTTTTCTGATTTAGTAACATTGTGAATACATTTAACTATCTTTTGGCTGCATGGTTGTTCCTCTTACGCAAACATTTTGTGAAGGTGTACGAACAATAGCAAAGAATATAACAAGGTTTCTAAATTGACGTTCCTGCTAAATTCCCAGTCAGTGTTTACTTTTGCATATTTCGTCACTGGAGGCCATACTTACTGAAAAGATTATTGACAAGTAACGAGATGCAGGCAGAAAATAGATTTTCCAAAAGAGAACTTGTAGTCTCTTAGATTAGGCCACTTCTGACCGCTCGACATTTTAGCTGCAGAAAAAAAATCCCTTGTGTTCCATGATCATTGCTGCTGCCGATTCCTGAGGGGATGACAGCTGCAGATTCAAGAAACCATTGTTCTTGAGAATTCCCAGAAGAAAGCACAATTAATAAGAAAACAAATACGTTCTGGTACATGAAAACGTTTACCTTTAAGACGGAGTTATTCCAATCGGTGCCCTCTGGCTGCATTTCTCTGATATTGAGGCTGGAGAGCTGTGATTGACTTCCAATGTTCTGTTATTAAAAATGGCGGGTTCCTATTAGCCTCCAGCGTATTGATATTGAAAATCATGGGTGCTGATTGGCCCTGGGCATTTTGATATTGAAAATGCTGGGTTCTGATTGGCTGTGGGCATTTTAATATCCTGCTTTGCGATGGTTCTGCAGGTGGAAAAAAAAAAGAACGTGTTGATTTATGTCGGCAAATCATAACTTTTTACGTTCATTGTGCGCACAGTTACCCACTCTTCTTTTTATTATTTGTTTTCTGACTCATTTTTTTCTTTCTTAATGATTCCCATTTGGGAGAAGCCATTTTGTTAGATTCCGTATATGCTAATGCAGCAAAATTTTATAAGTCGACCTCCAGTAAAGCCCGAGCAGAAAAATCGGCAAAATAATTTCGGAAGAAAGTGCTTTTATTTGTTGTTTTCAATAATTCTTATCTCATACGTACGTTCATTGGTGTTCGCGGCCATTTTTTTCTTTTTTCAAGGCTAGGTCGTGTGCAAAAGAAGATATTATTTGATAATCCTTTTTTTTTCACACGATATTCCACATGTAGAGGTGCTGCCTTCGTTATTATTTGTACGACACGCGAATACAACCTGTTGGATAATTCCTCGCCTTTGGTAAGAAGACTTGATCAAATCTGGTAAAAACGACTTATTGAAGGAGGGGGAGCGAATTACCAGTTGGACCCCTTCGCGCATAGCAGTGGATAGCAATGAATATTCATTTATGATGAGATATAAACGACATAATTCCTTTTAAGGGCAATATAAGCATTGTTACGAGGGTAGTAACCTTTGGTTTCATCTGATTGATTTTAATAACATATCAACCTGTCTAGGATTATTTTATGCCTTAAACTTAGAAAATCAAGTTCATTACACATTTATTTTCGGGAAATTGTCTCATAAGATTTTTTTTTTGCACACTGTCCTATCGAATATGAATAAATTTAAAACAGATTTATTAATTCATAGATGGGTTTTGGTTTTATGGCATATGAACCATTGTAGGTTATTTAATGTCAAATCCATTTTATACATATAAACAGTTCTACTTCAATCAATTCAGTTCAGCATAAGTACGCAGTTTAAACTCACAGTTAAATTATCAAACAGTTAATTTCAAACAATTCAGTTTGTCACAATTACACAGTTTAGTTCTATTTAACCCATAGATAGGACCCTATCAGGTACTACCACTTCGGGAAAGAGTAGACCTGGGAGCAATGACAATGAAGGGGTGCTCCACATTCCCCCAAAACTCCAGAATTACTAAAGCCTCACAATCAGATTGTTTAATGCCATTTTCAGGACACTCGTTGGGGTAATCTTGATTTTAATCAACTGGATCCAGTAGATGGGTCACACTTCGGCCGGTCGTATTGTCAACGGCACGGATCTGGTCGGGGTTGTCTCGTCTCTGGACATACCTCGAGCCTCGTGGAACCGTTTCCCCCAGGCTGTAACCCTCTGAGGAGGAGGAGTTAGGTTTATTGCCCGGCGCCTGAGGTGCCCCTTTTTAGGGAGATACCGGCGGGGCCCGAGGCATTTTTAGAGCCGCCGGGCGCGTCTGGGCTAAGGCTCTGCGCCCGGAACCACCTTTAAAAGATCTTGTGCCACACTCATCCGCTTGGTGGGATGGCGGACAAATACCGTTGGGGGAGTCTTACCCCCTTTGCAGAGATGCAGTCGGTGTATTCTTCAGCTCAGCCAGCTGGGCAACTCATAGTTAAGATCCTAACAAATGGGATCCTAACAAATACTACCACAGTTAATAGTCAACTTGATACAATGGCAATGAAGGATTGTGACAGAAAAGTGTGCAAATCATTAGATAAAAAAAATCTACAAATAAATTTTGCTTCTTCAATTTAAGCGAAAGGTAATAATTGAGTGTTAATAAGCTCCGATTTAGAATCAACAAGAAGAAAGTTAAAGAAGTTTACATTGTTTTTGAGGGGTTTAGGGCTATGTTACGTTGGTATTACTTTGGTTGCGTTGGTATTACGTTGGTAGCGTTGGTATTTCGTTGGTTATGTTGGCGTTTGAATATCTGACTCCATATTTTGGTTATATTATATTTCACCCCCACGTTGTTTAGTCGGCGTAATGCCTTGCCTAAGAAAATCCCAAGAAGAATTATACGAAAGAAAAGACAGCAACATATACGAGACGAAGACGGTTCTTTTATACTTTCCTTTATTTACTGGGTTCAACGACCATTCTGTGGATGAGGGAGTTTTTCCTGAATACATTGAAATGGTTGAATCCCCCTATTAAGGTGTCAAAACTACGTTAAATCGTTTCATGTATGTATTTGCCCTCATTTGGTATTTCCGGCTTCCATAATGGTTAGTTTTCTTTTGAAAGTTTGTCAAAGTCCGGTAAGAGTTAGTTTATAGTCCATTTGTGGGTCTTGTATATTTCAGCATAATGCTGACCGAGAGAGAGAGCTGCTACTGGGTGAAAGGGACTAACCGACGCTACGTCCAAAGACGTATGCGTGGTGTCCAAACACGCCAGCACGAGGTTATCAATCCCCTAGTCACTGCCTGAAAGAGAAAGATAATATTGTCCCCTTTGTCAAGAGGATGGCTTTTCTCTTTTACGCATGCGTCATCCCTTTTTCCTGTCAGGGACTTCTGGGAGTTTCTGCAAATTTAATAGTTTTCTTATTTATTTATTTATTTATTCGTTCCCTACATTTTATATCTATATCATATATTTTTGTGTCTGTAAAAGATCTTTGAGAGGATATACTTTGTTGCAAAAAGATAAGGCCACCACGAAAAAACGTAGAAATTTGGACTGATCCACTTTTTTTTTCAAAAATTCATATTTTTATAAATGTATTTAGTAATAAAATTATCTATTAAAAAATTTTTTGAAAATTTTTTTTCTTTGATGATTATTTCAGAAAATATTAAAATTAGCATGTTGCTAAAAGATAAAGCCACCTATGAATTTATTAAATAAAACAAATTAACTCACAGATTTTTATGTTAAGATTAATTTTTACATAAAAATTATTAATAAAAATTAAAAATAAATCATGGGACGTGGCAATTCTCTAACAGATCACGAGAAAGGAATGATCGATGCTTTTGAAAAAGATGGGCATTCTCAACGAGAAATCGCCAAGAAAATCAACAGATCAAGGTGTGCAGTGAATAATTACATTAAATATGAATTTTTGAAAGAAAAAAGTGGATCAATACAAATTTCTGCGTTTTTTCGTGGTGGCCTTATCTTTTTGTACCAAAGTGTATGTCCCTATGTTGTGGGTAAAGTGTATATTTATGCGCGCTAATATGTAAGTGTAATGCAGCTAAATAATCCAGCAATAGGGAATGCAATGTTAGAAGCATCGCTGTTCAAAAATGGTAATGAAGAAGAAAGGTTTTCACTAGTAGAAAATAAGCGATGGTGAAATTAGATACATTCTTGAAGAAAATAATTCATGAGTATTCATTCAAGAGAAACAAAAACGAAATTTTTGCGTAGAAACAGAAACGAATCCATGTTCACTGAAGGTTTAACTATTTTATCGTTTTGTTCATAAGATTTTGATCGGTTCCCAATTTGATAGAATATGGATCAATTTATCTATGATTCTTATTTTTAACAAATTAGGAGGGAAATTATTCAAATTATGTTGAGTCTTGATTCAAAATTCAAGGCAAATTCAAATATTATCTAAATAAATATTTAAAATGGTGGCGTGCCTAACGATTGCTCAATAAATGCTAAAATACTAATGCAAAAATTACGGTTTCTCGAGCCTATTTTCGTAGACAAATTTCCACTTTTTTTCGTATACGTAAAAATCAGTTGATTTTTCATTGGGGTATTCCATACTACCCAAATCTACACACCTGGAGTCTCCCCAACAGATGAAGTTTTGTATCATACCCAGGACACAGTAACCTTTGGCTAACAACTTTATAATATATATATATATATATGTGGGGTATACCCCAAAATTTGATTGCCCAGTCGGCTGGGCCATGTAGAATACACCGACTGCTTCTCTGCAGAGGGGTAACCCCCCCCACAACGAGTGTCCTGATATATGATACTAAACAATCTGATGGTGAGGTTCTAGTAATACAAGGGTTTTGGGGAATGCGAAGTACCTCTTTATTGCCATTGCTCCCGGGTCCACTCAGGCACGGCGTGGTAGCACATGATAGGGCCCCATCTACGGGTTAAATAGAACTAACAGCATACTTATGCTAAACTGAATTGTTTGACTAAGCTGAATAGCTTGAAATAGAAATGTTTTTGACTATGAAACTGTGTACTTACATTTAAACTGCGTACTTATCCTAAATTGAATTATTTGAAATTGAACTGTTTTTGACATTGAAACTGTACTTACACTAAACTGAATAGTTTAATATAGAACTGTTTTGACATTTAACTGTAAACAAAATCTGTACTTAAACTAAACTATATTAGCTGAATTAGCACTGTTTGAATAAACTAAATAGCTTGAAATAGAAATGTTTTTGACAGTTCAACTGTGTACTAATGCTAAACAGAATTGTTTGAAATAGAACAAATTATTTGTATAAAAATGGATTTGACGTTAAATAACCTACAACGGTTGATATGCCATAAAACCCAAACAACCAGCCAGCCAAAATTTGATATCATTTTAAAAGCAATTATCTCGATAACTAATAAGTCTAGCTCAATGAAATTGAACAGTTTAGGTGTTGAACATCAAAAGTTTATTCTGGGACCGACTTCATAACTGTTCAATATGTGCACCGCCTGTGACACGGCACACGTCAAGGCGGAAGTTATGCTCTTACCAAACACGCCATAGAATGTCTCCGGTAACATTATCCCAAGCAGAGGTGATTCCCTGCTCGAGTTCATCGATGCTAGAAGGAAAAGAGGGGTCATAGATTTGTCTGTTCACATACCCCTATGAGAAGAAATCATACGGGGACAGGTCCGGTGACTGCGGTGGATTTTATCAGAAAACTGTCTTCATCTCTACCACGCCCGATCCATGTCTCTGGCTAATTCTCATTGAGATAAACATGTACCGTCTTCTTCCAGTGAGGTAGAGCCCCATCCTGTTGAAAAATGAAGTTCTTATATACAATTTCCATGAAGTTATTTCAACAAGAACTGTCAAAATTATTGGCCTGTGAAATGATGTCAGTTTTTTTTTTGGACACTCAGTATATTTAAAGAAAAATTTCTTCTGTGCGAATTAAAATAATCAAACGAAAAATGTAAACAGTTATGTACAAAGGGTAAGTATTTCTCTATATATAGTTTTAAATTATAGATAAATAAGAAGGTCCCTTTGACAGCTTCATAAATAACTTAAATGTAATTAAGTTAAAATTCATACGATAAGCTTATCTATGCTGTATTTTTTAAATAAAGCAATTTACACTAATTTATCATCAGACATAAACAAAAAATACTGAACATGAATTTGTTAATCCAAATACACACACACACACACACACACACACACACACACACACACACACATATATATATATATATGTATATAATTTGATCAATAAATAATGCATACAAACAAATGAGCTCTGGCTTGTTTAAAAATGGTTAACTACAAATTATTCGTTTACAAATCATATATATTTGATGTATAAAGAGGATTTGGCTTTAAATACCTATCAAGGGTTGAGATGCCGTAAAACTCAACCAACCAACAAAAAATAAATGAAATAATTATTATTTCTTTTATTTATTTTAAAATACATTGTTTTCTAGGAGTAATGAAGACAGAGTCTATTCTCTTCGACTACTAGCGTTTATATATATATACCTACATATATGTATATATATATATATATATATATGCACATACACACACACACACACACATACACCCCCCTACATATATGTATATATATGTATATACACAGAGAAACTAAACACATGTAGCTGAATACTGTAGTAGAGGAGTCTTCTGGGTAACTGATAAATGGTTGATGCGGCAATGAATTATCAATAAAACAAGTGAACAGCAAACAAATAACAGGAAGTTGAGTTGAACATTTTCTTTTTATGTATCTATATATTTCTAGTTTGGTTTGGTTTCTTTAATGGTATATCAACCATTGTGGGTTATTTAATGCCAGAGCCATCCATGTAGAAGAACAACAATTTAACCAGTATCTGGGGTGGGGATAAGATGGTTCATAACTTCCCCAAAAGTATTAGTCCGAAAGTGAACGTTATAACGAGACTGGAGTTCGAACTCATTACGATGTCACCACAATTTATGAACGTCAACCACTTCGCCATAGGGATTCCCCTCACCCATATTTCTGATAACCATTTGCTAATATGTTCGCACGTGTGTATAAGTTTTGTATGTGTATTGTGTGCATAAATACTTTTAATATTTTTAATTGGTTTCTGGGAGAAGTGTTCAGTCCTGAATTTCATTTAAGATTAATTTTTGCTAGTGAAATTCTGAACCGATATTTTGGTACAGCTGAAGGAATGTCAGTGACATATATTAGGTCTGTTCTCTTTGAATAACGAATTTCGTCTGCCTGGGACGGGGGATAGTTGGTAACAGACACACTAGATTTTGGCGGGTAAACGGAGAGAAGTTATTTTTGGAAATGATAACTGACTCGGGTCTTTTGCGAAGAAAGTGAAATTTTATTTTTCGGCGTAATGAACTAGCCTGAATTAGAGACCGTTACAACATTATTAGGGTTGAATTTTCTGCAAAGAATCAATTTAGATTTGAAACCTGATAAATCAATAATGTCATGCTGACTTTCAATCAAATCATGCTGAAAGCTTTGCTTTCAATTAGATCAGCCAGGTTAAGCTACTATGAACTTGCTCAGTACTTAGAAGAGTAACCCCTTAATAACAGAAAGTTTCGTAGTAATCTACTGAGCTTTTTCCTCATATATGGCCCGAGGTCGTATTAATAGGGCACCCAATGAGATTCAAACTCACTTGTAAGAGTTTGTTAGTCTAGCTTGCCAACCGTCTCGCCAACCGAGGCAGTCAACAGTAGGTTTCGTAAATAAACTAAGGTTTGTATGCCGGATTAAGAAAAGCTTAGTGAAGATGTGTTATGTTAATTTATGTTTATTATCTCGTTATAGCCGATTAAGTAAGAATGTCTCATGTAGATTATTGATAAGTGAGCTGAACAAACAGATCATTACTCGTACGTTTGAATCTAGGAGGGTACAAAAGTTAAGCTTAGATCAAATACTACGCAGAGATTTTCTTGAAATAAAATGCTTCCAAGTAAGATTAGTGTTGCGTTCTGGTTAGTGAACGCTTGTGATATTAAATAAAAGACAAACCACGATACGAGAGGAAATAGAGATATATTCTCAGGAAAAAGTATATACAATAGAGAGACTATTAGTAGACAAGAACATAGGGTTAGTGAATACAGAATAAAGATATAGTCCAACGATAGCATTGGCTTCCGTTATTACGGTAGCAAGTAAGGTGATCTAGTGCGATCTCCGGTCTCCAACACTCTAATACTATTCCTATAAGAAGCTGCTCTTCACCTTCTAGTCTGATTTATTTCTATGTATAGTACATAGAAGGCACAAGGCCTTGAAGTTTTTGGGGAGGGGAAGGGAGCGGTCATACTTTTCTATATAAACTAAGGAGACCTAGCTAGCCACATTCGCCGACCCATTCAACAATACAATAAATATCCATTCATCCATCGCCTTTTGCGCTGCAATCACCAAAATACCACATTTGCTCTATGAAGAAGTCCTACTTAAAATCCCGAGATTCTTGAATGATTTTATGATTTATTTACAATGAATGTGATGGGAATGGGAGAAAAACCCCGAAATATATATAAAAACAAGGAAAAATCCCCCGTTTGGTTGCCCTCCCATCCCCCCGTCTATAAAATTGGAGGCCGACTGTTTTCCGGGGCGAAAGAACCGGAAACAAGTCGGACCTACCCTAGGTGGGGCAGGGATCCTAATCTACAGGGGTGAAAAGAATTTAGGGGTCGGGCGCGGTATGGGTTAATACAAGTAGGTGATATGATTTTTATACATATGAATGTTCAAGATCTTCAGTAAACGTGGACTGGGATACGGATTGAGGTACAAAAATAATGGGGATGGGGAAGATCTTGAGAAATAACAACTAGATGACGGGGACAATGACTCACAAACATACTGCTAACTAGGTACCTGGGTACCAAAAGAAAAAGGGAACAGTTTTACTTACCAGGGGTGGGGTCCCTAAGGACCCGTACCGTAGACGCCATGAGCCGGCAGAGGAGGGAAGGATGACTCCAACGTTGCTCCCTTTCGCACGACCAGGCTCGCTGCATTCACCCACCTTTTGCTGAATGTTATGCGATCCAAGCGTTTTCTATCGCATCTGATTTTGACCCTCAGCTGATGCCGAAAATACAAAATCAGATCACGATGAGAAAAGTTTGCATCGTCATACAATCCCTTGTTTCGCGTCGTCCAAATCACCATTCTAGCTACAGCTAGGATCGCGAGAAACACCACACGCTTCTCACCCTGATACGGAGGAAGAACGTTGTCCACGACGTAACCAACGTCGAGCAGCACGAGCTGTTTGGGTTCGATGCGAGCCGTCCACTCGCCGACGTGATCCCAAAACGGGCGAACTCGCTCGCAGTAGTAGAAGGCGTGCTCAGCCGTTTCTTCCAAGCCACTGCCGCAGCGAGCGCAATCGGGCATGTCTGCCAGGCCCGCTTTGTAGTTCAAGCCGACAAGGGGTAACGCATTTCGCACAAGTCGCCAGGTGAGCGAGAACTCGGAGTTGTTCAAGAAGCTCGATCCTGGCGCCCAATTCCAATGAGAGCGAATCTCCTCCGTCGTCCAGCCGTGCCGCTCGCTGAGAGGATCAGAAGCGGAACCCACCACTAGCTCCCGATATAGTTCTTTTCGAGGCCGTGAAAGGTCACTGGACCCAAGAAGGTTACGAAGGGCCGTTCGGCACTCGCGGACAAACAGTGTTTCGCCCAAAGGCCTACGTCGACCTTCAGCCTTTGGGTCTGACTTTAGGCGAGGAAAAGTCCGACTCGCCTTCAGTCTCCACACTGCGTCCCCCGTCAAAGCTCTGCCCAGGTATGCAAGTCTTTCAGCAAGCCAGTGGCTCTCCAGATCAGGCATACCTAGACCCCCGTTGCGTGTACGTTGGATACAGACCTGCCTACGGACCATCGGCCTTGCACCTCCCCAGAGCAATCTGGAAAGGGATCGTTGCAGCGCCAACCGATTTACCTTAGGCAGAGGAAGTACAGCCAATCGGTAAAGGATCAAGGGGAAGACGTACACGGCGCACGCCTCCGCCCTGCCCTTTAAGGACAACCTCCTTGAAAGCCAGATTCCCACCTGAGCATTCACCTTGGCTTGTATTTCCGACCAATTTCGCTCCAGTTGGAGGCCGGGCCCGAACCACACCCCGAGGATGCGGACGGGTCCGTCACTCCAGCGGAACGGCCCCGGAAGAGTATTGCTACCCCTCCAAGCACCGAGCCGCAAACCTTCGCTTTTGTCAAAATTGACCTTGGCTCCTGCAATCCGCTCGTACTCGCTAACCGCCTTCTTCACAGCCTTTATATCCAGACGGCGGGATACAAACACTGTGATATCATCGGCGAACGCGGAAACCCTTGCCGTAAGAGGGCCAGCAAAAGGGACACCGCGCAGGGCCGGATTTGCCGTCCTATCCCTAAGCCTACGGAGCAGGGGCTCCAAAGCTAGGACATAGAGAAGAGGAGACAACGGGCAGCCCTGCCGGACCGACCGCTCGACCGCGAACACCGTCGAACGCCTTCCGTTCACCTGCACCACTGCCTGAGGGTTGTGGTACATCATGCTAATCCATCTGCGGAACTCCGGTTTGAATCCGGCAGTCTCCAAAACAGTCGCCAAAAACCGATGGTCAACCCTATCGAAGGCCTTGGACTGATCTAAACTGATCAGCGCGGCCTCGGTGCCGTCTTCTATACCCTCTAGGACCTCGCGAATCAAGTGCAGGTTGTCCTGGATCGATCTTCCCTTCACAGCAAAGGTCTGCTCAGAGCCGATCAGATCGCTAATGACAAGCTGTAAACGATTCGCTAAGACCCGGGCCAAAATCTTTAACTCTGTGTTAAGCAGAGTTATGGGCCTGTAATCGTCTAAACCCTCCCAAACATGCCTGCCACCTTTCTTCAGCAATGTGATCACGCCCTTGGTAACGCTACCAGGGATGGCTCCCTGGGCGAACCAATGGTTGAACATATCCGTCAGAATAGGCACAAACATGTGCGACATCCTCAAGTACACTTCGTAGGGCAAACCATCTAGTCCCGGCGACTTGTTCAGGCCGACCTGCTTCAACGCGTCACGGACTTCGCATTCAGTAACCACACCCTCGCAGCTAGCCGCTTCAGCCACCCCAAGGCGGGGGAAGTCGGCAAGATAGCTACGAAACTCCCGGAGCGGGAGATCAGTACAGCGGGCAAAGCGATCCCGAAAGTGCGCCCGAAAGGCGTCACGAATCTCACGAGTCGATCGCAGCAGTCGCCCATCCGGGGCCTTGACAGAACCGATATACCGATCGGGGAACCTTCGCACTTCTTCTTCACGCGCAGTCGCGTTCGTTTTCACAGCTTCGTTGAGAACTCTCTTTAACCTAGATCTAACTACGTATCCCTTGTAGCGCTCGCTACTCTCGCGCTCAAGGTCCCCCCTAGCTAGCTCTACGTTTAGGGAGTCCCCCCCAGCCACCGCCCGGGAAAGTCTATCGTCTATAGATTTCGCTTCCTTGGTCCTATCTAGGTTGAGCTGTTGACCGTACTTGGTAGCGAAATCTCTAATCCTATGTTTAAGAGATCCCCACCACCTATTCCCGGTAACCGCCCCCACTAACGCCCGCTGAATTAGGGATTCCAGCCGGTCCCGGAAGTCCCGTATCTCCAGTAAGGAGGTATTGAACTTCCAGTAGCCGGCCAGACTAGGCCTATTTGCTAACCGTAGACTGACTCTAACAAGTTTATGGTCAGTCCACGCTATCAAGTGGAACGTGGGACAACTAACAAAATCAATGTCAGCTCGTCTCACTAACACTCTGTCCAAGTAGGAGCCTACTTTGGCAGAGGGCGAACTATCTAGCCACGTCCACATCTCCCGCCCTGGGTGATCCAGACGAAACCTGTCGACGAGGTCATGACGAGTCATGAGGCCGGCAAGGCTGCTTTCACACCTTCCCACACGCCTAGCTCCCCGCCCGACCTTATCTATCTTGGGATCAAGGATCGCATTCCAATCACCCATTAAAACTAGCCGCTTCGTATCGTCCAGGAACGGCGCCAACCGACGAAAAAAGGAAACCCTCTCCACAACGATATTGGGCGCATAAACCGCAACCAGACGAAACTTGAAACTTTTCACGGCAACATCGGCCACAACCAGTCGGCCCCCGTCACCTGCAAAAACAACGTCAACATCAGCATCAAGGCTGCGTCCAACTAGCAAAGAAACCCCAACGCTGGTACGGCTGCCGTATGCTGAGAAAACGTTAAAATCGCTTTCCAGCACACGACAGTCGGCACCGCAAGTGAAATGGGTTTCCTGCACTGCAGCAACATCTACGCCGAGAGTTTTAAGTTCACCAAGCAAGCGCGTACACTTGCCCGGATCCCTCAATCCCCTCACATTCAAAGTAGCAAGGTTTAGAGCCATCAATCCCACTTACCTTACTCAGTGTCGACTACGGGCCGGAAATCCTTCGGGGTGAGGATGCCGACGGCCTGACGCAGGGATCCGGTGCCGAGCTCAGTACTTACTCGGTCGTCCCTGGTAATTCCACCGACATCCATAGGGTACCGCAACTTTAGGGACCTATAGAATGATGGGTGAACCAAAATCGGGACCCTGCCCGCACAGAAGGGTAGCATTTTTTTCAGCATTGGATTTTTTGTATCGACCAGCATTACATCCGCCCGGCTGGCTTCGTCAATAAAGTTCCAGAGTTCTTTGGTCCGATTGCCAGCCAAGCGGACGAATGTGGTCAACTTTGGTGCGTCCTTGAATAGATGTGGCTTTGTGATGTCTTTAGTGTCAATTTTTTGGAGTGAGCGTAATGGTTTTAATGATAGTTTTAAAGTGTGGTCTATGTGTGGATTGTCCATGATATCCTCGCAGAAGTAAAAAGAGTTTATGGCACGTCGGGCTTCCGTAGAGCGTGCTCTTGGTTTTTGAACAGTTGCTGCTGATGTTGACGGTGTTTGGGGAGAGGGTGTAAGTCTGGTTGCTGAATAGGATCGAGTAAGCATTTTGGGGGTTTTAATTGGTGAAAGAGAGGGGGGTAATGGTATTTCCGTTGGGATGATAGGGGTTGTTTTTGTTTTTTGTGGGAGAGGAATCAATTGTGCTGGTCTTTGTTTATTTGGGACTGGTGATTTTTCTGTTGTTTTTTCCCCCTTATTTTGAGGTATGGTGGGTGTTTGTGTGGGTTTTTTTGGATGTTTTTTCTCCCCCTCTTTAGTTGGTGAATCCTCGCTGTCTCTCCTTCTTTTTAAATTCATGGACATATCCATCGGTTCAATGTTTTGGTTGTCTTCTTTTGTTGATTGTTTTGCAGTTGATTGTTTCGTATTTGTTGTCGTTGGTTTCGTAGTTGTAGTCAAAAGAGTTGTTGTATCTGTTGTTGCTGGGTTTTTTGGGGGAGTTTTTTTCCCTCCCTTTTTTCTGGTGACTTGCGTCCACCCTTCCTCATTTTCTTTAGGGGTTTCTTGTTTGTTTTCTGAGGTTTCTGTTGGTATTATTGCTGCTATGACAGGTGAAGGAGTATCAGTAGTAGTAGCAGTAGTAGTAGTCGTTGTTGTGGTGGTGATTGTTGATTTTTGAGGGCAGTTTTTTGAGAAGTGGCCGATTTTATTACAGGACCAACATAGCGGTTTCCTGCCCTCAACTATGACTGTCATGGTTTGATCGCGGTAACGTATTTTATGGGGAATTTTGTTAAACCCTCCCCTATCGAGGCATATAACGAATACGTAGTCACCGTACGCAGTTCCCCGTGTTGACGTTACTTGTGTGACTTGTTCCACGCCGCCGTATATACTTAGATAGGCGGCGAGGACGTCACCACTCAATTGCATAGATACATTGCATACGGTGACTCGTATTCTTCTTTTGCCTCGATATTCCGGTTGTAGCCGGAAGAAGCGTGTGGTGATGTTACCACCGGCGAGGCTTTTCGCTACTTCCTCTGAGGGTAATAAGACATCCCAGGTCGCGAAACTTCTGCGGCAGAAGTACTTCCCTGGGATGTTTGCTGTTTTGAGAAGGTCCTCAAAAGTTTCCTTCTTAATCCCCGCTAGTCTCTTGGTCTTAATGTCTGTGACTACGAAGGACAGGGTCTTCGGTTCGACCGCCTCGACCAATTCGGGTATTGGGAGAATTTCCCCGTCCTTGAAATACTTTTCATACTTTTCGACCCTGTCTCTTGCGTAGTCACAAGGGGATTTTTTATTCACGCAATGTGAAGACCAAGAGACAGCTGTTTGTTTTGGTTTTTGTGCCGGTGGTATTGTACTTGCCGATGAAGAGAGGTCGAATGGAGCTTCTTCCGGCATTGGGGAGGGTTGCGTTTGGAATATGTCGGTCGGTGATTGCGATTTCATGTTGTTGGGCTCCCCCATAGTTGTGAAAACACAACTAGAGGGAGATGAAACGCGTATGGTGTTGCAAAAAATTCAGGCGAGACGAATAAATGTAGAACGATGAATGTTGATAAAAATGGCGGTCGTTTTTTAAAAAAGTTCAACAAAAAAATCGAGTCGCGTTTGACCCTCCTCACAAACAAAGAACAATAGTTTGAGGGGGGTCACAAAGCTTTAACAATGATAACAAATAAGCAATAACAAATTTTAACAAGTGTAACAATAATAATAACTTACTTTTTCGAAGTGAAAAAAGACTCAGACAAAGAACAAACGAAAAAAATTCAGCTTGTAGTCTGACCTGGTATTAGTAGCTACTGCTATATATGGCAGATGAACTAGTTCATTGTGTGGAAAAAGGTGGGTGATACCCAACAATTAGTTTTCCTTCTATTAGATTGGTTGCCTATCCAAGGCTACTGAACCGTCTACCCTATCATTGGAGGGCCAACTGATGGACTCATAACTTTCACGAGGATGTAAGTGTGAAGTTTAGATCAGTTTAGTTTGGTTTGGTTTTATGGCATATCAACCGTTGTAGGTTATTTAATGCCAAATCTTTGATGACATATATATCAAATATATAATTTCAAAACATATTTTGTAAATATCATTTTTAAACGAGCCTGATCTCACTTGTTTGCACACAGTTAAATGAACAAGCACTTCAGCTTAGCATAAGTACACAAGTTTTTGTTTAAATACAATTAAATGTAAAAACAGTTATATTTCAAGCAATTCAATTTAGCATATCAACAAAGTTAAATGGTTCCAAGTATTGCTATGTATCAGTAGCAATTCAATTAAACATCAGTCATTTGTTTATTTTCAATTAAATGATCTTACAGTTCTATTTCAAACTATTCAGTTTAGCATAAGTACACAGTTTAGTTCTGTTTGACCCATAGAGAGGAGCCTATCAGGTGCTACCACTCCAGGTCAGAGTCGAACTGGGACCAAAGGCGATGAATGAGTACTCCGCATTCCACAAAGCTCCAACATTACAGAAGCCTCACCATCAGATTGTTTAGTGTCATATCCAGACACTCGTCAGGAGAGGAGGCTGACCCTTATCAGGGATGCAGTCGGTTTATTCTGCAGCCCCAGCTAACAAGGCCATCCAGGACACTTGTTGGAGGGGTCTTACCTCTCTGCAGGGATGCAGTCGGAGTATTCTGTAGCCCCATCAGATTGGGCTTTCCAGGACACTCGTTAGGTGGGGTGGGTGGGTCTTACCCATCTGCAGAGATATAGTCGGTGTATTCTGCAGCCTCAGCCGACTGGAATATATAAACGTGAAGTGAAACGCAAACGTCTTCAAAGATTTGAACTAAGGTCGCTGATTCCATGTGGGTATCATGCACTAGCCTCGTTTGTGCATCCATTCCTTTGCGTCACATTCTATATAAATCTTATTCTTTGTCTTCTACAAGTTGTGTTCGATTTTAAAACTGAAAATTTCTAACACCAGCTCTAAAAATCATTACACACACACACAAAAAAATGCTTGCTTAGTCCTAACATAATCTTACTGCCCTCATTCGTAATGACACTTGTTTTTCAATAAAAAATACCATCGAAATTCCAAGTAATTACGTATGATTAAATTTTAAACAAAATGAAGTTCTTATGGCACTTAAGTTCGATGTAATGTGGAACAACTTTTGTTAAGTGATGCTACTAACTAGCGAGTAAGAGGCTGAGGCTTTGCGTGTTGTCATGGTTAGCAAACCATTGTAAATGAATTCGATTCTCACTGGGAGCTCCATAACTTTGCCTTACGCTAAATTAAACCGAGCTTAGTAAATGACAACCAGAGGGAGCCGTTAATCGCCGCTGTTTTCAAAGGAGATTCCTACCAATAAAAACAGAAGTTCTCAAACGACGCTGCTGCACCCACGCCACATCACTAGCAATCCTCTAACTCACAGAACGAACACATAACTCTTGTTATTAAGCCAACTGCAAAATCCTTGATCATACCTATCTCTTGCATTGACCTTTACTTATGAAAATACGATAATCCCTGTCCCTAAGGCGTCTGTTGTCTGATCTGAATGGCGTGTGACTCATGCCCCGCTTAAGCACTAAGTTACAAACTAACGCTCGGGCTTTTAAATTTTCTGTCTGGTGATTGTGCACATCTTAAGAAATTTCAATAGACGGACGCCTTGTGTTCATAAATGCTTTCATTATGCTTTATTGATAACTGCTATAACAGCATCGAATACTTTTTTTATGCAAACTTTACTTTATACTTTATCATCGTCAAGTCGCACTGAAAGCACGAATTTCCCTGACTTCTTCTCCGTCCCTCTGTCTCTGTCTGTCTCTCTCTCTCAATACGTCTCTATCATCGATTGCTCTCGGCAGGTCCTCCAATCTATATCCAGTGTCCGTACAGAGCTGATGTAAATAAGTTCTTGCTTGTCGATCAACACTACCATATCCATGTGTAGGGATCCATAGAACGTCACTTATGCGTTCGCCCTTGCTTCTCTAATAGTGTCTCGCTAGTCTTACTTGAATGGTTTGTGAAATGGGAGGTAAGTGGCTGTACAACTGCTGTTCTGTTGGATGCTTCTTACTCGAGATGTTAAAAACAGCACGTAGCATTCTTGAGTTGTTCCCATCTAGTTTTTTTCTCTATGCATTTTGTTAGCGTCCATTTGCTGCGTCCATACAGTAATATTGACACCACCATAGCCAGGAAAAAATATTTTATTTTATCGAATAGATCAGACTCCCATATGATAGATAACCGGTCGAAATCAGTCCACGCCTTCGCAAGGTGTATATTGATATCACCTTCAGTAGATTAGGTATTGTTAGAGAGAGAAAGACAACACACTCGATAGGTTAGGTTATTTGGTTTAATGGCATATCAACCCTAGATGGTCATCTAATGCCAAATCCTGTTTATATATATATATATATATATATATATATATATATATATATATTCTAAAGGGAATAGTTTGTCGGTAACTTTATTCTTAAACGAGTGGGGGGGTCGTTTGTTTGCACACAGCAAGTTTCAAATATTGCTATCGAACACCCATGATTCTATTTTCATGAAGTCAAATGGTTTCAAGTATTGCTATCTAACACTAATAATTCTATTTAATATCAATAATAATCCCTTGTAAAAGATAGACCTATTCTATTCGACCCATAAAATTTTTCAGCTGACATTCAGCAACTACGACTCCGGGTCAGAGTGGACCTGGGAGTAATGGCAATGAAGGGATACTCCCCATTCTCTAAACTGCAAGAGAGAAGCCTTATCATCAGATGCAGTTTAATATCATACCCAGGACACCACACACACAGGAGAGTAGACAGAAAAGTTCATATGAGGACAACACATCTGTTTTTGATGATTTTTTACCTGTGGGATCAAAGCACTGCAATAACGACCGATGGTAGAAATGTGTGGACTACAAGAGGTACAATGTTGACAAAGAAACCTCATTAGGTCACAGCATTAAATCATCATGGTTAGCCTATGAACTTTTCAAATTTTTAGTTCTGCACGTTGAGTTTTGATGTATTTTTAATCCCAAAATAATTATACGGTGATAGCTGTTGACATTGCACACTCTAATTGGATACTCCTCCCCCCCCTTGGATTTTCTCCTCGGATTATATATGTATATATATATATACGTTCACACGTGTGTGTTGTATGTATCTATGTATGTACACAAATATATATATGTATATATATATATACACATATACGATTCATTTATGCATTCCAACGTAAACCTTTATTTTTTGTGGGATAAAAATATTATTAGATAAATGTTGTAAATTTCTTTTTTAAAGAGCTCCTGTTTCCCTATATTTCTCGTTTCTATCTTTGAATCATGCATACAATTTTTCAAACATATATGTGTGTATGTAGATATATCTTTTATATATGCATACGTTTGATATATAAGTATGCGAGTACTTTAAGTATTCACATGTTTATATATGAAATATATTTCATTGCAGACATTACAGAAACTTCTGGACACAGCCGGGTGCAACACAAGTAGATATTTTTAAGTGCATTTTATTTACTTATCTTAGCATCACCCCTACAGCAATATGATGTGGAACCGCCACATATTCACCGCACCTAACCCTATCACTGTTTCTGGGATATATATATATATATATATATATATATATATATATATATATATATATATATATAGCATGAGTAAGCTGAACCTGTCTTTCATGGAATCCTTTGCAAGTCCTGCCAAGGATCTTTAGGAACCAAAGACGTTCTACGCATTTTTTTAAAGGAAAGAACATAGATCAATAAAGAGATTTTGTTAGGGTTCCTTTAGCAAATATTCAGCAGGATAAGGGAGTTTTGCCCATGTTTGGTTGTATTTGCTAACTTATGTACAAATCTCGTGTTGAAAGCCCCAAAGGCTTCTTCTCTGAAAAAGGAAAATGAATCAAAATAGTAGAAATATTTCTATAAACATGGCTTCTCACTTGGCAAATATATATATATTATCGAGCGTTCATAAAAGTTTGGGTTGCTTTCATCATCCTTCACTGCAGCCGACAAGCTAAACTGAAGAATTACTAAACGATAATTTAAATAGAGAGAGATAGAGAGAGAGAAATGGTGTGAAGAGAATAATTATAAAAGCTATCAGCAAAACAACCGCTAATATATTAAAAGGGTCATCAGAAAAAACAAGGTTTAAAATTATTAGATTTTATTATTCATAAAGCCTAGTGGTTCGTTTCCAATCCTATTTTTATAACAACGTTTTTCTTTTCTTTATAATTAAGTAACTTTTAAAAGCAAATTAGCTTGCTTCATTAAGAGCTCATTATCTTTGGCAAGTTAGTGAGTAGGCTAACTAGAAACATGTTCAAGGCGGAAAAAAAGCACAAGCTTTAATTGCCGATTCAAGAGTTTGGCATCGATGGGAGTAGTGGGGGCGTTCCTTGGGCAGCACCCGCACTCTCGTCTAAAAAGACCAGGTTAATTACCTGATGCCTAAGATGTGTTCCAAGAGCGAAATGCCAATGGAAACCAAACAGTTTTTTTAGCACTGCCCATAACAATTAACTGGTGTGTGCAAGATCCTCTGCCAAATAAATAAATAAATAAAACTGACCTTGTATTTACCAATTAGTTCAATCTCTACTTTGTCTACCCAGCAGAATTTACCTTTATCTCTCCAGAGATGGCGGACAGGTAAAAGTAAGTACTGAGACGGGAAGAAGCAATTGTTTTGGCGACACAAATTGATGCATAACGTCGACTCGGACAAAAACATCAGACACAACAGCTTTATACATATAGGTAAATATGAATTGCAGCTGTATATTGTTAAAAATATATATGCATTTACCCAACCCCTCCACCATTGGCAGAATGTGACTAAAAGTCAATTTTTTTAAAGCGGAATGAAGCTGGTTTGAATTCAGAGTTTTCCTTCTTCCAGACTGGTTGCCTAACCAAGGTTAAACAATCCCGCCTGCTCAACAATTTACCCACAGCTTGGAGAAAGAACAGATGGATTCATGACTTTCGTTAGGATGCAAGCGTGAACTGAAACGCAAACAGCATCGTCAAAGATTTGAACTCGGATCGCTGATTCTATTTCGTACGACGATAACCGTTACGCTAAGAACTCTACCATGAAAATGTTTATAGCTTCTTGCAAAATTGGTAATTCGAATGAAAATTGTGATTTCAACAGTATTGAAATGAGTACGGATGTGAGGACTTTGAACATAGTGGTCAGGTTAGGTTAATTGTTTTAATGGCATATCAACACTTACTGGTTATTTAATACCAAATTCTGTTTATTCATATCTATATAATACATGATTTTTAAGTGAATAGTTTGTAGTTAAATTCATTTTTATACGAATTTGAGCTCATTTATTTTCACAAAACCGGCTCATTTGCCTTGTAGGTAGAGTGTTCACCAATGGTCCGGGAGACCTGGGTTCAATCCCAGGTCACGTCATACCAAAGACTTAAAAAATGGTACTTGATATCTACTTGATTAACACTCAGCAATATAAGGTACATATCAAAGGTAAAGTGGAGCAATCCAGGGAAAGGAGCCGCGCCCTCTCCTACACCTCGGTGTAGTAGCAATTGAAAAGGGAGCCTTCTGGTCGCCCTCGACTACAGTCGCCAACTTTTACTTTTTATTTGCACAAAGGTAAATAGCTTTAAGTCAGAGGCGTCCCCAAGTAAAGTGCCTCCCGAGACCCGTTTTCATAATGGCGCCCCCCTTTTTGGGGGAAAAATATTAATAAAGTACCCTTAGGGGCGTTGATTAGTACTTGAAAAACAACAAATTCAAATAGCTAAAAAAATGTCATATTTTCACCCTTTGGTCTTTTGCAGAAGCAATGTTCTAATAAATTGGTCAAAGTCTTTCTTCTCCACAGTTTCATGTTCGATTGGAACGAGGGACAAACTGGATAAGCGATCTCGAGACATACTCGATCTCAACAAATTTTTAATGCTGTTCAGTTTTGAGAAGCTTCTCTCTGCAGTAGCAACAGAAACTGTGATCGCCTTAGAGTAATCGCAATATTTGGCACTGTTTCTTTAACTTGCCATTACGTTTCATTTTGGAAGCTATCGCTAAAAAATTCTCATGTCGGAGAACTTCTAAAAGCAGCCTAGATACGTCTAAGTCAGCACCGTATTCGCTACAACTCATTTAATATCCTCCAGGATTGTTTGCGATGATAATCCAGCGAAGACAGTTTGCAGATGAGACACGGAGTCAAGTCATAGTTCCCAGACGATTTGCAAGACGATCTTGACACTCGTAAAGATTTCTCTACTTCCAGCAGAAATGTTTGACATATAACGTCTTCCTTTTCCTTTGGTGGCTTTCTTCTTCTATCAATCTGCTTTTCAACTGGAAAATCTATTTTGGTCGCATCCATGTGGGTTGCACACACATCTAAACCAACACCAGATTCTTAAAGTTTTTTTTTTATGAGATTTATTTGTCCAAGAATTTCTTACCAGTAAAAAAAATGTGACATGAAGGAGAAGTTTTCAATTAAAAGCAAAAAGATCTGTGCATCCCTTTTCGTTTGAAGATTTCCAGAAACTGAGGTTGATGAATCGAGTGCCTAAATCACTCCTTGAAATCTGATTTTCCTAGAACGAATAGCTTTGGAACATGCTCTCCGGCGGTTTGTTACCAAACGCTTCATCATGCCCTTCACATGTGAATATGCAACTTACCACCAGTGATAGGAGGAGAAAACTTTATAGAGTCTATCACTGAAAAAAATGTAATGGCATTCGCATTCCCAACTAAAGGCATGAACACCGCATAAATTCAGGCTATGAGTAGAACATGGCACAAATTTAGCTTTCCCACTTATGTTTCGTAAAAGACGTTGAACACCACCATGTATTCTAGCTATACAAGCCGTATTGTCAAATCCTATTCCTCTATATTTAAAAAAAAATTAAGTTTCTTTCTCCTGTCGATCCAAAATCATCTTCTTGATATTATAAGCAGTCTTCCACACCTGCACTTCTCGCCTTCAGCAACGACCATATCGACAAATGAAACTCATCTGATCAGTATGAGAAATGTCTGGCGAGCTGTCTAGTATGATCGCAAAATAAATGGCTTTTCGAATTCGATCTAATATATTTTCCTTCACGTGATTTTCCAATATATGAATGAATTCATTTTGGATTTTCGGTGACAAGTAGAAATGGTTATCATTTACTTCTTTCAAGTAATTCTTCTCAATAAAAGGATCATAATAGCTCAACAAGTTCTAGAAAGTTTCCTTTACTGGAACTAAATCCATCTTCTCGATGAACTCTAAAAGGCAGGGTTCGTCGAAAAATTCACGACATCAAGTAACTATGTTAAAATCTGTTTCAAAGTCTGTCTTTCTTTCATAGTCTGTTCTTGTAATTTACTGTCAAGGGTTTTACCTTTATTAAGGGTCATTTCCAACATCTTCCATTCCTTGAAAGCTCTTTGGTGGTCAGACGAATTTTCATGTTTAGGCATTTTTGAATAAAGCTTCCAGAACTTTTGAAATCCTAGATTTCTTGCTAGATTTGATTTCCATAGCTCTGTCTTCAGGAAGAGGTGACAGCAAAAACAACAGATGTGTTCGTCTTTGAGTACTGCAACCATGATCTCCAAAGAATCTTTCCATGCTCCACTATTGTCGGACTATTTTTATCCGGTTTTACAGTCAGAACAAACGGTTCACCTTTGTTTTGAAACATTTTAGGTCCCAAAGTCACAAGATCAACAAGCAACTGCCCTGAGCAAGTTCGTGTTCAAAATGCGATGTCTCCGTACACAACAATCTCTGTTTGCCTGTTCTATTTCTTTATTTCCCGTAACTTCATCGTATTCATACCTGTCCTTACCGCGTGCACTGGAGCTCTCTTCCCTGGCACATCATCATAATCATCTTCAATTTTTTAACAACATTAATTCCACTTGGGAATTCTTCTTCAACTTTTATTTCTATATTTGTCTCCACTATATTTGCATTTTCCTCCTTTTCTAGTTCTGATCGACATTCAACATCTTCGTCTTTACGTTTAGCTTTAACTACATATTTTTTATATAGGAAGACATATAAAGATGCAGCACATTTTTTCGCGTTCTCTGGTAACTTTCAACTTGCAGTAATCCGTACCACTCTGTTTTTAGCCGTTTACTCATTTTAATTGATGAAAAAAACAAAAAGAAAAAAAAACTAATACGCAAAGAGCATACTCAATGACAAAAATAATTTCTATTTATTGTCCTAAGATCCAATTTGGTACAAGGTTGAAAGTGGGGTTGCAAAAATAGGTTGATAATTTTTTAACAAACCAAAACTTAGCTAGACACATTCGCGTCTTATAATGGCATAGGGAAGTTTTGTTTAAAAATAGAAGTAGAAAATAATTACAGGAGTTTATCCTATACAGCCAATGATTGTTTAAATCTTTCCTTAAATTTATTTTGAAAATTTACTATTTTTTAAAATAAATTTTCCTTATCCCTTTTTATTCTATTCTTTGATTCAATATAATAATTTAAGATTAAATCCATAGTAATATTCGTAATAAAAATAACTGAATATTAGAATTTTATTAGAAATGTTCACTTCAGATACTTGCATTAAGCATTAGTTTATTCTCCAGAGAACTGACTGACAACTTTTTTAAGCAAAGTAACTACCCCTCCTCTCATTATTTTGCCGGGTTGTACTTTTTTTTTAACCTACAGCGTTAATAAAGATGGTAATGAAACCAAACTAATGACAGAAATATTTAATAATTTATTTCCATCAGTTCAACCGGTTATTTTTTTAATTCGTGTTTTAAAATTAATTCTTAAAACAATAAGTATTAAAAGTCAATATTAGATAATTATGCTTTTGACATTACTTTGTTTTTGTTTTTTTAGAGAAACAGATCTTGAATCTTTTTTTACTTACTTATTTGTATCGGCTTTCACCCTGGTCGGGTTGAACCGGCTTCCTCCCGAGCAAGTACAGCATCTAAATAATATTAATTTTGTTAATGTTGCTCATTGAAGAAGATACTTTGGGATTTGATTGAGGGAAGGGACCCAAGTCCTACCCGGAAAAGCGCCCTGTTTGCCGCAGATTTTCCACTGACGCATTGACAGAGAGACCCGAGGCCGCCGGTTGCCGGAACAGACACCTCCTGGATTTTCACCAGTGCTACTTTAGCCGGGTTGCGGCCCTAATACAGCTGGGTGCCAGACTAGTCCGCCTTGGGTGGCCCTACCAGGAACCAAAGTTCCCGACGGCATAGCTCTGGCACTACCCGTTGCCACCGCCCTGCTATAACGTTGGTTATGTTGGTGTTAGATATCTGACTCCATATTTTGGTTACATTATATTTTACCCCCACGTTGACTGGCCGGCGTAATGCCTTGCCCAAGAAAGCCCCAAAAGAATTTTACAAAAGTAAAAAAAAACAGATAAAAGACGAAGACGATTCTTTTATACTATCCTTTATTTATTGGGTTCAACAACCATTCCGTGGATGAGGGAGTTTTTCCTGAATACATTGAAATGGTTGAATCCCCCAGTTAAGGTGTCAAAAATACGTTTAATCGTTTCATGTATGTAGGTGTCCGCATTTGGTATTTCGGGCTTCCATAAGGGTTAGTTTTCTTTTTGGAATTTTTGTCGAAGTCCGGTAAGGGTTAGTTTATATTTCAGTAATGGGTCTTGTATATTTAAGCATAATGTTGACAGAAAGAGAGCTGCTACTGGGTAAAAGGGACTAACCGACGCAACGTCCAAAGACGTATGCGTGGTGCCCAGACACGCCAGCACGAGATTATCAATCCGCTGGTCACTGCCTGAAAGAGAAAGATAATATCGTCCCCTTTGTCAAGAGGAAATGCCTTTTTCTTTTACGCATGCGTCATCTCCTTTTCCTGTTAGAGACCTCTGGGAGTTTCTGCAAATTTAATAGTTTTCTTTTTATTTATTTTTATTTTTTTTTAAAATTTAATTAAAATTTATTTATTTATTTATTTGTTCCCAACATATGAACTAAGTTTAAATCGTGTATATTTCTGGTTCAACATTATTACGAATGTTTTTCTTAATTAAAAAAATCTCCACTCTTTTTCTCCGAAAAGAACAAAAACAAAAAAAATCATTCATTTTGTTAAAAATGAATGTTTCAAAGATCTACAGTCGATCAGTCTGGGAGGAGATTCTACAGTTGAGTTAAGTTGGGGGTGGAGATTTTACAGTTGATCAATCTGGGGGGTTATTCTTCAACTGATCCAATGTTTTATATCAACGTTTTCCAATTAAAAAAAAAGCAAATAATTGGTTATCTTCAAGATACGCACTTCCGAATTTTTCCATTTTTTTTTAGGAACGCCGCCTTCAAATTAGCAGCAGGAGTAACCCTCGGACGCTATTTGGTCTGCTTTTCTCGGGAAAATTAACTTGTTTTTCGACTGAAGTCTTAGATAATTTTCTTTGACAATAATTTGGACATTTTTTAATCAATATATATCAATGAACATTTTTTCTATAAATAATTTGAAAACTTTTTTAACAATGATTTGAAAAGAAATCAAACATTATTTCAGAATTTCCCGAAAATAGCAGCTCAAAAGACCTTTCGAGGTTGGCTCCTGCTGCTACTTTAAAGAGAGCGTTTCTTTAAAAAATAAGCTGAAAATTTTAGGATTACCAATCTTGAAGACAACCAAATAAGTCAACTGCTGTTATTTTTTTATGAATTGATAATTCAAACTCCTAACATCATAGTAGTTATGTTGAAAAAATAACGAGGAGGTCGTTAATGTGCAGTGACTGGAAAAATATTCTCTTCCTAATTCTTAAGTTTTTGAATGCTGTTTTGTTCTAAAATATTTCTATTATTACCCCCCCCAACGACAATAAAGGTTTAAACTTACATTTTACGTTAACTAGTTTTTACCAATGATAACTAGTCAGTCCAATGCAATACGTTGGTGCTCTGAGTGTATATGGTGGTCTGTTCCAAGATTGGTACCAGACTCATAAGATATATCATGGGTAAACATTGTAGAAATAAAACCCAAATATTTCTTTAAACCCTGGTACGTTATCATTTACTTATAAAATCAACTATAATCCTTATTTACAGTCTATGATTTTTGCTCTTAAACCAAACCAGTAACCAATGATATGTCGAAAAAATATCGGAAATTACAATTGATCAAATTTTTAATTAAACATAACCAAAAATGCAAATATTTTAAAATTTCACTAAGAGAAAAACATTTGAAAAAATGCGATCTATTTTGCTTTTAATTTTCCGCCCAAAAGACTTCAGGTCTGGGAAGGAGCGCAAATAAAAAAAAAAGATCAATTCTATTTCTCCATGATATAATCTTAAAAATCTTAAGACTTCAAAGAAGACGACGACTTTTCTTTATTTTCAGTCTGAATGAAAAATCGTTCATAATTTTTTTAAAGATATATTAAAATCTCGGAAAATATGCTATACTACATGGGGAAATTTTAATCATAAATTTTTAGATATATTTTAATTAAATAAATATTTATTTAATTTATCATCTTAGCCAGAAAGATTCGAAGGCTTTGAAAATTCACAGAAAAATTTTAAGTGAATAAAATGTTGGTAAATTGCATCAGAGGAAATTCGTTTTTGAATCAACCCAAAGAAAAAAAAACATTGTTTTTAAAACGCCACGAGAAAAAAAAACATGGTTTAAACATAAAAATCAAAATTAAAATTTTCAAATAACTTTTTTTAGGTGTTCACATCGTCAATCTGATTTTTTTTCTTGGCTTGATCTTTTTAAAAATGTAAAAATTAGCGATTTGAATTTTTTTATCAATTCAAATGACCAAACGTTGATACCCTCCAATTTAGTGATAAAAATATTTTTAATGTTTTTAAATCAAAGAAGTTATTCATTATAAAATTGGTTCATTCTCAGGTCGCGTCATTCCAAAGACTTAAAAATGGCATTTGATACCCCTTGCTTAACACTCAGCATTATAAGGTACGTACCAAGTGTAAAGTGGAGCAATCCAGGGAAAAGAGTAGCGCCTTTCCCGAAACCTCGGTGTAGTAGCTATTGAAAAGGGAGCCTTCTGGTCGCCTTCGACTATGGTCGCCTTCGACTATGGTCGCCAACTTTATTCACTTATTGAATAAAATGCCAAAAATTTCATTGAATTTTCAACATGTTCACAATTGATTTTGAAATCATTGAAAAAGTCTTTTTATCAAAAATAATTCAAAAACGATCCAAAAATGCTTTTTGTTGATTAACTCCATACAAAATATGGGTGCGGAATACATATATATATTGGTTGTACAAAATATACAATATAGCGGCGAGGGTGTTTCTTGGAATGTCCCGGTATTGTCTTGTAGTCTCAGCGTGAGGTCGCTCATAGCAGGGCCAGATCAAAGTACTCGCATCTCAAACAGTCACCAGAACTTATTAAAAGCTGAAGTCACCGTCAGGGTGGCATTTCATGTGTTTGTGATCTTCCAAACAAAAAAGCAATGAATGTAAAAAAAAATTGAATTAAAAAAACAAAATTTTAGATTATTTTTTTTTTTTTGGCGGGGGAAACACCATAATATAAAAATGAATGATCGCGTCTTTAATTTTTCTCACCCCAAAATGCTGCCTCCATAAAGTACCACCTGAGGCCCATGCCCCCAGGTCTACCACTGCTATAAGTATAACTTTTTTATTGCTAGCAATCAGTTAAATGGTTTCAAGTATTACTATTTATTATTAGCGCACAGTTAAAGGGTTTCAAACATTACTATCTTAACACTCAGTTTTATAAGGTTCGTATCAAGCATAGTAGATTAAATAGTTCTATTTGATCAATAAATGGGACTCTATCAGTTATTACCATTCCGTGTCCGAGTGGACTTGGGAGTAATGGTAATGAAGGCGTGCACAACATTCCCCGCAGATCCAGTAATAGAGCCTTATAATTATATGGTTTCGTATCATATCCAGATGAGTCGTTGCGTGTAGGGTGGGGGTGGGGTTCTCACTCCTCTGGGGCGATGCATTTTGCGTATTCTACAAACCCCACCCCAGTCAATTGAGCTGTGGACAAAATGGCAGTTATAAGCATGGACCTTTAAAATTCTTCTGTCCGATATCCCATTTGTTTTATATGCCTCTCTTTTGAGAAATGTGACATAGCCCCTGGGGCCATATGGTCCCAGATAGAGAACCAGTGTTGTAAACAATGAATCTTCACTCAAAGTAATGCTCTATTTCTTTGGTTTTTCTTTCTTTTTTTGTTGTTTTTTGTTAGTGTTCATTTCATTTCCGGTATTTGTCCGAATAATCAGTGGCCATTTGACAGCAACCCATCTTTTTTCCCCTTCCATCTTTAACGTACTCCCTTCCTTCGACATTATAATTTGTCTCTTCGCACTTGTTAGTTTTATTGTATTATTTGCGTGCTCTGCAATGTTTTTCCTTCTGTCTTTCATGAGAGCTGTCAACAAGTTGTATTTGTGATAGAGAGAGAAGGAAAAATAAGGGGTAAGTGTGAAGACTTGACAAAGGCGATACTAATTGCCGAAAGGGGTGGAGGAAATGATTGCATGCGGGGAGCGGCCGTAGAAAATGGCGCCCGCAATAGGGTTGAGGTTGGAGATTAGTTGGTGTTGGGTAGACAGATATGAAGTTAGAAATGATGATTGTGATACATTTTGGTTGTTGAAGATAAACACTTCTCAACTAAAACGTGCCCACTTCGCTTTTGCTGTCCTTTTCATTCATTGCCATTTCTTGTAGGCGTCTGTTTGTTATTTTTCGATTTAAATGTCAATTTTCTTTTTCTTTATTTCCGAATAATCTTTTTCGTTTTCGAACGACCTTATTTCTTCGCAAGGATTCATTCTTCCTTTCGAGTTCTTGTGTTTTATATTTGCTTCTTCATTCTTTTAGTTTTCAAATACTTTCTTTCGATAGATTCTTTATTTTTTTCCCTATGGTTTCTTTAGTTCTTTCTTTTGCTATTTCTTCCCTTTCGCTCTTTTATATGGTTTTTCTGGGTTTTTTCTTTCTTTTGTTGTTTCTTCCTTTTTGTATCTCACTTTCTTTGTTTCTTTTATCAATTTTTTTTCTCTCTCCTTCCTTTGAATTCTTTTTTTTTTCAATTCTTTTTTTCCTTTTAATTCTTTTGCTTCTTTCTTTCAAACTGACCCAATGGTTCTTTCTTTCACTTTATCGAGCTTTCTTTCTCTTGATTCTGTCTTTCTTATGCCTTTTTTTCATTTTTTTTACATTTGGGTGGCCTATTTTTTTCTAAGTTATCCTTCTCCCTTTTGATTCTTCTCTTTTAGAATTTTTTTCTTTGGCTCTATTTGTGACATAACAGTACCAAACAGACGTTGTAATGTTATACGCTAAATGTACGGTTGTACCACCAAGTGCTCGAACGTGTGGCTGTATCGCAACGGTTTCAGTAGTAGTCGACCCTGATGTAACCTCACCGTAGGAAAAGTTGACGAACACATTAAATGCTGTCTTAGTTCACTAACACAAACGTTTATTCACCACTACACTTTTAAAGTAATCTCCGGGAGAATGAAAGCCGAGTCAACCACGTTTGCTGGACTAAAAGAAACAACATGTCAAGAGAAGAAAAAAAGTGGGTGGACACAGACCTTGAATTTTCTTTCTTGTTTTTTGTGGTCGTTCTAACGTTCTCATTCACTCTTTTCGTCAGCACAAGTTTTTGTCTGGTGTGAGACCTCTTCTCGGAGCCCAGACACATGATGGGGCACGTAAATTTTCGTCTGTCCTTTCGTCTTCGAGGCTAGTGTTCAACAGACGTCTTTACCTCGTCACGTATCGTAACAACTAACTTTTAAACCTGAGTCGTCTGCTTACTTCCGCCTGGTGTCGGAGAGAGGACCATCCCTTTTCCGCTGGTTCCACTCTTGCGCAGAAGATTTGGGACCTCGGGGTTTTTCTAGTCATTTTTAATTCACATAGTCATTTACTCGTGACTGGTTGACCTACATCTAGTGCTTTGACCTGAGTCACTCAGAGGCTAGCTTACTGTTTTTATAGACTCACTGTTTTTTCTTCTTATTCTTTTCTTCTTTCTCTTTCGCCCAAATTAGTCTCTTGTGCTCTTTATATCTTGGGCCTATCATATAACGTTACATATTTTTCTTCTCACCTTTTATTTCTTTTGGTTTGTTGGTTTTGTGCATATTTTTTTTCTTTCTTCTTTTTGCTTCTTTCTTTCCTTCTATCTTTCTTTTATCTTTCTCTTTAGTTTTACTGTTCCTTTCCGTTTCTCTCTATCTCGATCTATTTCATCCATACTATTCTCCATCCATCCTCCGTTCTCATTTCTTTCTTTTTGTTTGTCGACACTTTTACTCCGCTTAATAATTGACCTTGTGCCACATCCCGATTGTGGTAGAAGAGTCGGAGTGATGCATTTTTCTAGACACTTTTTCTTTCACGTTGGACTAATTTTCTTTGAATACAAACCATCTACTTTATATCTACGTGGGGCATTCAAAGAATAAGGTGAATTTTCTCGAAAGAATTAGCAAGAAAAAGCACTATTTATAGTCGCACCTCGTTCAAGGAAATCTATAGTGGTGGCTCCTTTCATATTCTAGAAGACTGTCAGTATGACCTTTGTTGACTGTAGCGCCCGATACTTTTTCGTTACTGATGAGTCGGCGTGTTTCCATTCCATGAACTGAACCTTTTGATTAAAACATTCTCCTCCGTCCACATCAGACATTGTTCTGTTAATTTTACGTGGTTTGGAACTTCACCATCAGTCAAAATTCGATGATAGACCGCTGTTCAATCCTGGAGAACTCTAATTTCGTACCATTTTAAATAGCCAGAAAACAAATATTTTTGCGAGATCTAAATAAGGCAGACTTCACATGTATGAAAAAAAAAATTAATTTGCTTTTTTCTAAAAAAAAAATGTTTTTATTGAATGACCATGACACTCCTGTCCGCTTAATACATCATCACATACACACTAATACACATTTAACTGTGTGCAAAAATTAAATAAGAATACTTAATAAACATTTAAGTACATGAAAATGAATATTTAATATTAGATAAATTTATCAGTGTTAAATAGCTATAATATAATGGCCGAGGGATTTCGTTTTATATATCTTGCCTTTGGGTTTAGTTAGGTTGAGAACCTTTCGGCTCAGCACATAGGTTAGTTAGGTGCAAACTTGAGCGCAGGTGATAACGCACGTGCGGGGTGGATGTGTCGTTCACAGATGTCAAAATAAAAATCCCAGATAGAAAATTGTGACTTGGGGATGTGAATGACGTCATGCACCGGAAGCGCGTGCGGAGGATTTTGGGGATTTTGAAAAAGGTCAGTTGATTCTTGCGGTCCGAAGAAGAAGGATGACTTTCGCTAGCTCACAGTGGCCTTGTGGCGGGTTCCACACGTGATGGGAGGCAGATGGAAAAGTCATCATAGAAATATTGTGCATTTCTCTTCCTTATGTTGAAACCTTTAACTCAAAGGTAATAAAAGGTTTCGTACCTGAACTAAGAAGTCGTTACGTGTTTTTCGTATTTCGGGATTCCTATGTTCTATGTATATATGTTATGAACATTCGTGGTACGTTTCACATATTCATGTATGGGTATGTTACATAGCAATACTTGTGTTGTATACTCATATGCATGCATGCGAAATCATAACGACGACGCAATAAAGACGAGCGACACTGTCCTTTGAAAAATATACCTCTCACTTTATTTGAAAGGGTTGTGTGTGAGAGGGAGTTGGAGACCGAACAGAACTGCAGCATATTGACCCCCACTCTATTGGCCATCAGCGTTTTATTCCCGTACTCCTGGGCTGCTCAGCCGGGGGCCTGGGGGCCCAGCCTCTCTAGGTGCTGGTTTTCTGTACCGCATCTTATCTCCAACTCGTCTGATCCCCAAACACCTTGAATTTCCTGTGCACTGAGGTATATAATAGTTCAACGCCCACACAATATCTCCCCATAACTGGCCATCGGAATATGCACTTCCGCCGTCTTTGGAATGGTATGTTTGATCGGCATCGAGCGGAAATAACTGTCATGCAGTTCATAGGCCACTCTTTTCCGGTACATCAGTTTGTGACTCTACGTGGGATTTTAACCCTGTCCCATATTGTCAGCCAAGTTCGCCTACGCCAATGGAATACACAACTTCCGCCGTCTTTGGAATGACATGTTTGGCCGGGTCGGAGGTCAATATACTACACTTGAAACTATGTGACTGTGCGCAAACAATAAATAGTAATATTTGAAACCTTTTTAACAGTGTTTAAACATTAAACAAACTTGAAATCTTCTGTGCCCAAACAATAAATACTTGAAACCATTTAACTGAGGGAAATCAAATGAGAACAGCAACTTGAGAATAAAATTACCTTCAAACTATTCGTTTATAAATCTCTTTCTCACTCTCTCTCGCTCTCTCTATAAATATATATATATATATATATATATATATATATATATATATATATATAAAGGATTTGGCATTAGATGACCTGGAAGGATTTATATAGCATAAACACAATCGACCAATCATCATATACAATCAGTTTCATAATAACATTCATTTTTCTCGTCTTCTTTTAATTCCCAAATGTTCTCACGTGTTTTTCTCCTTTTTTTCCCCTTATGTTTCCATCTTTATTTCTTTTGTTTGCACCTTTTTTACTTCAGTAACCTTTTCGGACTGGCAACTTCGCAGCAAGTGCTCGGATGTACTTAGAGAGAGCGGTGGCAGCCTTACAATCGTCAGACCAGTGAAAATATGGAGACGTGGGGACGGCAATGGGAAGGGCTGCATCAAGTAATCGGGTAGAAGAGAAAGAAGAAAAGGGGCTAGGAAGGACAATTAAGAAAAAGGACATTTGCGTAAAATTCAAGAGGGACATTTTCTTACGAGTTGAAGAATGTGTGTCAAGGACTTGTCCACCTCTGGAAATCCCCAGGGAAGAGTTTCAGACCGCTTGCTGTTGGAATTAAAGATTTTTTGCCAAGGGTTAGGGTGTGGGGAGAACTATTCAAGGATTTCTGAACTGATAGCCAGGATCTCAAAGACAATTAAGAAAAGGAGTTCTTATTCTGGCGTAAGTGTTCAAAATCAGAAACTGATACGTATCTGGAGTGTATTTGAAAGTTCTCAGAGATTTCGCGTATCAGTGTATCAGAATTGTCAAGGGAAGGGGTTGAGTTTGAAAGTCACTGGAATCTAAATCTTCGATGATTAAACCCGGAACATTCGCTTCTTATTAGAGCTGAAATTCTTTGGAGCCCCACCAAATAAATAAATAGGAAGGCCTCAATAGCCAACATTGTTCTGGGCTCATTTTCAGTAGGACCTCACCATCCACCCGACTGCCAACCAGTTTCATTTATCCGCGGTTGACCACATCAGCGAAACTTCCCTAAAAATATTTAGGATTACATATACATATATATGTATATATATACACCTGTGTGTGTAGGAAATATTAGAAAGCTTGAGACTGTAAACAAAAAAATGGTTATTAAATTGGAATAGTTACTTGAAACCAAATAATTGGGTATAAGTTATTAATATTAGGTAGGAATAACTGAAACCATACAACTACGAGTAAATTATTTGTATTAGACAGAAATACTTATATATAACTCTGTGCAAAAATTATTGAAGACAAACAAAAACGGCAATCAACAAATGTAAAGGAATACTGAAAATATTAATACATGTCATTACAAGCAAACATTTACAAATTCATCGGATTGGGAAAGGTATGAACCCCCGTAACCTCCCAGCTATGGGTTAAATAGTACCACTACTGTTCTTCTAGGAGAATGGCTTTGGCATTAAATAACCTACAAAGGTTGATATGCCATTAAACAAAGAAACCAAACCAAAACATTTACAATAGACTTGGCGTAATTATGTTGGCAGTAAGAGCCCTTAACAAAATATCTTCTGAATATTTCATCATTTTCTAATTTCGTTACACAAGTATTGATTTTAACAGCATGTCAAACCGCCTGGAATTATTTTCTGCCTTGAGGATGGGGAATTGAGTTCATTGTTCCTTTACATTTTTTGTGCTGTTGTTTCTTATGTTTTTCCACACACAGTTACATGAATATGAAATATTCTGATCTCAAAATCAAGTCGCACTGACTGCACGGATATCCTGGACTCTCTCTCCATCTGTCCCTATCGTCCATCGCCCCGGTAGGTATTCCAAGTGTCATCCTGTATCCGCACAGAACTGATGTTAATAAGTATTTGCTAGTCAGCCAACACCGGCATGTCCATGTGTAGGGGTCCATAGAAGAACGTCACTTGTTTCTCCAGCAGTGTCCGGCATGTCTTGTTCGTCTTACTTTGACGGTTTTAGAGATGTGAGGTAAGTGGCCATACACGTTGTTTCGTGGGGTGTTTCTTCAAGGATTTGTACAATATAGCTCGTAGCATTTTTGAGCATTTTCCGTCTAGCTTTTTCCTCCCACTCGTTCGATTAGCGTCCATATGGTGCTTCAATACAGTCGTATTGTCACAACCACATCTTGGAAAAATTCCAATTTTATTTTATCAGAAAGATTAGACTACTATACGATCGATAAAATATATATGAAGAAGTCCACGCATTTGCCAGGCGTGTATTAACATCACTTTCAGTTGAGATATTGCTACCGAGGTATGTGATCTTGTAAACTGATTTTAGACGTCTGCCACCTAGAGCGGCAAACGCTCCTTTTTGTGTAAAAAACATTTAAGTAGTAAATTTAGCGACTTTAGTGGAGGTTGACCAGAAGGCTCCATTTTCAATAGCTACTACACCGAGGTGTACGGAAGGGCGCTACTCGATTCCCTGGATTGCTCCACTTGACCCTTGATACGTACCTTATAATGCTGAGTGTTAAGCAATGTGCTATCAAGTACCGTTTTTTTAGTCTTTGTTATGACTCGAGCTGGGATTGAACCCTGATCTCCCGGATCCTTGACGAACTCTCTATTCATTAGGCCAATGGTCCGGTGTCAACATGGAAACTAATGTCTCCTGCTGTTTGCTCTTGGCTATACAGTTACAGACGCATACTATGTAGATGATTTAGCACTTCTTGCAAATACAATTTCCATCTAATATTAATATGGTTTTACAATTATGTTTTCAAGTAACTAATTATAATCCTATTGTTAATACAAATAACTTATGTTGTATAGCCATGGCCACTATACATACACATATACATACCGAAACATATTCAGCACAATAAGGACGAGCGACACAGTTCTTTAGAAAAATATACTTCTCACTTTATTTGAGAGGGTTCGAAAGGGTTACTAAAGGTTTTTCTTGTGTGCATATTTACCCAACCCCTCCGCTCGGGCAAGAATTGACACAAGGTCAATTTTTAAGCGGAGTTTAACAGGTTTGAATTCACAGTTTTCCTTCTCCTAGACTAGTTGCCTTACCAAGGCTGTAGAACCTAGTCTGCCCTACTATTTACCCATAGCTGGAGGGAGAATAATTGAATCCATACCTTTCCCAAGGGTATTAGTGCTATGTGAAATGCAATTAGCCTGGTCCAGGATTTGAACTCGTGTCGTCGTGTCCATATCCTACGACGATAACCATTACACCACGGGCACCTCCATGAAATTTTTTTCTTGTGTGAGAGGTGAGTTGGAGACTGAACACAACTGCAACATATTGACCCACACTCTTATGGCCATAACAGCGTTTCTTTCCCGTTCTCCTGGGCTGCTCAACCGGGGGCCTGGCGGCCCAGCCTCTCTGTGACATGGTCCTCATTCTAGCATCTTCTCTCCAACTAATCTGAACTTCCTGTCGTCGGGGTTATATAATAATTTGACGCCCACTCTTCTTCCTGCGAGCGTCACAATTTCTCACTCAATTCTACCCCTCGACAGTCAAGGTCACCCCTGATCTCCTGATATCTTCGACTGGATGCACCTGTTATTTACACGGGTGCATTTTTTCTTTTGACAGCTTGACCGGGTCGGAGGTCAATATGCAACACTTAAAACAATATGGCATCAGGTGTGAATATTGAATACATATATTTTTAAAAAATTAATAGGACTAAATGGAACCCTAAAAACTACTACCTTTCCGGGTCAGAGTGAACCTAGGAGTATTACAACGAAGGGGTACTCCACACTTTCCAGATCTCCACCTTCACCATCAGATGCAGTTTAGTATCATACCCAAGATAACCCCTTTTTTAGAAGGGATACACTCAGATTATTCAAATCTCTGCCAACAGGACTGGTTGAATTAAAAAGCATTGGTCTTGTAAGCCATTTTTGTATTTAAATTCACATGTAAAATGAAAACTGATTCTCTGACAACTGAATCAATACAATATGATTGACAGACTGTTATTTCGAATTATTATTCAACCAGATGGAATATGAATTTTTAAATTTGTCATTTCCTCAACAAAACCGACACAATAACATTTTATTACTATCTGCTTATGTAACCAGATATCCAAAGTATAAGATTTATAAAACAAATAAATCGATTTTGTCAATGATTAATATATATATATATATATATATATATATACAACCACGCCCGGAATTAGAAATGCTTTAGATTATCTGAATATTACTTCTTTCGGTAATATGATATGAAGAGTAGAATTTATTAAACAAATATGCCAAAACTTAGATTTACTCAAACTCATTGGAGGATAGCATGAATGTTTTAGCGAATTATGCGTATTGAGTTTGTAACGAATATTTGTTCCATATTGTAGCAGACGAGTTTTCCAGGTGCAATGATAAAAGAAATTAATACTGAAATAAGTTATAAATAAAACAAGCAAACAACAAAACAAAGAACAAGACGTTTGATTTTAAGCAGATGTCTTTATTAATTACATCTGGTAATGAGCCACAAAGATATGGCGTGAGAGTGATTATCTTTCTATGTGTAAACGTTTTAGTATTCTCTTTAAATGCTTACTTGCCTGCCAGTTTTAAAATTCCACAGAAGATAAAACTTATTTACCGTCGGGAAATTTTAGGGTTGATTATTTTAAGTTAGTTTGGCTTCCAAGAACTGCTGGGCTGCTATTGTAGTATTAGAAATTTTGGTCTGTTTATTGTCACGAGCTTTTTGGGCGTTAACATGTGGAAAGGTTCTTTCTGGAAACCATTACACAGGTGATTCTTTTTCTGTTTTTAGATTTGGTGACACAGGTAGTCTAGGAAACGTTACATCATAACTACGTATATAAATAACACAGCAATTATGTCAACGTTTTACAATAACAATGTATTATAAATGGTTTTACGACAGAAATTCATCAAATTATTTGAATTCAATTAATTCATGTTATGAGATGAAGGGTAGGATTTATAGAGCAAACATGAAAAATCATTATTTCTTGTAACATTTAGAACTATCATCATCATCATCATCATCATCATAATCATCATCATGTCGTGCCACAGGCACGGATATCCCTGACCCTCTCTCGCCACTTCTTCCTATCGTTCATCGCCTCTGGCAGGTCTTCAGGGCTACATCCCGTATCCTCACATAGCTGCTGTATGTATGTACGAGCTGGTCGTCCTGCTTTTGCCCGGCCATATGTGGGGGTCCATAGGAGTACATCACTTATGAGCTCGTCCCTGCTTCTCCAGCAGTGTCCTGCATGTCGGGTTCGTCTAACTTGGATAGTTTTCGTGATGGAAGGCAGGTGGCCGTATAGTTGGTGCCTTGTGGGGTGTTGCCGCCAGGACTTGTTCAGTATTGCTCGCAACATTCTTGTGTAATTGCTGTCTAGCTTCTTCTCCAGCCGTTTAGTTAGCGTCCAAGTAGTGCATCTATACAGCAGTATCGATACGACCTCTGCCTGGAAGAAACTGCGTTTCATTTTATCGGCCAGGTCTGATTTTCATATGATCGATAGCCTATCGATAGCTGTCAATGCCTTCGTTAGCCGTGTGTCGATGTCTTTTTTGGTTGATGCGACACTGCTTCCTTGGTCGGTGAAGTTATCTACCAGTTTCAGAGAGATTCCGTCTAGTGTGGAGATGTCGCCTGTTTGATTATAGCACATATATTCCGTTTTGCATGCATTGACATGGAGGCCAATGCCTGCTGCGGCTCGTTCCAAACTATGCAGTAGTGTCTCGGCTTGGTTGGATGTATTTGCCAGTATCGCTCTGTCATCGGCGTAGTCGGCGTCGGTAATTGTTTTTGCGGGGCACCTTTTACTTTTTTTCTTTGTCAGCTAGAAGCCGTTTTCTCTGATTTTATTAATCGATGTTCTAAACACGTAGTCTAGACGGATGATAAAGAGGCATGGGGCTAGCGTGTCACCTTGTAGTACTACAATGTCGAAGTATTCTGTGTCTCCCTCTAGTGATCGTACTTTCACTTTGGTGTTTCTATAGAGAATCGTTATTGCTGCTACGGTTTCTGTTGGTAGGCCGTATGCTAGTAGGATTTGTTCCATCTTCCCTCTGTGAATGGAATCGAAGGCCTTGGTAAAGTCGACAAATAGTAATGTCACCTGTAGGTTTTTTGCCCGTACGCCCTCACGGATTCTACGGATGGTCAATATTTGTGGGGTCGTAGATCTATTTCTTTGGAAGCCATTTTGGTTTTTCCTAAGGGTGTTGTCGATTTGGGGTTCTATGCGATTTCGTTGTAGGGCATTGTAAATTTTGGCTGCTATGGATGTGAGTGTTACAGCTCGGTAGTTCTTGACTAATCCGAAGTTACCCTTTTTAGGGAAGGGGAGGATTCATCCCTTCATCCATCTGTCTATCGGATTTTGATTATAAACTGCGTTGCAGTGTCGGAGTAGTATGTCGTCGAATTGTCTAGTCTTCCATACTTCTGGGGGAATCTCGTCCAGCTCTGCAGCTTTCCTATTTTTAATTTTTCTAAGAACCGAGTCGAGTTCTTCTTGAGTGAACGATCCTAGTTTAATGTCCAATTGCTAACTAATAATTCTGGTGATTGGTTCATTCGTAACTTTCGGTGGGTTTCCTAGTAGATTTTCGAAATGCTGTTTCCACAGTTTTATTCTTTCTTGTTGGTTTGCAGCTTTGGCTATGCTCTTCCTTCTACTCACTTCGTTTATTGTTTGCCAGGCTATCCTAGATTGCCTATCTTCCACTGAGTCTCTAATCTTATCTATCTGATTTTGTATGTATTCTGTCTGTTCTTTTAGATATATGCCTGCTAATTGATATTGTGCCTTTTTTTAGTTTTCTGGCTTTTGTGTGTGTTGGGTTCTTCCCATAGCGTTTGGAGGCAGTTTTCACGTGTGCACATTTTTCTCTAACCGCTACCGTTTCCCATGGGACTCTATATTTAGTTCTAGGTTTTGTTGGAATACACTTCGCTGTCGCCTCGAGGTGTGCGTTAACGAAATTCTCATATTCGTCATTTGGGGCACCTTTTTCTGTCTTCTCTAGTAGTGTCTCGAATCTCTTTCTTAATTCTAATACATACCTACACGTAAATACCTCATATATATATATATACATACACGTATACATCCATAAACATACACACACACACTACGTACGCACATATAAGTTAGTAAGTAAAGTTAGCGACCATAGTCGAGGGTGACCCGAAGGCTCCCTTTTCGATAGCTACTACACCAAGGTGTAGGGGAGGGCGCTACTCCATTCCCAGGATTGCTCCACTTTACCCTTGAACCGTACCTTATAATGCTGAGTGTTAAGCAAGGTGGTATCAAGTACCATTTTTAAAGTCTTTGGTATGACTCGACCTGGGATTGAACCCAGGTCTCCCGGGCCATTGGCGAACACTCTAACCGCTGGGCCAATGTATAAAAACCAACATGCACATATACATACACGTACATCTATAAACAAACACGCATATACATACAGTTACATATGTAAACAAACACACACACATATATATATATTTATATATATATTACATACATACATACATGCACAAATATATACCTATATGTATATAGTAAAGTATAGTTGGCAACCGTTGTCGAGTTCAACCATAAGGCTCCCTTTTCATTAGCTACCACATGTACCGTTTTTAAAGTCTTTGGTATAAAGTCTTTGGGATTGAACCCAGGTCTCCCTGGTCATTGGGGAACATTCTACCCGCTGGGCCACAGACGCATTATACGTACATATACATATACACACATATGGAGAAATGGTAGATTTTGGTAAATCTGACTAGATGATAAAAGTCAGTGGAAAAGTGAATAAATCAAACGCTTACAATGGGTTCAGTGGTAATAATTCGTTCTTTATTCAAGAAAAAACTTATGACTAAACATCTTTTTTGAGTTTTTCTATATTTTAGCAATTGAGGAAATAGATAAAATATTGATGAAAATGTAAAAAAAAAAAGATATAAAGGGAGGAAAAGGATCTGAAGACAAGAGACATACAAAGAAAGAAAAAGGAGGGAAATAGATATAGGTTTGAGTCATGGTAGAAGGAGTTATTGGTTTTGACTGTAACTATCAGGTAAGATGGTCGAGGCTAGGTGCCATAAAATGTATTCATCAGGGATATGACCAGCAGAGGTAGATGAATTTCAGTGAGAAAGAGGGAAATATGAGTAGAGGAGAGGTTTTGAGTAATAGAAAAAATATTGGTCACAGTCAAACATATATATAAACAAAGTGCTAATCAAAACAAATGACGACAGAAAGGCTATTTTCTCTCTCTCACATCTATATATATATATATATATATACACACACACACACACACTCACACACACCTATGTACATGTGCTCAGATATATATGTATATATATATATATATATATATACACACACACACACACCCATGTACATGTGCTCATATATATATATATATATATATACACACACGTGTATATATATATATATATATATGCACACACACGTATATATATATATATATATATATACACACATACAAACACACATTTATTCATACATACTTTTGCCTATATTTTCATACATGTACCCAAAAGAATTATAGTTTTCTTTAATGGTAAATTTTCTGAAATTTTTGCCAATTCAACCAACCCTTCTGCCGTATTCTTATATCTTATGAAGCTAGAAGTAACTCCAGTTAAAAACAAAAATCTTTTGTGTCTTACAAGTTATTTTTATGGCTAAATAAAAAGAAACCAATGAACATCCCCTAAAAGTGGCATAAAGTCAATTTTTTAGCGGAGTAAATAAAGCTGCTTTAAATTTCCCCTCTTAATTGTTTGCCCAAACGAAGTGACGCGTAAACAGCCTCGTCCAAGATTTGAACTCGGATCACCGATTCCTTTTCCGATGACGTTAATCGCGAAATTTAGGGATAGCACCTTGTGTCCTTTACAGGTCTGGCACATTTTGAGTTCTGAGGAGAGCATGTGACAGTAGAGAAAGTTTGAATTGATAATTTTGTCTGGAAATTCTTATTTAGAATAGAGGGACAGTTTGGAAACAAGGCTGCCCCCACTCATGGTTTTCCACCGACTTCCTGAGCTGTTGCGGCGTTAACCTTCTCACGGCCGTCAATTATATAGTGTCCTTCAAATCACTGTCATTTTCAGTTTTACTCTTAACTGACATGGGAGCTCGAAACAGCCACCTGTAATGATCCGACCGGATGTTCATTGCCAAGGTTTCATTCAACAAAAACAAAAAAAAAATCGTCCCAGGATGATGACCATTCAAGAAAATTTACAGCAACTGGCGATGAACTAAACCCGTTTGTCTCTCAATAAATAACTGTAGACTTATGATCCGTGTCTAACGCAACACCTACAAACTGCACTATAAAGGACAGGGTCAGAAATCAGAAGGTACATTAAAAGAACTGAGGTCTGTGTGCTGTATTTATCCTACGTCCCACCAACGTACGAATATGGCACAAGGCCGTGTTTAAGGTGGGTCCTGTCGCAGGGCCGTAGCCCAACGCGATAGGCAGTTCCAAAAATGCCTCGGACCCCGTCGGCATTCCCCTTTTCGGGGCGCCTCAGGCGCCGGGCGATAAACCCGACCCCTCCGAAGAGGGTTAAAGCCTGGGGGGAAGGCCCCCTGAGGCCAGAGGTGATGTATCCAGTGGTGGAACACACCCGACCGAACCGTGCAGCACGCAACCACAGCCGGTCGAGAGCGCCCCACCACAGGACACAAAAGAACGCTCGCCAGGAGGTCTGTGTGCTAAGGTCTGTGTGCTGAGGTCTGTGTGCTAAAACTTAGAAAATTTTAAGATTGATATTATACTTAGAATAAAAGTGGTGAATTCCATAAATACATTCAAGTATGTCATAAATATCCTAAAAATAAAAAAAATAAAAATAAAACGTAAAAAGCTTTCATGATTGGCTGAGAAGTCTATAAATAACCGGTTATGATAAAGAATACGACCATTACAGATTTTTAAAAGCCGAATCTTTACAAATTCTATATATTTAATATGTTTAAACATATTTTGTGGATAACATTCTCAATAGAGACGGTGCTCATATTTTATTTGTACATAGTAAAAGAGTTTCAAGTATTGCTATGTAACAGTAACAATTCACATCAGTCATTTAGAGAAAAATTGATACCAAGGTAATCCAAGTAGAAGGATAGATTAACTTGTTAGAAATTTTTCTCTCTATATATTGTCGGATTACAATCCATTGGTCCAGTGGGTAGAGAGTTCGCCTATGGTCCGGGAGACCGGGGTTCAATCCTAGGTCGAGTCATACCAAAGACTTAAAAAAAATGGTACTTGATACCTCCTTGCTTAACACTCAGCATTATAAGGTAAGGATCAAGGGGAAATTGGAGCAATCCAGAGAAAGGATTTGCGCCCTCTCCTCCATCTTGGTGTTGTAGCTATTGACTACAGTCGCCAACTTATTTTACTTTTTATTTACTTCCATCAGTCATTTGTTTGCACACATTTAAATCGATACAAATATGATTTATTAGTTAATAGTTTATTGGTAATTTCATTTTTAAATAGAGTTAAAACTAAATTGCACATTAGTATTGCTACTGTTTCTACACTGTGAATGTTGAAAGATTTTATTTTAGCACATCGTTTAAAAGATTTGATATATTGAAGTTATATAAAAGGAATATTCGATATAATCAAATTGATCATCCAAAAAGTTGGAGCAGCACACAAAAGGTGAAAACTTTCTTTTTTAATTTTTTTTCTTTTGATATTATCATATTTACCAACACCTCCACTCGGGCAGGATATGACACAAGGTCAATTTTTAAGCGGAGTTTAACAGGTTTGAATTCAGAGTTTTTCCTTCTCCTTGACTACTTGCCTCAGCAAGGCTGAAGAACCTAGTCTTCCCTACTATTTACCCATAGCTGGAGAGAGAATAATTGGATTCATACCTTTCCCAAGGGTATTAGTGCTATGTGAATTTGAACTCGTGTCGCCGTGTCCATTTCCTGCGACGATAACAATGACACCACGGGCACCTTCTTTTCTTTTGATATTATGATGCGAGTAAAAATTGATATGGTCATTTTTATTCGTGGATTTTTCATAAACATTAAATTCTTAGGTGTTACTACAATTCATTAATACTGTATCTAAAAAAGAAAAAGAAAGGTAACTTATTTTTAGTTTTTAATTAGGGGCACATGAAGGGTTTATTGTTGGTTGTTGTGAATTGTTTGATATGTTGGGAAATTCTGAGGTTTGCCAACCGACTCCTTTTCTTCTTACCCTTTTCACATGTTATGTTTTTTTGTCTAAGGAAGTTGGAAAAGAATTAAGAACGGAAGAAAAAAGACAAGGATAACTTTTGACTCAATTTTTTTTTTCTGTGGTGAGAATGTTTTCTGTTTTCCTGCACCTGTAGATATCGTCGCGTTTTCTATACAAGGTTTTGATACCTATTATTGAATAATTTTCGGCAATTTCATGTCCAAGGGTTCATCGTGTGTTCAATAGGTATGTTTAGCAGAGGCAGCCCTTAGTAGGATGCGCAACCTGCTGCTAAACCCCAGGACACGGCGAGTACGAGAGCTCCCCATTAGCAGCCGAAAGAAAAAGGTCCGTCCAGACGAAATGGCAAATGTTTAATGAAAAAGAATTTCTCTTTGACGCCAGAAAACCCCTCTTTTTAGGCATGCACCGATTTTGCTTCCAGTAAAGCCTCATAGGAAACTGTTTTTGCACTTATTCTTTTAAAATTTCTTTTTAATTCCCACGCAAGGCAAAAAATGGTATTTTTTAAAAAAATTTATCCGTAATTCTTGTTAAGTCATTTTGTGGATATATAAATAATATGTGTGGCAGAAATATTTTGAATCTTTAGGTTTCATAAAATTCAAAGGGCCTGATATCAGAAATTAAATAAAAGACAACCAAAGACGGTACCGAGAAGTGATCCCATGGATAGACTATTTTGTTGTTGATCATTGGTCTAATGGGTAGAGTGCTCGTTAATGGTCCGGGAGAACGGGGTTCAATTCCAATAAAAAAGGTACTTGATATTTCCTTAACACTCAGTATTATAAAGGTAAGTATCAAGAGTACAGTGGAGCAATCCAGGACAAGAAGTAACACTCTCTCCTCCACCTCGGTGTAGTAGCTATAGAAAAGGGATACTTTGGGTCGCCCTCGACTACGGTCGCCAATTTTTTTATACATATAAATAAAAACGTGGCCTTATATTAACGTTAATAGAAGGTTAAGAATTTTCATTTTTTTTAGTTATCTTTTTCATTTGAAAATGACTTTTTGATGAAATGTTCTAACGTCGCCTTGAAGATAGTTTAATTAAACAACAACAAAAACAAAAAACAAAAACAACAACAACGTTGGAATATATTTTATAGACACATACATCTTTTCAATTTTTTATTTTTATTTTTCATATCTTAATAATTACTTTCGGATTCATTTCCCTTTTTCTTTAATGTGTGTAATTTATTGATCAACTTTAAACTATTTTAGAAGTTTGCACTTGGACGTGAAATCTCCGTTTTGTGATTAATTCTTCCATGTAGGATTAAGTGCATTGACAAGGGAAGAGATTATGCTGTAAAATAAAATATTTGTGGAATAAAAGAAGCTTTTTTTCACCGCTAGGTTACAAACTCGCTGAGATTGTATGTGTGTGTTGTAACATATTGACCCTCGACCGAGCCGTCAATCAAGAGATGTATCTGTGTAAATAAGCGGAAGAACAACGAAACAGGTACATCCGGTCGAAGATATTGGAATATCACCTTGACCTGTGGACGTGGTTGAATTCAGTGATGGTGGCAGATGCGTACGCCCACGGGAAACAGGTGGACGCTAGACAATTATATAACCAGGTGCCACAGACGGCTTGTGTCAGTTCGAGTTCCAGTCAGTTGCAGATAGGATGCAAGTGGAGTGAGAACCAGCCCCAGACAGAGGGCTTGGTCTCTCAGTGACCCACGGTTGAGCAGCCCAGCCAGAATGCGAAAGAAGTGCTGCTATGGTCAGAAGAACTTGGGGTCAATATGTGGCAGTCTGTCCTCGTCTCCAACTCACCTCTCACAAACAAGAAACATCACCCTTTCGAGAATGAAGTGTGAGAGATACATATTTTTATAAAGAAGTGTGTCTGTTCGTTCATTGAAGTTCGTCATTATTGTTGACTATGTTTCCGCGTATATATTGTATGTGTATATGTATGTGGCTATACAACAGTGTGTGCGTGTGCATATATACACGCGAGTGCATACACAGACGTACAAATATACTCACACGCACACACACATATTATATATATATATATATATATATATATATATATATATATATATATACACACACACACACACACACACACACTTACCAATGGCCCGGGAGACTGGGGTTCAATCCCAGTTCGTGTTGCACCAAAGACGAAAAAGTCGTACTTGAGACTTCCTTGCTTAACTCTCAGTATTATAAGGTACGTATCAAATGTAAAGTGGAGCAATCTAAGGAAAGTAGTAGCACCCTCCCCCACAACTTGGTGTCGTAACCATGGAAAAGGCCTTTGGGTCCCCCTCGACTACGGTTGCCAACTTTACTTTTACTTACGTACAATATATATATATATATATATATATATATATATATATATATATATATATAGTACAATCTGTGACTCTGGGTTTCATGCAATCAGCAATCGTCGGACATCTACCATTGATATTGAGCACTATTCAACAATACTGCAATATTTTGTCCTCCTCTAACTCTCCAAGTGAGCTTGTGAGAAACATAAACATCTATCTATCTATCTATATATATATACACACACACACACAATTTTTTTCCTCTCTCTCACACACACATATATATATATATATATATATATATATATACACACATCACTCCCTCACTCACACATGATCATGTATGTATAACATGCTCCCTTGTTATTAAAATTGGCAGCAAGTGTTCTTCCATGCATAAGGTAAGGTAATCTAACGCATTTTTTTCATCTGTCTTCCCAGATTGGCAGTTGAGTCCCTTGATAGCTCTGATTAAATCGGCATTTCCCTCCTGGAGTTTCTGCGGATTTTACTGATATCTCCTATTTCAATTTAGATTCGGAGTTCTAAATTCAGAGCTTAATATTTTAAGTGAATTTTATGCAAAATGTATCATGAAAAGGCAGCTGTACACATGTATATATAAGATAAGTTTATAGCACTAAATTTGTTACGGGGGAAGCACCTCCCCCACCCCGCCCGCCAAAAACAACAACAACAAAAAAAAACCCACTGAATATTTGATCAGAGAGATATTAAGGACACTCCGAAGGCAAAACCTCATACAATATCGTCAATGAATAAGTAGACCCGAAAAAAATTTATCACAAAAAGCTAATTTTCTTGCGAACCAAAATACGAGAATTTTATTATTTTTAGTGGAATTGCATACGATCAAATCGGATATCATTAGGTATTATTTAAAGTCTGCAGCATTGAAATATCCATAGAAGAAATTAAAATTTTATATATATATATATATATATATATATATATATATATATATATATATATATATATATAGTTGGCGTCCTTAGTCGAGGGCGAGCCGAAGGCTCCCTTTTCAATAGCTACAACACTGAGGTGTTGGAGAGGGCGCTACTCCTTTCCCTGTATGGCTCCTCTTTACCCTTGATACATACCTTATATTGCTGAATGTTAAGCAAGGAGGTATCAAGTACCATTTTTAAAGTCTTTGGTATGACGCGACCTGGGATTGAACTCAGGTCTCCCGGACTATTGGCAAACACTCTACCCACTAGACCAATGAGTATATATATATATATATATATATATATATATATATATATATATATATATATATACTAGACTGTTATATATTTATATTTTTGATTTTCTTTCAGAGGAGGCTATCTGTACATCAATCGAATGCTTTCAATGACACCTACATAATCTCAAATCAAAACAACGGGTAGATAACTCGTTTGGCTTGATTCATTTGTTTAAAGGTATATTAAATTCTTATGAATTATTTTATGCCGAAATTTAAATTATTCCTACTGTAATTTATTAAGTTCAAGTTCGTTTGACGCAGGACGAGCAAATGAGTAACTAAGTGAGAAATACCATGGCCTACTGTGTAAAGCAAACACTGCTACCAACAACTTAACAGCCAAATGAAAATCCGGTCTCTTTGATTAAAGAAAAATGGTTAGCAAGCTCGACTAGCAAACCTACACGAGTGAGTTCGATTCTCATTGGGTGCCCCTTTCATATGGTCTTGTGCCACATCTAAGCAAAAAGCTTAGTAAATTACCTCTTTGATTAAAGAAAAAGTTATCTGCCAACATGTAGCCATGTCAGTGCTACTGTATGGTTGTACCCTTTGGACTTTAACGAAACACCAGGAGAAAAAGCTAAGGATGCTGTGTTCTCATTTGAACAAATCCTAGATGCAGTACCTCACAAAACAGCTGTTGTGCGGCCACTTACCTTCCATTTCATAAACCATTTCCGTAAGATGAACAAGACATTCTAGGCACTTATGGAAAATTCATAAGCGACGTTTTCCAATAGACTACCACATATGGACACATAAGTATTAGCCGACCTGTAAATAATTACATTCATCCGCTCTATGAGGAAACTGGATACCGTCTAGAGTACTTACCGAAAGCGATGACTGACAGAAAAAGAGAGTTAAAGAAATTCGTGCAAATCTAGCAGGTTAACCATTACACTATGAAATTTCATCTAAAAACTAATCCTATCTTTCATTCGGCACAGTGCCACAAATATGTTGCACTTAATGAGAGTGGATTATTGGTTGGTTATTTCATTTAATGGCATATAAAACTTTGTGAGTTTTTTAAATGCTAAATCCCATTCATACACACACACATACACTATATATATATATATATATATCAGTTTCTGGGACCATGGGTTTCATGTATTTAGCAATCGCAGGATAGAGTGAAGATTTTTTTTTAAATTCGATTAATATGGTTAATTTTTTATCGGAAAAAAAGGGAATTATTTGTGTCTAAGTTTGTGCGTTATCGAAACCCCCGCTTTTCGAACAAAAAAAAAATAACCATATTAATCGTTTTTATTTTTTTTTAATCTTCACTGTTTGACGATTGCAAAATGCCTGAAACACAGAGTCACAGACACTACCATGTCAATATATCATCATCATCATCTTGTCGTGCCACTAGCACGGATATCCCTGACCCTCTCTCGACACTTTTCCCTTTCGTTCATCGCTTCTGGCAGGTCTTCAGAGCTACATCCCGTATCCTCACATAGCTGCTGAATGTATGTTCATGCTGGTCGTCCTGCTTTTGCCCAGCCATATGTGGGGGTCCATAGGAGTACATCACTTATGAGCGCGTCCCTGCTTCTCCAGCAGTGTCCTGCATGTCTGGTTCGTCTAATTTGGATAGTTTTCGTGATGGGAGGCAGGTGGCCGTATAGTTGGTGCTTTGTAGGGTGTTGCCACCAGGACTTGTTCAATATTGCTCGCAGCATTATTGTGTAATTGCCGTCTAGCTTCTTCTCCAGCCGTTTTGTTAGCGTCCATTACTGCTGCTCATCTATAAGAGTGGCTTCTATAGAAGAGAATAAAAACAGCCATCGAAAGATAACCATGTCAATATATATATATAGGGATTGCCACTTCTTCACCGAAGAAGGACGTTTCTACAATGTTCGGTTGTGAGTTGTCGAGTGACGTCCTTTTGCACGGAAAACAATTGAGATCCCCAGCGTTCACTCCTGCACACACGTTTTCACGTGGTTGTCTGTCATCATGGGACCGTATATGACTCAAGAGACCAGCCCATGACAGGGAAACCCTGCCACATACACTACATATATGGTCAGGCCTGAATGAAATAAATGTATCCAGGATGTCTGACCTCTGCCACTTCCGTAGAACCTGCCTCAGGATGAAGTGCTCGAGTCTCATTGCCTCAAACCTTCGACAGCCATCATAAATGAGTCTCCTCGTACTCTTCACCTTCCTAGGAAGCAGTGTCTCATCAACCGAGAGTCATCAACATGCGACTAACAAAGGCGTGGACAGCTAACAATAGGCTATCGGTCATACAGAAGTCAGACATGACCGATAAAATAAAATGCAGTTTCTTCCAAGCAGCGGTCGTATCGATACTGCTATATGGATGCACTACATAGAAGCTAACTAAACGTACGGAGAAAAAAGCTTGACGGCAATTACACAAGAATGCTGCAAGCAAATATGAGCAAGTCCTGGAGGCAGCACCCCACGAAGCAGCAGCTGTACAGCCACCTAGCACCCATCACGAAAACTCTCCAAGTTAGCAGAACCAGACATGCGGGGCACTGCAGCAGAAATGAGGAGGAACTCAAAAGCAACATAACTGTGGACCCCTTCACATGGACGAGTAAAGGCAAGACGACCAGCTAGAACCTATATACAACAAATCTGTGCCGATACAGGATGTAGCCTTGAAGACCTACCGGGAGCGATGGACAATAGAGAGTGGGGAGAGTTGGTTGGTCGGTTATTTGGGTTTTACGGCATATCAATCTTTGTAGGTTATTAACGCCAAATCCATTTTTAAACAAATAATCATTTCTATTTCAAACAATTCAATTTAGCATTCGTACACAGTTTAATTGTCAAAAACATTTCTATTTCAAGCTAATCAGTTTATTCAAATAGTTATAATTTAGCTAATTCAGTTTAGTATAAGCAGAGATTTTGTTTACACACAGTTAAATGTCAAAACAGTTCTATATTAAATAATTCAGTTTAGTCTAAGTAGAGTTTCAATATCAAAAACAGTTCCATTTCAAACAATTCAGTTTATCATAAGCACGCAGTTTAAATGTAAATACAATTTAATTGTCAAAAACATTTCTATTTCAAGCTATTCAGTTTAGTCAAACAGTTCTAATTCAAAGAATTCATAGTATGCAGTTAGTTCTATTTAACCCATGGATAGGGCCCTATCAGGTGGTACCTTTCTGGGCTAGAGTGGACCTGAGAGCAGTGGCAATTAAGGGGTTCTCCGCATTCCCCAAAGCTCCAGCATTACTGGAACCTCACCCTCAGATACCTTAGTGTCACACCAGGACACTCATTGTGGTGGTGGGGATGACCCCTCTGCAGAGGTGCAGTCGGTGCATTCCACAGTCCCAGCCGACTGGGCAATACACAGAGTTAATATCAAAGCAGTTTTATTTCAAATAATTCAGTTTAGCATAAGTACACAGTTTAGATGTCAAAACAGTTCTATTTCGAGCAATTCAGTTTAGCATAAGTACGCAGTTTTAATGTCAAAATAGTTTTGTTTTAAACGATTCAGTTTAGCATATGTACGCAGTTTCAATGCAAAAAAAAACAGTCAACTCAAACCACGGTTTAGTTCTATTTAACCAATTGATAGTGCTATCACTCAAGGCCAGAGTGGACATGGGAGCGATGGCAATGAAGGGGTACTCCACCTTTCTCAAAGCTCTAGTATTATTGTAACCTCACCATCAGATTGTTTAGAGTCGTTTCCAGGACACTCGTTGGTGGGGGTCTTACCCCTCTGCTGAGAAGTAGTCGGTGTATTCTACAGCACCAGCCGACTGGACAAGGGTGGCGGGAGAGGGTCAGGGAGATTCGTGTTGGCGATGATGATGATGTATGCATTCATTCAGTTTCAGCTGCTGCCCTCAAATTATTGATTTTTTTCCGTTTTTGTTCGATAAAGTTTAATGGCTCAAAACATCTTTTAACCTGAGCAGGGGTTACTGTGTGGTGTGGATTATCCGTGTTAGGTGTAACTGGATCATTCTTTTTAGAAAATACAGTCACTAGTCAAAGTATGTTGAGATATTTGGGGGAGCGATGAGGAATACACATACATTATATATTTCAAATTAAATTGAATATTTTTCATTCGATAGTAAAATGAAAATAATAAGATACAACATAGACGTTCGGAAATGTTTTTCGGGACACACTTCGATCGGCCGGGTTTGTCGGTACACGGATCTAGTCGGGTGTGTCCTGGTTCCGGTGGAAATCGGACATGGATTCTGGGAAGCAGGCATTCGTGTTGGGTGTACCAAGACCGACATCATCGAGTCATGGGGCCGTCCCCTCAGGCTCTAACCCTTCTTAGAGTGGCTAGGTTCATTGCCTGGCGCCTGAGTCAACGCTTTTAAGGGGAATGCCGACGGGGCAGGAGGCATTATTGGAGCCGCCAGGCGAATCTGGGCTACGGCTCTGCGCCCGAACCCAATTAAAAAAAGGCCTTGTGTCTCATTCGTCCAGTCGATGGGACGTTCGACAAATACCGATAGTAAAATGAAAATGGCTTCTCCAACATCCAGATTTAGTTCAGAAAAATAAGTTAAGCAAATTAAATGAATTAAGATTTTGAAGATAACAAAATTTCAACAAAAAATTAGAAAGGTCAGGCAAAAAAAAAAAAATCAGGAAATCTATAAAAAAAACAAAACAAAAAAAAACATTTGTAAAATTAGATGAATCTAATAAAATTATGTAATAAGTTAAAAGAAATACGAAATGTACAGAAAAGAATCCGTGCTTATATACATAAGTGAATATCTTTGTAAATGATGTGTGTATGCATATGTTTTCGTTAGTGCGTATACGTTAATATATGCATGTGTATACATTTCTCTTGGGTCAAGTATTTCCAAAACAAAGGCTTACGGTCAAGTGATATTGAAAGGTCCAGTTTTTGGCAGATCACTGATGGTAAGTAGCGATAAGCATACTAGAACTTTCTAGGCTGAAGACTTGAAAGTAGTTGAGGCTTGTGTTGCGATAAACAAAAATTACTATATTAATATTTCTGAGAAAAAGGAAGATGATATTGTTTTGATTACATACGCCCGTGTGTATCTCGACACTCGGAGCAGTTGTGATACAACGAATCAGTCTGTGGATGAAAAAAAAAAAATGACAGAGAGATGGGCGCACACACACGCATACATAAAAAATTTAGACACTTATGAAATAACATAAACAAACAAACATATACATAGAGATATACGAGTTGTTTGGGGTACAATGGTCACCGATGAAGAAAATATATACGGCGATAGAAGTTTAAATCCTGGATGAATTTCAGTCAACGTTAATATCCTGAGAAAGGTATGAATCCAATTCCTTTCCACCTACGTGTAAATTCTATGATAGACTAGGTTCTTTGATATTCGTATGGACAGTGGTCGAGATAAAAGAAAATCTGAATTCAGATGTGCAAAACGCGGCTTAAAATTGACCTTCTGTCGAAACTCGCTCGTAGAATATATACGTGGTGCCTTCAATAAGTTTCCAGACTTTTTTGTACAGGCATTTAAAATTGTCGTAGACGCTTGAAAATTAAAATAAGTTTCCAGGCTTTTTTCGTATGGGCATTTTTATTGATAGTACACACATGAAACTCTAGTCTCCTTCGAAGTAATTTCCTCCGGCTGCAATGCACTTGTTTCATCTCCTCAATTGTCTCATAACGACACCCTCTGAGCTTAGGGAATAAGCAAAAGTCACAGGGAGCAAGGTCTGGACTATAAGGAGGCTGAGGAACTTTCTTGATGCCCATCTTGGTCAAATAGTCTGTGACAAAGATGGAGTTGTAGACTAGTGCATTGTCCTGGTGGAAATGTCACTGACCCAATTTGAAGAGTGCTAGCCTCTTCTGACGGAATCTCTCCCTGAACCCCCTTAAAACCTCAACATAGTGTTCCTTATTGACTGTCTGTCCTGTGGGAACCCAGTGCATGTAGATCATGCCAGTGCTGTCAAAAAAGGGATTATCAAAAGTTTGTGGGTGGATTTGCTCTGTCTGGCCTTCTTGGGTCTGGGAGAGCCAACATGCTTTCACAGGGAACTGTCTCTTGGTCTCTGGGTCATAGCAGTAGATCCAGCTTTCATCGCATGGCGTTTTTACAAAGTTTAAAACAGAATTTTATTGCATATCGTTCTTCTAAAGTCCAGATTACATTTATGAAATTCACCAGCTGTGACAATCAGGCTTTAGTAGGGTGTATTCCAATTCCTCCTGTAGCTGTTCATTTGAACCTGAAATCATAAAAATTGGTCAGTCATCTCATAAGATGTATAGCAATAACATAGTGAATTTTCAAGAGTCTAAGACAATTTTAAATGCCTGTACAAAAAATGTCTGTAAACTTATTGAAAGCACCACGTACACACACACACATACATACACACACACACACACACACACACACACACACACACATATATGCATTCACATATTCGTCTAAATTTATATACTCACATATATTAATTTAGATATTTTAGTCTCGTGTGTTTAAGCAAATTTTCCTTAAGTCTGTATGTTTAACAATTAGATAAAAATGTTTTGCGTCCAATCTACTATTAGTTTATTTACTGCTACTGGAAAAAGAACACTCATCTAGTTAGCTTGTTGGGGTAAATAATCAGCTAGAGAGAGAGAGGGGGGAGTTAAACCCACTACATTAGCCTGAGAGATCTTTCAAACAATTCCATTTCAACTCTTTCTCTCTATATATACATACATATACACACACACACACACACACACACACACACACACACACACACATATATATATAAAAGAGAGAGATATAGTTACATTCTATTTGCTTATGTACATATATATTTACACCCATGCATGTATACGCATCTATAAAAGCCTATATACACAAACACAGATGTTGTTCGTGTGTGTGTGTGTGTGTGTGGATGAGTATAATAAACCTTATCAGCCCCCACCTCGTCCGTGATGCTATGGCACCGCAATGGAAAAGTCTACTTATATCTAGAATTGCTTTCCATCCTCCTATATTTCTTTCTTTACTTTCGCACGGACAAACAGGAGGCTCTTCCCACGGTGAGCAGAAGATAAGACACTAACTGATGAGTAGAATAGACACTGCTGTGATGGCGGTACCGATAATGTACCTGTCCCCTCAATTTTCACGATTGACACTCCCGTTTGGATTTGTCCTTGGTAATAAAGAGATAAGAAATAATTATTTGCAACGGTTGGCAAATGAGGATTTGGCAAGATATACGGATTTAATGATAGCTTGAGAATCTGAAATTCGTTTAGATAACTGCCTATTTAGTCATATTGATTTTACAAGTATGACCAAGTACTGAATATAAGGTTCAAATCCAAGGAAACGTTGGTTGGAATCAGCAATATAGAATAAAAGTCCAATTTCTAAGATTTAGGTTATTTTTCCACTGTTATATATTAGTCAAATGAAAAAGTTAAAAATCACGGTCGTTACAAGCCTTTTGGTGTAACTGTCAGTTTCACGGAATGAATCGGTCGTCACATGATTGAGTAGCTACTAGTTGTTTTTCGTTAATTTGTTAGTACCAATTGTGACCACCACACCCTCCACTCTTGAGCAGAAGGGGTAATCCTATTTACCAACCCCTCCTCTCGGGCAGGATATGACACAAGGTCAATTTTTTAAGCGGAGTTTAACAGGTGTGAATTCAGAGTTTTCCTTCTCCTAGACTAGTTGCCTCGCTAAGGGTGAAGAACCTAGTCTGTCCTACTATTTACCCATAGCTGGAGGGAGAATAATTGGATTCATACCTTTCCCAAGGGTATTAGTGCTATGTGAAAATGCAATCATTCGCGTCCAGGATTTGAACTCGAGTCGCCGTGTCCATTTCCTACGACGATAACCATTACACCACGGGCACCTGGTGTAATGGGGCACAAGGGGGTAATAGTCACGGTTTGTGCTTATCGCAGGTTTCAGGAATAGTGAATTATGGTAGGATGAGAAATTATGCATTATTTCTTTCCCAGATCAAGATCACCTCCCCAATAAAAAAAAAATACAGCTTATTAGCAAGTGGACACACGAGAACAAATAATTGTTTACTTAATTAGCTCCCAATTGAGGAAAAAAAGAGACGGTAAATTCGTTGGAATATTTACCATTTTTTAAGTCAGATAAAAGAAACAATTTTTCAAGCCAGTTTGCCGAGCTGATGATTCTTCAGCTAAGCCAGACCAAAGCAACAACTTTTCAGGCAAGCCAGACCAAAGCGACAACTTTTCAGGCGAGACAGACCAAAGCGACAACTTTTTAAGCGAGCCACACTGATAGCTCTTAAGCCGAGTCAGGCTAGAGGGACAACTCTTCAGCTGAGCAAGACAGAAGGGACCACTTTCCAGGGGAACAATTTCCTCTCATAACACTTCAGCTATACACTTTGTACTAAATAATTCTTCGGATTTGTCAGTTAGTGCTTACTAAAAAGGTACAGTACCCAAGGCGATCCCGAAATATAAACAATATTTCGCACACTTTTCCCCAGATAAGATTTTTATATCAGAATTTTCTATTTTTCTTATTCGTGACACAAAGATTACGACAATTAATTTTTTTCACGAAGCTTAATTTTGAAGCACAAATTTTTTTTAACATTGACACAACACAAATCATTTCAACTAGTTTAAATCTTTTCACCTACTGTACTCGCAAGTAGGATGTCCGTGGTGTAATGGCTGTCGTAGTAGAAAATGGATACAGTGACGCGAGTTCGAGTCCCGGAGGCGGCTGATTGTATCCCAAACAGCACTCATACCGTTGGGAAAGGTATGAATCCTATTATTCTCCCTCCAGCTATAGATAAATAGTAGTGCAAATTGCTTACGTAACCAGTGCTTAAAAAAAACAAAGAGAAGGAAAACTGAATTCAAATCTGTTAAACTACGCTTAAAAATAACCTCATATCCAGCCCGTACGGAGGGGTTGGGTAAATATATACTCGTAAGCTTGTAAAGTTCTATGGAATAGAAACGTAAGAGGTTGGTCAGTTATGATTTTTCAACAATTGCAATTTTATATTTGCAAGGACAGGGCTAGGGTTAGGGTTATTGCAATAAAGTGTTAGGGAAGTAATGTGTGTTTCTGTACTTCATAAGCCGTTTTTTTTCTAAAAAATGAAGCCTCCATACTGATTCAGTATTTTAAAAAATTGAAGTAAGTGACAAAATACAGAACTTGATAAGAAAACTTTGTTTTACTGCTTATTTCCCACACTTTTTGAAAAAAAAAAATCAATTCTTTCATTTTTCTTATACCTATTTGCCCATTCTTAGAGAAATGTCGCCCCTTATATTGGAGGGCAAGAGAGGAAAATATTTGACATTGCTTAACATTCACTTTCTTGATTTTCAGGTTAATTTCTTTTCTCTCCTCCAACACAGTTTATCGTTCATACATACATACATAAATACTGAAGATGGGCACCTCTGGATTAACAGACCTTCACGAGTGAGTTCGATTCTCATTGGGTGCCCCATTCATACAGCCTTGTGCCACATTCAAGCAAAGCGCTGTGTAAATTATTACATAAATACATACAGTTTCTTATTCTATATGAGAGAAATATGGAAATATATCCGACAATATGTAAATGTTTATATATATATATATATATATATATATATATATATATATATATATATATATCTTTAAGAAAAAACCAAAGACCGGTTAATTTAGGATTATAAATTTATTTCCATCCTGTTTTTCAGTTTCTGGTGTAAACCAAAAACACGAAGAAAAATATAACAGGACTTAGGCTTGTTTTATATATATATATATATATATATATATATATATATATATAATTAGCAAGCCTATAAAACTAGAAAAACTATTCATGTACATTGGTAGCAATATCTTGTCAACAGGCACTACCAATGGCTTAAAGATCATATGAAATTCTGATCTGATAAAATAAAACGGGAGTTCTTTTTTTCCGTATTACTGTATGGATGCACTAATAGGAACCGAACACAAGGATACCAAGAGCTATTTTATACAAATTCTGGAAGCAGTTAACTACAGCATTGGCCACTTACCTCCCATCACACAAATGATCCAAATAAAATGAACAAAACATACTGGGCACTACTGGAGAAGTAAGGAAGAACACAAGTTGTTGGATTGTTTGGGGGGTGGACTCAGATATTGTATCAGATCTATTTACAAAAAATTAGGAGTTACAAATTTTGGGGGGAGGATGTAGTCCCAATCTTTTTGTGTTGGATGGATACGGGAGCGATCTTTCTCAACTATGAATCTAAGGGGTCGCCAGCTAGCCACATTCGCCGACCTATTCATACAATAAGGCATTAATCGTTCACCAAGCACGCCGCAACCATCAAAATACCACACTTTCTCCGTGAGAAAAGCCCTACTTAAAACCCCCAGATGAAAATGCATAATTTCATTTACCAAGAATGATATATATATACAATTGATGGAAATGATGGGGATGGGAGAAAAACCCCGAGAAAAAAAATTCAATAAATAAAAAATAGGACAAAAAGAAAAAAAAAACGTTTTAGTTCTCTCCCATCCCCCCGTCTAAAATATAGAGGCCGACTTTTTTTCCGGTATCCAGGAGGACCGAAAACAAGTTGGACCTTCCTTCATGGGAAAGGGAACTGAACTAATGGAGCAAAAGAAACAATTCAGTGGAGGGTAAGTACGTAGTTTCAAAGTTAGTAGTACAAAGTTAAAATGTCAAAAACATTTCTATTTCAAGCTATTCAGTTCAGTCAAAGAGCTCTAATTCAAACAATTCAGTTGAGCAGTTTAGTTCTATTTAACCCATATATAGGGTTCTATAAGGAGCTACCATTCTGGGCCAGAGTGTGTCATATACAGGACTAACGTTAGGGAGGGGGTCTTACCACTCTAAAGAGTAGCAGTGGGTGTATTCTATAGCCCCAGCCAACGGAACAATACAGAGTTAAATGTAAAAAAAGTTTTATTTTAGTTCTATAACCCATTGATAGGACCCTTATCAGGTGCTACCACTTCGGGCCAGAGTAGACCTGGGAGTGATGGCAATAAAGGGGCACTTCGCATTCCCTAAAGTTCCAGCATAACTAGAACCTCACCATCAGATTGTTTAGTGTCATATCCAGGACACTTGTTGGGGGTCTTACCCCTCTGCAGTAGCTGTATTCTACAGCCCCAAACATCGAGAAAGGTCACTAGACTCACGAAGGTTGCGAAGGGACTTACGTCATTCGCGGAAAAACGGTGTTTCGCCACTCCCTTTACGTTGAACTTTAGCTTTGGGGTCTTACATGAGGCGAGGAAAGGTATTGTATGCTTTTCGTCTCCACACCGTGTCCTTCGACCAGGATCAGCCCAAGTAAGCCAGTCTTTCAGTGAACCAGTGTTTCTCCAAATCTGGCATACCTAGACACCCATAATGCGGATGTTGACAACAGATCAGTCAACGGACCATTGGCCTTCGGCCTCTGTAAATTACTTACGGGGGATCATTGTAGTGCTAACCGATGATTCTTAGGCAGGGGTAGTACAGAGAAACGGTAAAGTATCAAGGGGAAGACGTACACGGTGCACAACTCCATCCTGCCCTTTTAGGATAACCGCCTTCGAAACCAAGTACCCACCAGAGCATCTGCCTTGGCCTGTACTTCCGACCAATTTCGCTCCAGTTAGAGGCCGGGCCCGAACCTCACCCTAAGGATTTGGACGGGTCTGTCGCTCCAGAGGAAAGGTCTAGGTAGAGGAACGCCACCCCTCCAGGCATCCAACCGCAAACCTTCGCTTCTAACCCCTCTAGGACCTCGTGCAAATTATCTTGGATCGAAACGGTTCGCTAAGACCTGGGCCAAAATTTTTAATTTCATCTAAGTCCTTCCCAAACATGCTTGCCACCATTCCTCAGCAATGTGATCATCCCTTTGGTAACGCTACCAGGGATGGCTCCCTGGATGAACCAATGGTTAAAACATATCCGTCAGAATAGGCATAAATATATGCAGCAGCCTCAAGTACTCTTTGTAAGGTATACCAACTAGTCCTGGCGATTTGTTGAGGCCGACCTGCTTCAATGCATCACAGACTTCGCTTTCAGTAACCAAACCCTCACAGCTAGCGGTTTCCGCCTACCCAGGGCAAGCGAAATCGGCTAAATAGCTGCGGAACACCAGAACCGGGAGGTCAGGACAACGAGCTAAGCGATCACGGAAATGCTCCTGAAAGGCCTCATGCATCTCACGATTCGACCGTAGATTGTGGGAACGCATTAGATTTCACGGTTTCCTTTGGAACTTTTTAACCTACATCTAACTACGCATCCTTTGTAGTCTTTGCTAGACTCACGCTCAAGGTCCTGTATAGCTACATCTACGGCTAGGGATCCCCCCTTCCACGGCCCGGGAAAGCTCATCTTCTAAGGATTTTTCCTCCCTGGTCCTATCTTGGCTGAGTTTGTGACAGTACTTGATGGCGAAATCTCTAATCCTGTATTTGAGAGATCCCCATTACCTATTCCCAGTAACCGTCCCCACTAACGACAGCTGAATTAAGGATTCTAGCCGGTCCCGGAAGTCTCGTATCTCCAGTAAGAAGGTGTTGATCTTCCAGTTGCAGGACAGATTTGGCCTATTAGCTAGTCGCAAACTGACCTTAATACGTCTATGGTCAGTTTGCCCAATATAGTGGAACGTGGGACACGTAACAGACTGTGTCAGCCCTTCAAACCAACACTGCCTAAATAAGATCTGTCACAGACAGAGGGCGAACTATCTAGTCACGTCCACATATCCCTCCTTGGGTGATCCAGACGAAAACTGTCGACCAAGTTATGGTGAGTTATAGTCGATCAAGCTGCTTGCTCCCCTTCCGACCCTATCTTGGGATCAAAGATCACATTCCAAAAGGGGAAGGATAAATAACCCGTTATCCCATCCGACAGAGAAAGAACCTATCTTTTGTGGTGTAAAACTTTGGATTTGGTGGGGTTGATTACTGTTGCAGTCTACGTACGATTCCTGCTAATTACTCTGAGGCCGTAAACTCTATAGAGTCGAATAACAGGAGTTTAGCAATGAAAAGAGAATTTGGTTCTTTTGTAGAAAAGAACACTTTTGAATGGCAGAAGGCTCCAAAAAATAAAAATATTTTCTGTAGTAGGTGGGTTTTTTTAATATAAAAAGTATAGCGACGGAAGTCATGAGTATAAAGCTTTTTTCGGGGCCAAAGGCTACTCGCTAATACACAGTAAGGATTATAGAGAAACTTTCTCCCCGACGACAAATAGGACTTCCAAAAGGTTACCACTACAAACAGCAGTCCAGTATGACTTGTTAATTCATCATATGAATGTTAAGAGTGTTTATCTTAATGCCCCCTTAGACTATGAAAAATATGTTAAGCCGCCAGAAGGCGGCTTAACATATTTTTTTTAACATGTAAGAATGGGAATTATGTTTGGAAACTTAAAAAAATCCTTATATGGATTAAAACAGAGCAGTCAAATTTGGAATAAAACATTCCATACTTATTTAACTACACAAATTTTCGTGCAGTCACCTGTGGATCCCTGCATGTACGTTCAAAATATCATCAATCAAATATCCATCATTTTATTATGGGTTGATGATATATTAATAGCTTCAAAAACTGAGCCACACCTTATGCAGGTTAAGATAGGACTGAACTCTAGATTCAAAATGTCTGATTATGGGAAATCAGTCCTGGTTTTTAGGAATACATTTTGAATTCGAAAATAAAAAAATTAAAATGAATCAATCAAGATATATCGAGAAGATATCAAAGTTCAGCATGGCAAATTGCAAACCATGCTTAAGTCCATGTGAAATCGATATAACGAAAACAAGGGACGAAGTAGATTTAAAAGATAGCAAACCTTATCGTGAAATTATTGGCAATCTAAATATATAATGATTGCAACGCGACCAGACATTTTTTCTACAGTTACTAGGGTTTCTCGAGACCTAGAAAAACGGAACTCCTTTCATTTAACGAGGGTAAAACACGTCTTACGTTATTCAAAAAGCACAATCTATCAGTCACTAATATTTAAGAAATCACAGAAACCCTTAAAATTGAAGGATTTTCTAACTCGGATTGGGATAATTTAAGAGATAGAAAAAAACATGAGCGGATTTTGCTTTAGATAGGCAGAAAATAATGCTTTGTCAACGTGAGAAGCGGAATTTATCGCCGTATCTTAAAGAACTATTGAGAACTATGACGGTATTTGAGTCACTTAAAAACCTAACAACTATTCATTGTGATAATCAGTCTAGTATTGTCTTGGGCAAAAAAAAAAACACCCAGTCATTTATCAAAGACTGAAACATTGATATAACATTTCTATTTATGCATGATGAAATAAACGTAGGGTCGATTCTTTTAGAATTGAAACAGAGAAAAATGCAGCCAATGACAGGAGTTGGAGTTTTGTTTAACGGCATATCAATCTCTCTGGGACATTTAATGCCAGAAGGGTTAAATTGGTTTTGTTTTTGTGTATGTTTTAGGTTTTAGTGGGGCGTGAGTTTTGGTTATGTTTTATTATATTTGACTAGATTTTGATGAAGAGATTGGTTTCTTTTAGAAAGCTTAAGATTTCCTCTGGTTTGGAGTTTTTGAAGAGGTCCTTTAAATTGTATGTTTGGTAATGTTTTGGGCAAATTTGTCTAAATCTCTCAGTTTTTGAGAGTCTGCTTGACTGTGAGAGGTATTTTGCATGTTGAACATACTGGGGGTTTTCTCCTTTTAGGAGGTATGAAGGGTAATGTGGGTGTGACCACTACAAAGTCTGGAGATTATTACTTCCTTTTTATTTATTCTGTAGCCAGCTGGCCATTCACCAATGGTATCTTGAATATAATGGAGCTTGTTCTGTGTTTGATCATCCCAAGATTTTTGCCATTTCTTGAGTATATATTTGTTAATAAGTGGTTTTAGGTCGGTGTATGGAATTTTTGTATTGGATATATGTGTCTGGAGTGCTTTTTTGCAGTTTTGTCTGCCCTTTCATTTCCTTGTATGCCAATGTAGCTAGGTATCCCAGAAAGAATGATGTTATTTTTAGAGAGAGTGTTCATTTTATCAAGAAGTGTTGTGATGAGAGGAGTTGATGAATTTGCTCTATAGAGCTTGGAGAACTGATTTGGTGTCTGAATAGATGATAAATTTACAGGATTTGTAATTTGCTATAATGTTCATAGCTAGGTCAATAGCTATGGCTTCTGCACAATATAGATTGATGATTTATTTAGAAGACGTTTTAACAATTCTTGATTTTGGAAGACAGCCACACAACCAACTTTCATTCTCCGTTTGGATCCATCTGTATAGATGTGGTGGTGATCTGGGAAGTTGTTTTGGATGTTGAGGAAGTTCTCTTGGAAGGTGATGGCGTGTGTTTTGGTTTCGGAAGGTTTGGTTTGGTCTAACTTTATTATTAATAGGTTTATGGTCGATGGTGCTGTTTTGGGGAGGATTGTATAATGCATTTATTTTGGGATGGTTTTTGATTTCATTTAAGAGGGTTTGGATTTTTAGATTAAAAGGTTTAATGACTTTTTCTTTATTTTCGAAAAGGTTTTTGTATCTTATTTCCATGATGCGGTTATAGGCAGGGTTTTGGAGGCATGAAATGAGTTTAATATAGTATTGGAGTGCAAGTTTATATAATCTCAAGGAAAATGGGGTTTCATTGGTTTCTATGTATAAACTTTCAATTGGAGAAGTTGAGAAGTCTCATAGGGCAATACGGAGTCCCAGGTGATGGATAGTTTCGAGTTCTCTGAGATAGGATTTTCTGGTTCCTCCATATATGAAGCTGCCGTAATCAAATTTTGATCGTATTAGACATTTGTATAGTTTGGTTAGGTTTTTTTTTTATCAGCACCCCAGTGTGGGTTATGGTTCTCAGGAGTCGGATAGTTTGGTTGCACTTGATCCTCATTTGTTTAATATGTGGAATGAAGGATAGTTTGGGGTCAAGAGTAATGCCTAAGAATTTATATTAATGGGTATTACAGAGGCATTTAATGTTAGGGTGGGTTGGTTGTGCATTTTGTGGACTTGGCAGAAATGCATGCATTTGGTTTTATTGCAAGAGATTTTAAAACCATTTTTCCTGGTCCATTTTAGTATCTTGTTGAGGCATTGTTGCATTTTTCTTTCTATGGTGACCATGTTTTTAGAACTGTAACAAACAAGGAAGTCGTCGACATATTATGATCCGTTAATTTCTGGGGGAGGCAGGTTTTCATTTTATTTATTTTAATAATGAATAGGATCACAGATAGTATACTACCCTGAGGTACACCTATTTCTTGTTGTTGTGGATCGGAGAGTGTATTATTTATTCACGTTTGGAAGGTCCGGTCTTCAAGGAAGTGTTTTATGAAGATAGGGAGCTTGCCTTGTTGGCCAAGATCTTTAAGTTTGGTTGTTTGGGTTTCATAGCATATCAACCTTTGTAGGTTATTTAGCGCTAAATCCATTTTTATGCAAACAGTCAGTTCTACTTCAAACAATACAGTTTAGCATGAATACACAGTTTAATTGTCAAAACATTTCTATTTCAAACTATTCACTTTATTCAAATACTTCTAATTCAGCTAATTCAGTTTAGTATAAGTACAGATTTTGTTTACACACAGTTAAGTAGCAAAACAGTTCTATATTAAACAAAACAGTTTAGTGAAAGTAGAATTTCAATGTCAAAAACAGTTCCATTTCAAACAATTCAGTTTTGCATAAGCACGCAGAATAAATGTAAATACAGTCTAATTGTCAAAAAAAATTTCTATTTCAAGTTATTCAGTTTAGTCAAACAGTTCTAATTCAAACAATTCAATTTAGCATAAGTATGCAGTTAGTTCTATTTAACCCATAGATAGGGCCCTGTTAGGTGCTACCATTCCGGATCAGAGTGGACCTGCGAGCAATGGCAAAGAAAGGGTTCTCTGCATTCTCCAAAGCTCCAGCATCACTAGAACCTCATCATCAGGTTGTTTAGTATCATATGCAGGGCACTCATTGGTGGGGGTGGGGAGGCCTTACCCCCCTGCAGAGGAGCAGTCGGTGTATTCTACAGCCCCAGCCGACTGGGCAAAAAATCTTTGAGATCTTTGAGTATGCCATATGGCCAGGTTGTATCGTAGGCTTTTTCTAGGTCAAAGAGTACTGCAGCCAGATATTTTTGATGAATGCTTCGCTGATTAAAGTTTTTATGTAGACTATTTGGCTTTAAAGCCTTTTTGTAGGTTTGAGAGGAGGTTGTTAGATTCAAGGAACCATGTTAGTCTTAGATTGATTATCCTTTCGAGGGTTTTGCAGGTGCAGGTCGTTAAAGCTATAGGTCTATAACTGGAAGAGTTTGTGGGATCTTTTTGTCTTTTCAGGAGAGGAATGGTTATGGCTTGCTTCCATATGGTAGGGATGTTGTCAGAGATCTACATATTATTGTATATATCTAGAAGAGATTTTAGAGATATTGTTGGGAGTTCTTTAAAGAGGTTGTCGTGAGTTTCATCAGGACCAGGGACCGAGTTGTTAGATTTTGATATTGAGTTTTGGAGTTCGGTTAGGGTGAAGGGTTGGTTATAACTCAGTATCGTCACAGGTGAATTTTATTTTGTTCTTTTCCTCTTTGATTCTGATTGAGTTATATTGATTTGACTAATTTTTTGTTGGCGATACTTGGGCAAAATTTTCCGCTATCAGGCTGGCTATATGATTTTCATTTGCGGCTTTAATGTTTCCTTGAGAGAGGTGATTTATTGGGTTGTTTATGTTTTTATATGTTATTTTCTTTATGAAGTCCATCTTTTTTTATTTGTATTAGAATTTATTTTCGAAGTGAAGGTTCTCCAGGAGGATCTTCTAGCTTCTTTGATGATACGCCGGGTTTTTTCCCTTTGTTGTTTGTATTTGTTTAGATTATCTGATGAGTTTGTCTTGAATTTCCTAAGAGTTGCTTGATGTTCTCATATTTTTGCACTCTTCTGTAAACCATGGTTTGTGTTTTGGAGAGATTGTAGTTTTGGGGATAGTTTTATTTGCTATGATAATAAGGGTGTTGGTGAAATGTATTATGGGTTCTTGATATGTATTCGATTCTGGGATTAGTGTGGTAAGGCACATTTTTTGTAGGATTTCCAGCTTGCTCTTTTGAAATCCCGTCGTGGAGGTTTTATTTGTGGTTCTGATTTTTTTTTATTGTGGAGTTTTCCATTATTATAGGGTAGTGGTCACTGCTGCTGGGGTCTTTGTATACTCTCCAGTTATAATCTATAAAGACTGATAGGTCAATGAGGGTGAGATCTATGGCAGAAATTGATCCTGATGATGGGTAAAGGTGGGTTTGAGAGTTCCGATTGTTGAGGCATAAATTATTGTTATTGAGGATTTTTTCTATGATCTGGCCTCTTTTGTTAGTCGTTTTAGCTCCCGATATAATATTGGGACTGTTAAAATCTCCCATTAAGATAAATGGTTTATGAAGTTGTTCTGTTAGATGGTTTAATTCATTTTCATTTATGGGGTCGTGAGGTGGAATTTATAGTGAACAGATGGTAACAGTTTTATGTGGGGTTGCAATTGCTTGCAAGTTAGTGTTGATGTTGATTTTATTTTGGGGGATTTCTTTCCTAATTAGGATTGATACTCCACCTGAAGCTTTGTCCGGTATCAATTATGTAGTCATATTGTTAAAAGGTTTTTATGTTTAGTTATAGATTGATTGGAGGCGCCAGTGGTGTAATGGTTATCGTCGTAGGAAATGGACACGGCAAGACGAGTTCAAATCTTGGACGAGACTTGTTGCATTTCACATAGCATTAATACCCTTGGGAAAGGTATGAATCCAATTAATCTCCCTCCAGCTAAGGGTAAAAAGTAGGGCAGACTGGGTTTTTCAGCCTCGGTGAGGCAACTAGTCTAGGAGAAGGAAAACTCTGAATTCAAACCTGTTAAACTCCGCTTAAAAATTGACCTCGTGTCATATCCTGCTCGAACGGAGGGGTCGGTAAATATGGTTATAGATTGAATTAGGTTCCATAGGTACAGACACTTAACTTTGATCTTATACAGGTGATTTATAGTATGGGTGGTATGAGTCATGGAAAAATCAGAAATATTATGTAATACAAAAGAAATCTATTACAAGAAATCTTCTACATCTTCAAACTATTCAAACTCATATTTTCACCTTCACCATTGTTTGCCCTTCTTTACTTGTGGCAAAACAATTATTGTAATATGAAATAAACTCGGGTTTTTTGAAGGTTTCTTGGAGACATATGGCGGCAGGGTTGAATTCGGCTCTTAACAGAAGAATCTCGTCATAATTTGCTTTGTTGCCACGGCAGTTCCATTGAATTATTTTATATTTTATGCTTTTTTAATCTTTGTGGGATTGATGTTTATTTTGTCTCGGTGTAGTTTTGTTTTTAGTTTTAGTGTTTTGTTTTTTTCATTTGACTGGATTCACTGATTTCAATAGTTTCTAGGCTTTTCAACCTGATTTTGAGGCTTTGGAGATATTTAGGGTTCCTGTTTTGAAGAGCTTTCTTGGCTCTGTTTCCATCAGTTCAAATTTATTTTCAGTTTTTATTAGTGAGACTTATGGTTTATGTTTGTTAGAGATCTCTTTTGGCGGGGGGGTATCGGAAGGCTTTCAGTGTTGTCCAATTTTTTTGATGGAAGATTGTTGGATTTTGTGGTGATGGAAGGGATGCCTGAAGCTTGTTGTTGTTTGGGTTGAGTTTTTGTTTGTTTTTTTATTTGTTTTTTTGTTTTTGTTTTCTTGGTCTTCAGTTTCGTTGCTGAGTGGGTGAAGGTTCTTCTTTGGATCTGGTCTAGCATGGGGTTTTGTTGTCTAGTTGGTCAAGATTTCTCTTAGTAATTCAAGTCATTTGTTTGTACAGAATTCAGTCATTTGTTTGTACAGAATTGAGATGTCAAATCGTTCTATTTGACCCACATAGATGAGACCCTGTCAGGTGCTACCACTCCGGGTCAGAGTGGACCTGGGAGCGATGGCAGCATTCTCCAAAGTTCCAGTATTACTGAAGCCTCACCATCAGATTGTTTAATGTCAAAAACAAGACACTCGTTGGTGGGGGTCTTAACCTTTTGCAAAGATGCAGCCAGCGTATTCTACAGCCCCAGCCGACGGGGCGCCAATGACAGGAATAAAATTAAACACTTTCAGAAAGACTATGGTAGGTAATTGATTCTTAACTTAGTTAATTAGGCATTATTAGCACAGTCGACTGGGTCAGAAGAATACATCGACTGTATCTCTGCAGAGGGGTAAAACTTCCCCAAACGAGTGTCCGGCATATGACAATAAACCAGCCAACTAATCTTAAAAAAAACTAAATCACTAATCGTGTTTTTGTGTCAATTAAACAAAATTGTATTTATACTTATGAAAAATATTCACATTTTTAAAATTTTGTATGCATTTTTTCAAAAGATGGAAGATTCCATCTTATACCCCAAACAGGTGGGGGTGTTGGATTTTTTGGGAGGACCCGGATGTTTTATCAGTCGTCAACAAATTGTTAGTAAATATTTATAAGCTCGCCGGTCAACACCAACAGTAGATTAGCCAATTAGAGGAGACTAAAGCATATATGAACAATGGCAAATTACAAAGTCTAGATTTAATGCAGCCTTCTAACTTAGGTGTATCTTTTGTATCGCTCAATTAAAAACAAGATGGCTACCCAAATTCCAATATTAGTAACATGCTATCCACAGACACACCAGTGTTTCCGGACCAGCAGAAATTTCCATTCGGCAGCTCTGTCTGGAAAATGGATGCCGTCTCTGGGACTAGGGAAAGCGAGTCAAAGTCATCCGTGCTGTCGACACGCCTTGAGATGCGTGTGTATGTGCATGCATACATACATACATTTAATTACTAAAGAACATTAATGGTTATATACTGAAAATGACTGTGAAAATAGTACTATGAATATTTTATTGACATCTGACTAGAATACTAAAATAAAAATTAATATAAGTGCACGGTTTGTAGGAACTCCGCCAAAAAAACAAAACAAAACAAAAAAAAAAAAAATGAATTCTGCGAATTAAGTAAACATCTCAAGGTTTGTTTTAGTTTTTTTTTTTTTTTTTTTTTTTTTTAATTGGTTAAACTTTAACCAAACTCAGCACGAAATTTTTCTGATATTCTGAATAATTCCCCCACCCCAAGTATTCAAATTGCACCCCCGCCCCATTTAGGGCCTGTGTTAGCAATCGCTGCGAATTTCAAGCACATCAAGATTTACTACAAATATATAACGTTGAATATATGACAGCATCGATTTCGCTGCTAACTGCCCTTCTCGTGTTAAAGTGTCAAATCTATCCGTTACTCGATACTGAACGCTACAACGACCGACGTCTCTTTAAAATGAACTAAATTAAGGTAGGATTCTAAACATATGACATTAAAAAAAGAGGAAAGTGTCTGTTTCAGCACTTCCGGCTGAGTGCGTATTAAATATCTGTTTGCGTTACAAAACGAAATTCTTTTTCAGAGCACATTGATTAAAAAACAATAATGGAAATAAATATTAGAACGTCCATTAAATCAGTTACAATTTTCTATTTATAATCAAACGACGATGCATTCAGCGCTTTTAAGGAAGATCGAAATTATTCTATTTCTTTTTTATTGATCTTTACCGATAATTTCATTTCATGTATACATCCAAAGACTATATATCTTTAAAATAATTACTATATATTTTATTTAGCATCAAATGTATAACAGAAAGACACTCTAAAACATATTTGGTTTGGTTGTGTTTTATGGCCTGTCAACACATGGTTTATCTAATGGCATATCCTATATATATATATATATATATATATATATATAAATAAATATAAATGAATAAAATACATACATATATTATACATTATACAGGGTGCGGAAGCAAAATATGGAATAATCTTTAAAATGTTTTTAGTCTGATTAGTTCAATTAAAAAATAAATAAATAAAATACAAAATTTTCATGATTAGCTCTTTTATTCAAGCATTTTTTCATTAAAATTCAGCCCAATATGAGTGAGCAAGAAAAGAAACAACATAGAATCTATGATTTGCTTCACACCGAAACCAAACCAAAGTTTCTTAGCAACCATATACAAAATAAAGAAACATTTTTACTGAAAAAAAAGCTTCTTTTTTTTTTTAGGAAAAGGAGTGGTGGAGGATTGAACAAAAAATGCAAATAAAGCTTTTTAATTGGTACGGTAATTAAGGACACGACAACGTCAACAAGAAAGTACAATCATGAATTTGAAAATCTACGAGAAAACTTTGAGGAGAGCAATTAAACAAAATAAAAGCCAAGACCTTAACCCCCTTAATTACGTTATATGGGGTGTTTTAGAAAACAAAACAAATGCAACTTCCCATCCAAATATTGGTTCACTTAAGACTTCTATTAAGGAGGACTGGGATAAAATACCTGAAGAATTTATTTTGAAAGCATGGCTACAATAACTGGAAAAAAAAAAAAAAATGGTTACCATATGGAGTAAATTTACCGTTTTGTGTCTAATTTTTGTTGTTTATTTTTTAAAATTAAAATTAATCTTCTGACAAAATGTGGGAATCAAAATTATCTGATAATATATGACTATGTACAAAACTTGTTTAAGCATTTACATTTTTAATGAAATATTTGACTGCATCAGAATATTTTCGTTTTTTCAAACGTTTAACCTTTGGCAGATAAATATTGAGAGTACTGGCGCATTATTTTCGACTGGGCATCATATCATGTGTGTGTAAATATACATATTTACCAACCCCTCCGCTCGGGCAGGATATAACACGAGGACAATTTTTAAGCGGAGTTTAACAGGTTTGAATTCAGAGTTTTCCTTCTCCGAGAAGAACCTAGTCTGCCCTACTAGAAGCTTAGGGAACCAACGCCTATAACCGTTACACTATGTCCAGCATGACACGTAGCGTAACGGTTATAAGCGTTGGTTCCCTAAACTTCTAAGGAGACAATCATCTGGAGGTTGCAGGTTCAATCCTGATTGCAGGCGAGTAACTATACAGGAATACTAAACTCTTGTACCCGGTTATGGCTAACGGAATCAGAACAGGCGAACCCCGTAGATTCAGTAAAGGACGTAGTTCGAAGTTTCATGTAGGTTACCGAGTTCAACAAACACCTGAAGAAAGTCGGAGGACATATCGGCCGAGACGTTATGGAAATAATAAAGATGAAGACAATAGTCCGAAAACCCTTAATGATAAAAATCATCAAGCTTCGTCTCAGAAATTTAGACAACTAATATTCCATTATCTTATGCCGGCTTTTCTCGTTTCATTCTCTTAAGCGCTGAAAATGTTTAGATAGCGGATTTATGGTTATGTTTATTTTGGTTTCTTTGCTTAATGGCATAACAACTTGGGTAGGTTCTTTAATGCCAAAGCCATCCTTGTTGAAGAAGAGCTCTAGTGCTATTTAACCAGTAGCTGGGATGATAAAGGGGTTCATGCCTTTCCCAAGGGTATTAGTCTAAAAGTGGACGTAATAGCGGGACTGAAGTTCAAATGCATTTACAAGGATGTCGCAGTCCAACACTTTAGTCGATTCAGCTCGGGGACCCTACTTTTGGTTGGTAAAGCTGAGGTTATCGTTATATACTTATATATAGTAGAGAATATAAAGCTTCGTTTATAAATTACTTTATTTTTCCTAGCTTTTTTAATAATGTGAGTCAAATGTCCTTTGATAGTTTTCTCAGAGTCCCATTGTACTTTATCTTAAAATAGATGGATAGAGGTTTCTTATAACCGAATAAATCGATTGGATATCATGCTATGTAGATATTTTCCGTCATATCATCTCTTGGAGAAACTGAGCTGACTAAACGGTATCCATTTTCTCTCCTAGTAACACGCGACAGTGACATTGGATGAAACAACCCACACACCGGGTTTTGTTGGTTTGGCCGTTCGTCTAGTGGTGTGGACACCGTTGTTAATTCTCGAACACGGCCGTGAGGGTATTTCACAGGTTGTACAAAAATAAAAATAACCAAACAAGAGAGGGTGGAAGGAAGAAACAGAAAAACACGGATTCAGAACCGCAAAACGCAGGAAGGTGAAATTTGCACTTTTTCGCATTTTGTGTATGTTCATGGTTATTGCGAGAACTTTGCGAAAATCCTACACAGCTACCAAAGATGCTGACTCATCTGGTCATCGTCTTCATTGCTCTGTGTCTTCGTTCTTGACTCTATACTGCCCTCTGTTTGCTCTGGATCCACGTCTTAGAGCCAACTCTCTGCTCCAGAGTCTCACCCCTGACTGACCAACGTTCTTCATCCTTTCTTCCGGTCACGCAGGTGTAATATACTAGCTTAGCTAGCGACGGAGTGTTGTAGATGAACTTTGCTGATTCAATGTGGTCGCAAGATGACATCAACAAAGTGGTTTCACAGAAAAAGAAAAAGAAAAGATGATGGCAAGAATGTAATTTATTGACTGATATTTCCGTTTGCAGATAAGATCAACAAATAACCGGGAAAAAAAACAGAAGTATGTGAGTTCCGATAACCAGCCACAAACAGAAAATACGTGGGACTTGAAAGACAATAAAAGGCCTTGGACTGAAGGCAGAGATCTGCTTGTCGCTCAAGTGAAGGGGGAGATCCGCTGGTCTCTCAAGCGAAGGGGGAGACCCGCTGGTCTCTCAAGCTGACCTGTCAGCTCCCCCGGTTCTGTTCCCTAGCCGTCGCACTACTTCACAAAAGGGGTCCCCGCCACAGAAGAACGATATGTGTCAACTCTCTCTGACTGTATTCCTACAAATGTCGTCGTCGAAGAATAAAAATATAGATTATATTTTTATATATCTACGAATTTTTCGTTGTTTGTCCAGCGGTACGATATGCGACACAGGTTTCGCAGGCATAGCTCTTTGGGTGGTTTTCGCTCCAAAATAGACAAAGGTCTATCTAGACACTCTGACGCCGGTCAAAAATGCCGAAGATAAGTTTCCTTCTTTGACCACCCATCCTCAAATACACACAGCGACCCATACATATGCATCGATATATAAATGTATAGTAAGTAAAGTTGGCGACTGTAGTCGAGGGCGACCCGAAGGCTCCCTTTTCAATAGCTACTACACCGAGGTGTTGGAGAAGGTGCTACTCCTTCCCCTGGATTGCTCCACTTTACCCTTGTTACGTACCTTATAATGCTAAGTGTTAAGCAAGGAGGTGTCAAGTACCATTTTTTAAGTCTTTGGTATGACTCGACCTGGGATTGAACCCCAGACACATACATTAATACTCATTATCGAACCACATTTGCACTCGATTTATAGATATTTAAAATTGTCATTATGTTTGAATTTATATAACTGTAACCCAGAAGAATGCAGCAAATCATAGCAATACTCAAAATCTTCCACCTTATAGCAATTTACAGATGATTTCACGAATGAAAAAAAAAACGTGTTTGTGTTGAATTATCGATATAACAATGAAATGGCGATTGAAAAACTTTATTTCTTCTTAAATAGAAACAACAACGTCATTATTGACTTCCGTTACAACGGGAACCTAACGGGTGTACGGAAGGTTTAGAATAAATTGAATACACTGAATAATTTTATGAACCAGTCGTTACATCTACTCGATATTTTCCAGTCCGGATGGCTTGGATTGTAGAAGACGCCGACTGAATCTCTACAAAGAGGGTAAGTCCCCAACCAACAAATGTCTTAGATATGACACTAAACAATTTGATGGTGAGCTCCAGTCCTGGAACTTTGGGGAATGTAGAGTACTCGTTCATTGCAATTACTCCCAGGTCCACTGATTCGCTGTGGTAGCACCTTATAGGGTCTCATCTATGGTCAAATAGAATTGTGCAAACAAATGAATTACGTTAAATTGAATTGTTAGTATCACATAGTAATATTTGAAACCTTTTAACCATGGGCGAAGAAATGGTTAATACGAAATAGAATTATTTGTGTTAGAGAGCAATAGTTAAAATCATTTAACTGTGTGCAAACAAATGGGCTCTGGCTTGATAAAAATTGTTGCCTTACAAGCTATTCATTTACAAATCAAATATATGTAATATCTATGTATTTAAAGGATTTAACATTAAATAACCTACAAGGTTTGACATGCCGTAAAATACAACCAACTAACAAAGACAATTTAATCCTTTGCTATTCTTGAAGCCATTTAACTGTGTGCAAACAAATGACCTCTGGGTTGTTTTAACAACAAACTATTCGTTTACAAATCACATTCAATAGGTATTGGGCGCCTCGGTTGGCGTAATGTTTAGCAAACTAGACCAGCAAACCTTAATGGGGGATTTCGAGTCTTGTCGGGTTCTTCATTCATACAGCCTCGTTCCATTTCTAAGCACATTCGATATGTATGTGTAAAAAAAAAAAGAAAAAAAAAGGATTTGGAATTCAGTAGCCAACAATGGGTTAATACGCCATAAAAAAACCAACCAACCTAACAACCGATACTTGGATGTTATTAAGTTAGCTTTAGTCTGGCACAAGGCTTCACATTACGTACAGTATCTGCTATTTCTGATTGGTCACCCATCTCATTAGTGAATGGCTCATCGTTGCATAAATTCAAGTACATTCAATATATATGTGTAAAAAAAAAAATTTGGAATCCAGTAACCAACAATGGGTTGATATGCCATTAGAAACCAACCAACCAACCAACCAACCGACACTTGGATGTTATTAAGTAAGCTTTAGTCTGGCACAAGACCTCACGTTATTTACTGTATCTGCTATTTCTGATTGGTCACCCATATCAATACTGAATGGCTGATCGTTTTATAAATTCAAAAAGCTGCCGGAAACCAATGTAAATCAGTTAATTGTTAAATGTATTTACCCATCTCCTCTACCTCGAGCAGGATTCGACCCAAGACTAGTTTGAATTCAGTTTTCCTTCTCCACCAGTTGCTATACCAACGTTAAAGTGCCCATTCTGTCCTACTATTTACTTACTCTGGGCTGAGGGTGGGAGAATAGTCGGATGCGTACCTTTCCAAAGAGTATTAGCTCGATGCGAAATGTAAACAACCATGTTTAGGATTCGAACTCTGGACGTCGAATCTCTTTCCACCGAGGATAATCGTTACGCCATGAGCGTCTCCCCAGTCAACGCTTTTATGTTGTAAAAAATCTATTTTCCTATAATATAAAAATCCGAAGTATATTTGTAAACGATGAGTTATTCCTAAATCTTTATCTGTCTGTGTGTATATATATATATATATATATATATATATATATATATATATATACACACCAGAGAAGGAGTAATGCCCTTCCTAACACCGTAATGTAGTAGCTATTGAAAAGGGAGCCTTCGGGTCACCCTCGACTAAGGTCGCCAACTTATATATAAGTGTGTGTGTGTGCGCGCGCGCGCCCGTGGTATAATGGTTATCGTCGTTGGATGGTTTGGTTTTTTTTAATGGCATATCAACCTTCATGAGTTTTTTTTAAAGCCAAAGCCATCCTTGAAGAACAGCAATGATACTATTTAACACCTAACTGGAAGGATAGGGGGGGTTATACCTTTCCCAGAAGGCATTTGTCCGAAAGTAAACGTAATAGAGCGACTGGAGTTTGAACTCACTGACATCGTGGCCGCAGTCTAACATTTCAGCCATTACGCCACGGAGACTCAACCCCCCCATGTCGTAAGAAATGGACATAGAAACCAAAATTCAAACCCTGAATGGGGCTATTTGCATTTCACATTGTGGTCATAGCCATGAGAAATGTATTAATCCAACTTTTCTCCCTCCAGCAAAGTAGAATAGTAATGTTAAAGGTAAATAGGGCTGACTGGGCTCTTTAACCTTGGTAAGGCAACCAGTCTAGGAGAATGGAAAACAGAATTTTAACCTGTTAAACTCCGCTTAAGAAACTGAACGTGTGTCACATCCTGGTCGTGCGGGGGAGTTGGGTATATTCCCGAGCTTGGCTTAGGAGTAAGTCATCAACCTGACGCAAAGTTAGGTGGGTTTCGATCCCAGCTTTGGGCGTCTCACGTGTCTAGCCACACTGAAGAGTTGTGATACAACGAAACAGTCTGTGGATGACTATATATGTGTGTGTGTGTGTGTGTGTGTGTGTGTGTGTGTGTGTGTGTGTGTGTGTGTGTGGAATACATTTATTGTGTTTCTCAGTAAAATAACTTCCTATTCTACGTGCCATTTCTCCTGAAGTCATTATTTATCGAGAGTTGATATTCAATAAATCATAATCAATATTTGGTTTGAAAAAAATTTGAAGATAACATTTGTTAACCAGTTTTCCCAATGCTACAGCTTCTTTAAAACTGATTCTGTAATGATTCCAAAACATTTATTGTAAACTGATACTGGTAGATATTGATCAATAATCCATTAAAACTGTGTATTTACACGATGATAACTTGTAAAGTGTTTGGTGCTGTTATTAATGGAGTTTTATTTGCAGAATTTCATATTCCGAGGTCGAAACAAATAATTCATGTCATAAAAAGAAAATTATATTTCCATTCGAATTCCACAAGAAATTATGATTATTTGCTAAAAACATGTCGATTACGTAAACTGATCAAAAATCTTTTCATCCGAACTATATTTCAGGATGACTAATTAGTCCAAAGTAATTTAATCATTGTGGCTCGGTTATCGCCAAAAGAATCAGCGACCAGCTTTCAGACCCTTAATTGGTCTGGTTTGGTTTGGTTTTTATGGCATATCAATCATTGTAGGTTATTTAATACCAAATCTTCTTTCTATATATGTACTAAATATATAGGATTCGGTTTGGTTGGCTTTTATGGCATATTAACCATTGTAGGTTATTTAATGCCAAATCTTATTTCTATATATATACTAAATATATAGGATTCGGTGTGGTTGGCTTTTATGGCATATTAACGATTGTCGGTCATTTACTGCCAAATCCTTTTTATGCATATATGTATTAAATATATGATTTCTAAACACATTTTGCAGATAACATTTTTAAACGAGCTGAGCTCTTTTTTTTTTGCACGTGCGAGCAATATTGAACAAGTCCTGGCGGCAACACCCCACAAGACACCAACTATACGGCCACCTGCCTCCCATCACGAAAACTATCCAAGTTAGACGAACTAGACATGTAGGACACTGCTGCAGAAGCAAGGACGAGCTCATAAGTGATGTACTCCTATGGACCCCCGCATAGGGCCGAGCAAAAGCAGGACGACCAGCTCGAACCTACATACAGCAGCTATGTGAGGATACGGGATGTAGCTCTGAAGAACTGCCAGAGGCGATGATCGATAGGGAGAAGTGGCGAGAGAGGGTCAGGAATATCTGTGCAAGTGGCACGACATGATGATGATGACATGGTTGCACTTATTCTTATCTAATACGAATAATTCTGTTTGCAGTTGAATGTTTTCAAGTATTGTATGTATTACTAACAATTCAATTAAACGTCAGTTATTTGCTTAAACGTAGTTAAATGTAAAAACAGTTCTATTTCAAATAATTCAGTTCAGCATAAGTACACAGTTTACACGTCAAACAGTTTTAGTTGACCCATAGATTGGACCCTATGAGGTGATTCTAATCCGAGCCAGGGTGGAGCTGGAAGTGATGGCATTGAATGAGAAGTCCACATTCACCAAAGCTTAAGCATTACTGGAGCCTCACCATCAGATTGTTTGTCATATCCAGGACGCGCGTTGGGGGAGTCTTACCCCTCTGTAGAGATGCAATCGGTTTATTCTGCAGTCCCAGCCAAATAGGCCATCAGATCCTTAAGAAAGCAGTTTTGATTAATTGATTTTAACGGTATGTTGACCTGTCTGAGGTTATTTTCTGCTGAGAGGTTAGGAATTCACGTTAATAGTTCACTCAAATTTACACTTTTTGAGTTTCTTAAGATCAGTTTAAAAATTATTCGTATTCGATAAGATCGTGTACCCTTCGTCTCCCCCCCCAAAAAAAACCTAACCAAAAAAAGATTGCATACGGTATTAACGGATGGAACCTTAATAGGAATGTCGACTCCAGGTCAGAGTGGATTTCGGAGAAACAAGGAAAGGGTACTCCACAATCCCAAGATCTTCAGAACTGGGGCCTCACCATCAGATGTAATACCAAAGATATCCGCTTTTCGGGGGGGGGGGATTCTAAGCCTCGACAACGGGTTGATGTTGACATTTCCCTTTGCGCTTATGTCTCCACCTCCCACCAATGGGTAAATAGTTGGGCAGACGGGGTTCTTTAGCCTTGGTTAGGCAACGAGTCAAGCAAAAGGAAAACTCCCGATTCCAGCCAACTCAACTCCGCCTGAAATTTGATCTTATGTCACATTATGTCCGTTGTGGAGGGGTTGGGTAAATACAGTATGGCCTATAGATAAGTATAACCCTACTAATCATGAAAACCAAAAAATATTAGTGGTATGTCAATCTTTGTGGGTTATTTAATGCTAAAACCATCCTTATACAGTAATAGGAGACATACTATTTAACCCATAGCTGGAGGGATATGGGGGTTCAGTACCTTTCTCAAGGGTATTAGTTCGAAAGTGAATGTGATAGTACGGCTGGGGTTCGAACTCATACTCCGAGGCCATTACTCAACAGGACTCTCTCCAAAATCCATTCTTGTAAACACTTGATACAAGGAGTTTAGTGTCAATGATGACTACATACACCTGTACTAAATTTGGAAAAATGCTTATTTCTTTCGAACCTAAAAATAATAGAATCTTATTTCTAATGAAACATTATACATTCAAAAGATATCAGGTATTATTGATCACCAACCACTAAGAAAGTGTGGTGTAATGGTTAAAGCGCTGGAATGCAGAATCGTAGTTCGCGAGTTTGAACTCGAGTCACACTATTAGGTTTACTTTCACACAAATACGCTTGGGAAATGTATGAACCTCCTTATCCTCCCAGCTATGGGTTAAATACCACCACTACTGTCTTTCTACAGGGATGGCTTTGGCATTGAATAACCCATGAGGGTTGATATGCCATCAAACAAAGAAAACCACTAAGACAATGAAATTCTGTAACCAATAATAAAATCAGAAAAGTATATTTAAGGGTGTAATTATTTTTTACCAGCAAATTTTTGGTTTGACATTTTGTTGTCATTCCTTATGCCGGGCTCAAGATTTATTGGTGGTTGGAGGAGATCACCTCAATGCATAATATGGTTTGGTTTGTTTGTTTGGCATATCAACCATTGTTGGTTATTTAATACCAAATCCTGTTTATACATACATATTATATGTGATTTGTAAACACATTTTATAGATACCATTCTTAAACTAGCCGGAGCTTTTTTTTTGCATACGGTTAAATCGTTTCAAATATTGCTCTATAACAGTCACAATTTAACATCGGTCATTTGTTTGCACCCATAGTTTGTTCTAATTGGCCGATAGATAGTACCCTATCAGGTGATACCACTCCTGGTTAGAGTGGCCCTGAAAGCAACAGTAATGGACTACGCTAGATTAGGCAAATCTCCAAGGTCGGAACCTTGCCATCAGAATGCAGTCCGTGTATTCTACAGCCCCAGCAGACTAGGCTCAGTGCATCATACGAGGAGTTTGGTTTGGTTTATTTTTTTTTTGTTAGTAGTTTACCAACCTTAATGGGTTATTTATTGCCAAAGTCATCCTTATAGAAGAAAGGAAGTGGTACTATCTAACCCATTGCTAGAGGTCTTATACATTTATCTTTAGGCAAAATCCGAAAGTGTGATCGGATCTCAAACTTGCTTACTAGGATATCAAAACGAAGAGGATACCAGCCCAGATAGAAAAAGCACATCCTGATGTCTACAGAGAACAACATAAAATTAATCCCTAGCTATAATATAAAAGCTTTTGGAGGTGCCCGTGGTGTAATGGTTATCGTCGTAGGAATTGGACACGACGATACGAGTTCAAATCCTGGACAAGACTGATTGCATTTCACATAGTACTAATACCCTTGGGAAAGGTATGAATCCAATTATTCCCCCTGCAGCTATGGGTAAATAGTAGGACAGACTAGGTTCTTTTGCCTTGGTGAGGCAACTAGACTAGGAGAAGGAAAACTCTGAATTCAAACCTGTTAAACTCCGCTTAAAAATTGACCTTGTGTCATATCCTGCCCGAGCGGAGGGGTTGGTAAATATGATAATATAAAAGCTTTTCCCGGAGGAATTTTCTATCGGAACTTTTCAGAATTAAGGCGACCAAAAATACCAATGAACTTAATGGACATTGGACATCATAAAACATAATGGATATAAGTGGACGGGCGTGAACGTCTACTGCTCAGCTGTCATTTCTGATGGGCGATAGTTTGGGTAAAGGGTCTAAGCTTTTCGTTTGGGTAGCAATTGATAACTCCCTAATTGGCAAGTCGATTGATAGTTGACTGGTTCTCTATGTAGCGTGAGAGACAAGGGCTCTGTAAACTTGCTAAATAATTTTGATGTGAGACCGAAGATATTCGCAGTTTCAAATGCGTCGTCGTAATTTCGCGCGCAATTAGCACTTTTGTATTTATGCGTTAAAAGTGATATACGTCTATTTTTAGTAGCTATTAGATTTCGTTTCGTTTTACACTTGTCTCTTGTGAGAAGGAAATATTGCAACAGTACTTTCATTAGCTCAGTCGGCTGGGGCTGTAGAATACACAGACTGCATCTTTGCAGAAGGGTAAGACCCTTTCCCTCTTAATGAGTGTCCTGGATACGACACTAAGCAATCTGATGGTGAGGCTCCAATAATGCTGGAGCTTCGCGGAATTCAGAGTACCCCTTCATTGCAATTGCTCCCAGGTCAATTCTGGGCTGGAGTGTGAGCAACCGATAGGGTCCGATTATACAGGTCCAATAGAACTGTTTGAATACTTGAAATAGAAATGTTTTATGATTTTACTGTGTATAAACAAATGACTGATGTTTAATTGAATTGTCCGTGATACATACCAATACTTGGAACTATTTAACTGTGTGCAAACAAATAATTAATATTGGATAGAATTATAAGCGTTTGATTGCAATAATTGAAATGATTTAACTGAGTAGAAACAATAGCAATATTCGAGAGCTTACAAATTAGTTCTAACTCATTTAAAATGAAAATTATAGACAAACTAATCTCTTACATATTATGTCTGTCTATTTAAATGTGTGAAAACACAAGATTAGGTTAAATTGTGATTGTAACATAGCAATACTTGAGAACATTTGTGTGCAAACAAATTAATAGTAAATAGAATTATTCGTATTAGATTGCAATACTTGAAACTATTTAAAAAAATGAGCACAGTCTCGTGTAAATATGGTATCAAGAAAATATTGTTGTATATTGACCTCCGACCCGGCCAAGCTGTCAAAATAGGAAATGTACCTGTGTAAATAACAGGTGCATCCGGTCGAGGAATTACAGGATATGACATTGACTGTCGAGGGGTTGAACTGAGTGCGAAATTGTGACGCTCGCAGGAAGAAGAGTGGACGTCAAATTATTATATAACCCCGGCGACAGGAAGTTCAAATCAGTTGGAGGAAAGATGCTGGAATGAGGAACATGTCCCAGAGAAGCTGGGTCCCCAGGCCCTCGGTTGAGCAGCCCAGGAGAACAGGAAAGAAACGCTTTTATGGCCATAAGAGTGGGGGTCAAAATGTTGCAGTTCTGTTCAGTCTCCAACTCCCTCTCACACACAACCCTTTCAATAAAGTGAGAGGTATATTTTTCCAAAGAACTGTGTCGCTCGTCTTTATTGCGTCGTTATGTTTCTGCATGAATCTGCATATGAGTATGCAACAATATGTTTTATAATCACACACACATATATATATATATATATATATATATATATATATAAATAAATAAACAGGATTTGGTATTAGATAAGCTACAATGATTATTATGTCATAAAATCAAATCAAATTAATGCTTTCATTTTGTTTGTATTTTGAGGATCTGTGGTAATTTTATGGTGTGTTTCAATACAGAAATAGTGCCTGAAACTTAAGTAAAAATCCAATCTAACAATTATACATATTCAACAGCAAGTTACCCAGTCGGATGAGGCTGTAGAATACACCGACTGCAACGAGTGTCCTGGATATGACTCTAAACAATCTGATTGTGAGGTTTCAGTAATGCAGGAGGTTTGGGGAATGCCGATTACTCCTTCATTGCCATCGCTCCTAGGTTCACACAAGCCCGGAGTGGTAGCCCCTGATTGGGCCCTACCAATTGGTCAAATAGAACTGCGTACTTATGCTAAACTGAATTGTTTGAAATTGAACTGTTTATTCGAATAAAAATGTATTTGGCATTAAATAGCTAACAAAGATTGATATGCCATAAAAAACAAGCAAATAAATATCCACAGCCAGAGAGTATGTATTTACCCGACTTCTTTGCCATAGGTTGAGATACAAAGTTAATTTTTAAGCGGAGTAAAGCTGGTTTAAATTCAGAGTTTTCTTTCTTTTATACAGGTAACCCAACCAAGGCCAAAGAATCCAGTTGGCCTTAATATTTTCCGATGTTAGTGGCAGTAGAACAGATAAATCCATACATTTCCAAATGGCATTAATGTCAAGTGAAAGGTAAACAGCTTAATCTAGGATTCCATTTCCCACGACGCTAAGCGTACTTTTCAATAGCAAGCAAGAGACGGAGAATATACATTAAAAAGTTGAGGCGCCCGTTGTGTAATGGTTATCGTCATTGGCAAGCAAAGTTCAAATCCTGGACGAGGCTCTTTGCATTTCGCTTAGCACTAATATCCTTGGGAAAGGTACGAATTCAACACTTCACATTTTAGCTACGGATACTTAGGAGGGCAGACAAGGTTCTTGAATGTATGGCAACTGGTCTAGAAGAAGGAAAATTCTGAATTCAAACCTGTTAAACTCAGTTTTAAAAATCTGGCCATTTGTCGCATCCTGTTGGTAAATTCATACATTAAAAGCTTAAGAATGAATCGGCCAAAACGTTAAGAAAAAAAAAGAAATATTTTAACTTCTTGTTAACCAGTTTAAGGTTATTTTATGCCTTGAGGTTAGGGAATGGTTTTCATTCCACGATCCTATTTACATTGTATAGTTTCTTAAGAGTTGTTTTTTTGCATTCGGTTCAATCAAGTACGAATAATTCTTTAAACAAATCTATTTGACTCATAAATGAGACCCTCACAATAACAACTACTCGTCAGGGTGGACCTAGGATTAATGCCAATGGAGGTGTCCTCGTGGTGTAATGGTTAAAGCGATGGACTGCGGAATCGTAGTAAGCGAGTTCGTACTCCAGTCGCGCTGTTATGTTCACTTTCAGGCAAATACCCTTAGGAAAAGTATGAACCCCTTTATCCTCCCAGCTATGGGTTAAATAGTACCACTACTGTTCTTCTAGGAGAATGGCTTTGTCATTAAATAACCAACAAAGGTTGATATGCCATTAAACAAAGATACCAAACCATCCACACCCTTCAGATATCCGGAACCGGAACCTCACCATCAGATGCAGTTTAGTGTCATACCCAGAAATATCTTTTTGTGAAGTTGTCTTACCTCAATGCAGGGAATCGAAAGAGCTAAATATGAAAAAAAAGGTTCTCTAATCCAAACAAGATTTTAAATAAGAAGCTTTACTTTTTTTCATTTCAAAATTTAAATGAAGATGTAAGCACATCTGCGTAACATATAAAGATAATAATGCCAAGAGGATCAGAAGAATCAATTGGTTGAAGTGTTAAATTAACAACGTCAATATTTGGTATGTATGTGTGTAGCTTTATAAGAAAATAGTACTGGGTTATCAAAAAAAAAATATCAGAAGCCGACGTGAAGACGAGTTGATAGAGTACAAAATCTGCGCTGTGAGAACTTAAGTACACAGTTTAAATGCCAAATAGTTCTATTCGACCCATAGATAGGACCCTATCAGGGGCTTACATTTCGAGCCAGAGTAGACCTGGAAGAGACAGCAATAAAGGAGTACCCTCTATTTCTGAAAGCTCCAGCATTACTGGAACCTCACCATCAGATAATTTAGTGTTATATCCTGGACACACGTCGGGGGTAGTCTTAACCCTCTGCAGAGATGCAGTCGTTGTATGCTACAGTTCCAGCCGACTGGGCGATTAATTTGATCTTAGTCACTGCATGTATCAAAAAAAAAAAAAAAAAAATCAGTACAAATGAATTTAAAGTGCTGTTTTCTTTTTACTGTGGTTTTTGATACAGCTTGGAGACACTAATAATCTAAGTAAATTTGGCAAATGACTATAACTTCTTCGCTTTTTTTAAAAATAAACTCTACAATTTTTACAGAGTCGGTATCCCTTAGCCAAACGTGGTACGCTTGTTGGCCGAGCGGTCTAAGACTTAGTCTAACGTAAAGTTGGATGGGTTTCGATCCCAGCTTCGAGCGTCCTACGTGTCTAGCCACACTGAAGAGTTCTGATAGAACGAAACAGTCTGTCTGTGGATGACAATATATATATATATATATATCACACACACACGTTTTCATCATTTTCTGATAATTTCGTTAAATTCCAACCTGAAGTTTTTGAATAGAATGGAAAAGTCTCAACTCGTTATTAATCTGGAACACAGTGTGTGTGTGTGTCACTATCACTTGAACCTTCATCTACTCCCTCTCTATTACTTTCCTTACCTGCCTCTTATCTTTGACTCTCCCCCTTTTTATACCTGCATTTTTACCTTAATTTATCTATTTCCTCAATTGCTTAAATGTAGAAAAACTCAAGAAATGTTAAGCCAGAAAAAATTCTTGCAATAAAGAATGAAATATCTCTACTTCTAAACCCTTTGTAAGTGTCTGATTTATTCATTTTTCCTCTTATTTTTGTCATTTCAGTTTCACCACAATCTAGCATGTATATATATATATATATATATATATATATATATGGGACCCATGTGACTTCTAATAATACTGAGTTCTTTTTTTGTTTCAGATTTGGAAATAGTATACTATAATAAGTATTAATCCTCGATCACAATGCCTTGGACAAGAGAAGAAAATATTTTGTCTCAAGATGTATTTGAAGACAAAATCATTCAAAACTGCACAAGCAAAATTTTGCATGAAGTTTAACGTTAGCAATTCCATTATTCCATAAAAATCTGTTAATTAATTTTCTTTTTACTGAGGTTCGATTATTCCATGTTTTGAGATGGCTACTCAGGCCTGCATTTTACAGAGTACAAGGGCCAGTGAAACACCTCGTCTAGGGCTTCTGCACGCCCGTACACACAGTTCTTGCTATTGACATATCCACAGAGCCAGAAGTGAGCTTCGTCGCTGAACCAAACATCATCAAGGAAGTCAGGGTCCTCTTCAATCTTGTCCTCGAACCATTGGTTCATCTCTAAACGTTTTCCCATCTCAGCTGGAGTGAGTTCATGCTTTATCTGGATTCTATATGGGTACATCTGAAGATTCTTTGCAGCGATAAACGTGAACGACCAAGATTTTATGAACGTCTTCGTTGGGATTTTTCAGACTCCTTCCATCAGAATCTTTCACTAATACCCTTGGGAAAGGTATGAATCCAAAATATTCTCCCTCCAGCTATGGGTAAATAGTAAGGCAGACTAGGTTCTTCAGCCTTGGTGAGGCAACTAGTCTAGGAGAAGGAAAACTCTGAATTCAAACCTGTTAAACTCCGCTTAAAAATTGACCTTGTGTCATATCCTGCCCGAGCGGAGGGGTTGGTAAATATGATCAGAATCTTTCACTGCATCCACACTGTCAGGATATCTTGCTGTTAACTTCCTGTCAGATCAGGGATTTTCCACCTCGACGGGTTTTTTTTACTGACCCTGTGGCTTAAAATTTGTTTTCCTGACAGTAAATTTGGCTTTTCTTGGGTTAAAGGCATTGTGATTAATAGTTATTATAGTATTTTCAAATCTGAAACAATAAAAGAACACAACATTATAATAAGTACAGTTATAAGCAATCACATGGGTCCCATATATATATATATATATATATATATATATATATATATTGTCTACGGCACGCTTTACAAGTCTTCGGCATTGCAACACAATATGTCACATTGTTTTTCTAATAGCCCGAAATGCTACACCATAATTTAAAAAATCCCTTGGGATGAAAGGTCTTCTATAATAAGTATATTTAAAATGCCTACACGAGAAACAAATTCCCTTACATGTGCATATGTAATTAGCTTGCTATTTTTATGAATAATAAACACGTGTCTCTAAATATTTTTATCATATGAGTATATTCTAAATCTGCAGTATGAGGAGTGTGCACTCATTGTTTGGTTTGTCAGCTCTCCGTCCACCTCTGTGTTATATATATATATATATATATATATATATATATATATATATATATATAGTCATCCACAGACAGATCTGTTTCGTTCTATCAGAACTCATCAGTGTGGCTAGACAGTAGGTTCCCGTAGCTGGGATCGAAACCCGGTTAACTCAAACGCCAAGCCAAAGCTTCTAACCATTCAGCTACGAGGAGACATTAGCTGCGAAGTAAATCGTAAACGGTTATGAATTACAATTACTATTGTTTACATACATCCGTTCAAACGGTTACCGAGACATCAATTCATCTACGAAGAGGCTTGCAATGAGCGCTAATGGCAACACGATTACTTCTTCGCCAGAGAACTCAACCCCACGGGGGTAGGGGAATACATATCTCTATAGTCATCCACATATAAACCAACACACAAATATATATATATAGGTATTATTCGGTCGAGTTAAACCAGAGTTGGAAGTAATTCTTTCAGGACAAGAAAATCATTCAGGAGCTGAACATTTAAATTTTCCTGGTAGAGAGCTCAATGTAATTGATTTTACAGAGCAATATTTCTTTAACCGGTCTTTGGTTTTTTCTTTAAAAAAAAAAAAGAAAAAAAAAAAAATATATATATATATATATATATATATATATATATATATATATATATATATATATATATATATATATGTGTGTGTGTGTGTGTGTGTGTGTGTGTGTGTGTTGGTTTGGTTTTATGGCTTATCAACAATCGTGGGTTATTTAATACCAAGTTATATATGAATTGTAAACATTTTCTTGATTACACTTTTAAAAGAGACGGTGCTCCTGTTTTTGCACATACTTAAATGTTTCAAATATTCCTTTGTAACAATCTAATTTAACAGACATTTATTATTGTACACATTTAGATATGATGTGTGAATAATATTTTTATTAGTTCTTTTTTTTGCATCCAGGTATTGCTATTCTTTCTATACAGTCAAATGACTTAAATTATTGCTATCAAACACTAACAATTCTATTTGATATTAATCATTTGTTTCCACACAGTAAAGAGGATGGAAATATTGCTTTTCAACAATATTCATTCAATTCCAAGTATTGCTGAATCACAAACAATTTAGTTAGTCGTATGTTTACCTATTTCTAAATGGCCAAACGGTTTTATTTCTAACGAATGTGTTCTCTTTGAGCCATAGATAGGACAATCAAGTACTACCACTCCGGGTTAGGGTGGACCTGTGAGTAATAGCAATTAAGGGGCCCGCTGCAATCCTCAAAACTCAAACATTCTTGGAGCATCACCATCAGATTGTCATATCCAGGACACTCGTTACGAGGTGGGGGTCTTATCTCTCTGCAGAGATGCAGTTGGGTTCTCCAAAATTCCAACCGACTGTGCTTATAACATTGATTATTCTTGTCAAACATGAATAATTTTATTAACAATTAATCATTTGTTTGCACACAGATAAATGATTTCATTTATTACTATTTAACACTAATAATTCTATTCAACCTTCATCATTTGCTTGCTGCAGGCAGTGAAATAGCGACAAGTATTGCTATTCAACACTATTCATTCATCTGCTTGGCTTGATTTGGTTTTATGGCATATCAACCATTGTAGGTTATTTAATACCAAATGCATTTTTATTCATATAAACAGTTCTATTTCAAACAATTTAGTTTAGCATTAGGTTTCATGTATTGCTACAAATTCAGTTTTAAATCGGTCATTCGTTTTCACACAGTTAAATGGTTATACACATAAATACATGATTTGTAAATGAATACTTTGTTGGTAATTTTATTTTTAACTGAATTAGAATTAATTTGTTTGCACACAATCAAGTATTGCTAATGTTTGCCTACGGTCCTTTAGTTTCTAATATTGCTTTTTAACACTTATTATTCTATTTAATATCAACCATTTGTTTGCACATAGTAGTTTCAATTATTAACCGGCTCATTGGCCAAGTGGGTAGAGTGTTCGCCAATGGTCCGGGAGACCTGGGTTCAATCCCAGGTTGCATCATACAAAATGCTTTAAAAATGGTACTTGATACCTCCTTGCTTAACACTCAGCAATATAAGGTACGTATCAAGGGTAAAGTGGAGCAATCCAAGTAAAGAAGTAGCGTCCTCCCCTACACCTTGGTGTATTAGCTATTGAAAAGAAAGCTTTCTGGTCGCCCTCAACTACGGTCGCCAACTTTACTTACTTTTAGTTTCAAATCTTGTTCACCGTGATATTTTTTATTTGCACAGTTAAGTGGTTTTGGTTGTTTTTTGAGTTGATTGTTTGGTTGTACAGTGAATTAACCCTTTTCGGGTCATTTAACGCCGAATTAAATTTCAAAATATTCAGTATTTTCTCATTTGGCTATCCAACCATCTCATATCCCCTAACAAACTATTAACAAGTTGATGACAACCCGACGTTGGGACAAAAATAATATTTTTCGATAAAACAAGTGTACATTTTACCTTGTCTGATCCTCTACATTATGTTAATTTATCCATAATCAAATATGTATACACCCCTTTAGACAAGGGAAAGATACGTGACAGAGTCAAGTCTAAAGTGAGGCACCACACACATACATACAAAAATTATTAATTTCTGCCACCATTATCTTTTTGGGTGGGGTTTTGTTTGCGTTCTTAAATGGCACAGTAACATTCGTGGGCTATTTTATATCAAAGCCATCCCTGTAGAAGAAGTGGGGGTGTCCTCGTGGTGTAATGGTTCTAGCGATGGACTGCGAAATCGTAGAACGCGAGTTCGTATTCCAGTCGCGCTACTACGTTCACTTTCGGGCAAATACCCTTGGGAAAGGTATGAACCTTCTTATCCACCCAGCTATGGGTTAAATAGTACAACTACAGTTCTTCTTGGAGAATACCTTTGGCATTAAATAACCTACAAAGGTTGATATGCCATTAAACAAAGAAACTAAACCAACCTGTAGAAGAACAGAAGTATACTATTTAACCCATAGCTCTAGACATGAAGGAGTTCATAACTTTCCTGAGGGTATTAGTCCGAAAATGAAATTAACTGCAACTGGAGTTCGAAATCTTTACAACAATGTGTCTTAATCCAGTACATTAGCCACTACACTACAGAGACTTCCCTTAGGAGCACTCGGGCGAATCCCTTTAAACATTTTTTTTTAATAAATAAGAGCTATTTATCATCATCATTATAAATTAATATTCGTTTAGTCCGGCACACAAGGCTTTATTAAATAGCTTTAGCTTAATTCAGCACAAGGCAAGTATGGGTTACTCAGTGAGGATCGAACTCGCTAACAATAACTTCTTGTTTAGCTTACTGGCAATTATGTCACTAGAAACGTTTTATTTATTTAAAAAAAAGTAGTTGAAAGAAAAATATAAAACTAAAGTAATGTTCGATAAAAATGTAAGAAATTTTATATACAAGGTGTTTCAGAAAAATTGATATCATTTCGTAAACTTAATCTAATCTCGTTCAAATGTACTCAAATTTTAACCGCATGAATAGAAACAACTCAAAATTCTATGTTTAATATTTTTTTAATTTCCGGATATATATATATATATATATATATATACCATTCATTAGAAAATGGGGAAAAACCTTTAAATAGAATTTTGAGTTGTTTCTCCACATGAGTTAATGTAACTAAGAATTAATTGGTCAAGTTACTAGATTACGAAATGATATGAATTTTTCTGAAACACCAGGGTTACACCCTGCATATATTTGTATGAACTACTCTATGTTGAAGTTCCCTAAGATATGCCCGGCGGTGGACTTCATCTGCAACTGGGAGCAGAGTTATGAGTACCTTTTGAATATTCCGAGTTGGAAATTTTTCAGATTTACACTCACCACTGAAATTATCTCCCCTGTCTTTTACTCTTTCGAAATCAAATAAAGACCGAAACAATTTGTTTTCAGAATTTATTCAGTAACGAATATTTTTTTAAAAGCATTTTTATTTTTGAAAAACTTTGTATAAGTGTATATTTTTTAGAAGTCCGTTACTCCCCTCACTTTATTTTATCTATCAATTTTCTTTATCTGCATAGTAACATATTTCTTATAAAAGATAACTCTTCAGAGAATTTAAATCCTTAAAAATATTTCTGAGAACGATACCAATTCGTGAAGAAAATCTGCCTAGAATCTTAAAATGAAAATGCATTAAAGTGGAAATATTTTTTACTTTTTTTTTTCCTTTTCGGATATCTTTACATTTTATTTTAGAAAAAAAAACTTTAAGGACATGTTACCCCGACCTTTATTTAATTTTTTGCATTCTCTAAAAACAAACAGTGATGTTATTTCCAACGCCGGGTAGGCTTTTTAATGTTTGATAAAATATATATCTATTTTTTTTGTGTGCATTAATTTTTGTTGAAAAAAAAAAAAAAAAAAGGAAGTAACTTAAAAAGAAAATGGATGAAAAGTACTTACATGTTTCTGGTCAAAATATAAAAAGGAACATGTTCCTAGTCCGCCTGGATTATTATTATTTTTTTTTTACAATGAATACGCTGAAAAGTTTTGGTGGTAATGAGAGATGTATGCATTTTATTTAGTTGTTAAAACATAACCTGTGGTACAAAGCCTAAAAAGGCGAGGTGGGGGGGTCTTTACTTACCAATCATTAACTTATCTAATTCCAATTACTGACTCGATTATATTATTCCTTTTACAATAAAATCATATTTTTCCGGAGGTATTTCAAAGTAAAATTACCAAAATATATAGGGGGTGTCCTCGTGATGTAATGGTTAAAGCGATGGACTGCAGAATCGTAGTACGCGAGTTCGAACTCCAGTCGCGCTATTACGTTCACTTTCGGGCAAATACCCTTGGGAAAGGTATGAACCCCCTAATCCTCCCAGCTTTGGGTTAACTATTACCACTACTGTTCTTCTAGGAGAATGACTTTGGCATTAAATAACCTAAAAAGAGTTGATATGCCATTAAACAAAGAAACCAAACCAAACCAACCAAAATATATCTATCGCTCTATGAGCCTCGAAACTATTCACTCTATTTACATATTTTGAGGGGCAAAAGGGACGAATGAGAATTCAGAAAAAAAAACTCCAATGAATAAAAAAAATCAGAGAATGATATTTATAAATGAAGGAAGATTATTATTAGTATGAAACCCCGCACATATTTAAACATGACAGAAGAAAAAAAAAGTTAACACGTTGAGAAGAAAAGAAAAAGGCGAGCAGAGTGAATTTTATATACATGTACATATATTTGAAATCATTTCCACATCGGAAGACTTGGTTCTCTATCTTCATACTTCCCCGGTCTTTTGGCTGGGCCGTCTGGCATTAGTGTCGGATGAGGTATCGAAACCAATGGCAGATTCGAGGCCGAAAGGCCCTCAACTTCGGTTGGGCCGCACTCGGTGGGCGAACTGCATCATCTGTATCCTATGTATGACACTAGACCTTGCTGTCTAGTTTAAGCCATAACCCGGCATACGTGCCCGGATCCAAATTTGGATTCGTGAAACTGCTTGCCTCATTAGACCCACATTGCACTTAGTGGGTCGATGAGCAGCACAGACCAGCAGGGTCTCGGTTCGTTCCCGACCCCCCTCTCCTTTTCCTCCACTTTAATCGGCCTTCGGGCTTTTGACCTTGTGTCAAGTCCTGTCTGGTGGGAGGCAGCGACAAATACTTGGTTCTCTATCTTCTAATTGAGAAAGGAAGAGATAATTAAAAGGAAAAGCGGTAAGAGACTAAAAAAAATACAATAAGGTCAATGCATATGCATTCTCTAGATAAGTTAGACCATTTTTAAAGCAAAAAAATAAAATACTTTATCTTACTTACTCTGGGCAGGGTTTTAATATCTTTTAGGAACCATAAGATTCTTGAAAAAACCGGCAAATTAGATGAAAAATAAGAGATCCGTCCATACAATTCGACACAAACAAATGAAAGATGTCGAACGGCATTCTGCTGAGACGTTTTTTAGAATTTCAAGTTGGTTAAGTTTCATCCAATGTGATTGGTAATTTACGAAGGCCGAATGAATGGGTCACCCAATGAGACTCGAACTCACTCGTGTAGGTTTGCAAGTCAAGCTTGCTAACCTTTACACCACCTAAGGTGCCTCCATCCAATGTGATTGGCTTGAATCCTCTTCTACCACTCTCATTTGAATTCCTTTCATCCGTTCACCCGCCCTCTCTCTTCCTTCAGCCTAGGATCCAAACTTCGGTATTCGCTCTTCCATCTGTTTGGTTTGCTTTACTTTGCTTTGGCTTCTTTGTTTTTAATGGCATATCAACCTTCGTGGGTTATTTAAGACCAAAGCAATCCTCGTAGAAGGATATTAGTGGTACTATCTAACCAATAGCCAGTCTTCTAGCAGACCAGGTACCGGAGCGCTTGATCAAGTGCATTCGTCTTACTACAGCACGGTGAAAAAAGAGATGGAGAGAGAGTGAAGGAGAGAGAGAGAGTTACTAGACCACGTTACATTTATATTTGGAGTTCACAGAACGTTGCACTCTTACTTCCGGTCCCCGTCAAAACTTGCTGACCTGGTACCGGAGTGCGAGATCAAGTGAATTGAGTTACTGCAGCAGAGAGAGAGAGAAAGAGAGAGAGTGAAAGTCACTAGATCTCGTTACATTTATATTTGGAGTTCACAGAACTTTGCACTCTTAGGTATCGTAACGCTACATCTAGTGTATTCGTGTTAGTACAGTGCAGAGAGAGAGAGAGAGAGAGAGAGAGAGAGAGAGAGAGAGAGTTCTGCCAACTCACGCCCCGTTAGTTCTTCGCTTTCACTACTACACATCCAACTAAGTTTCATTGCACAGTTGGCTGGGGCTGTAGAATACACCGACTGCACCTCTGCAGAGGGGTAAGACCCACACCAACGTGTGTCCAAGACGTAGCAATTTGATGGTGAGGTTCCAGTAATGCTGGAGCTTTGGGGAATGAGGAGCACCCCTTCATTGCCATCTCTCCCTGGTCCACTCTGTCTCGGAGTGGTAGCACCTGATAAGGAGCTATCTATAGGTTAAATAGAACTGCATACTTATGCTAAACTAAATTGTTTGAAATAGAACTGTTTGACTAAACTGAATAGCTTTAAATAGAAATATTTTTGACAATTAAACTGTGTACGCATGCTAAACTGGATTGTTTGAAATAGAACTGATTATTTATATAAAAATGGATTTGGCATTAAATAACCTACAACAGTTGATATGCCATAAAAGCCAAACAATGCGTATACGAATGTATACATCTTTAGAATGTTTTTAAATACTAAACTATTTAAAATTACTTAACCAATTTGATGTACCTGGAAAACCACACAAAATTCTATGAAATATATATTCCAAGGTGCAAGTTTACCAGAGAGAAGCAGGTGCTTCTACCTTAGGGTAGAGTGCATTGTCTGGAGACGAATTTTAAAAAGTTAGATTTTTACCGAGGAACTTTTATCTAAATTTTAAATCTTTTCTCGAACTCAAGATATATCGAAAGAGGACATAAGATAAAAATATCAAAAAAAAAAAAAAGAAAAAAAAAAGAATTTAAAAATAACCCCAAAACAACAATTATAATAAAAACAAAACAAAACAAAAAAATAACTGCTTTGAAAACCAATAGATAAAATAACGCTATTTTCGTTGCTTTTTTTTTTTTGTATACATCTTATTTATTTTTGTTGATTAATTTTCGCTCTTCAAATATTTAAAAGCTGATGTACAGAATATTTCAAAAAATTTTATATCGTTTGAGATGTACTGAGAGTTTCAGAAAAACTGATATAATTTCTTAACCAAATAAAATGACCAATTCTCATTCAATTAATCCAACATTTTTACAGTATTTTTAGAAACCGGTCAAAATTCTATGTTTAATGTTTAAACACATTTTCTTATCCAGTGAATGGGATTTCTATCTTTGAAAAGAAAATATAAACATTAAACACGGAAAACGTGGAAAATGTACTCTTCGATCCGGGTTCAAATCATACGCGAGATTGTTTGCATTTCACAGAGAGCAAATACATTTGGTAAAGGTACGAATTCATCTAAGGATAAATAGTAGGCTAGACTGTGCTCTTTAACATTGATATGACAACCAGTCTAAGAGAAGAAAAATTCTGAATTCAAATCAGCTTTACTCTACTTAAAAATTGACCTAGTGTCACATCCTACCTATGGCAGAGGGTTGGAGAACAATACATTAAAAAATGATTGCAGTTTTTAATCATCAAATTTAAAGCGGTATATCTCAATTTAGAATAAAATTTCTAAATCGAAGTAATGTTGGATATTGTTTTGGGGGCCCTTTTGATATGTCGATTCAGCAGCGGAATATGGAAACCGGGGAACAAAAATGCACCTGTTACCTAACGCAAACAGTATGCAGGTGTTCCACAGCGGAAATGCTGCTTAAATTACGTGATTGGTAGGCTCGAAGAAAGTCAGACGCTGGAAACAAAAATAACAGGAAATGCACTTGGTTCCTAAACTAAACAAGACGCGAGTGTCCCCCCGGTGTAAATACTACGTAAATTGAGTGGGTTGCATGACAGACGGAAGCGTGATCACGTACACAGTGTGGGTGACATGCTAAAAAGAGACCTGTCCACGTACAACGTGTAGGTAGCAGGTTGGAGATAATTAGTTTGGTTTGGCTTTACAGCATATCAACCATTGTAAGTTATTCAATGTTAATTCCTCTTTATATATAGATATTAAATATATAGGATTTGTAAACACATTTTGTACATAATGAGCCTGAGCTCGTTGGTCTTTTTTTTTTTTTGGTTTTTTTTGCACACAGTTAAATCGTTTCAAATATTGCTTTATATCAGTCACGGTTTAACATCAGTCATTTGTTTGCGCACAAAGTTTGTTCAATTTGACCCATAGATAAGACCCTATCAGGTGCTACCACTTCGTGTCAGAGTAGACCTGGGAGCAGTGACAATGAAGGGGTACTCTGCATACCCCATATCTTCAAGGCTGGAGCCTCACAATCAGATTCTTTAATGTCATAATCAGGATACTTGTTGGTGGGGGTCTTAACCCTCTGCAGAGATGCAGTTGGTGTATTGTACAGCCCCAGCCGACCTGACTGTATGGATCGAATAGATCTGATTGTAAGCTGTGTTAGATAAAAAATGCCAGATATCACATAATTATTTGTATTAAGAATAGTTACTTGAAGCTATAATTAATTTGTAAGAATAATTGTTAGTTACTTATAACTGTGTGCAAACAAATGACTATTATTAAATAGAAATAGTTATTTGAAACCATACCTTAATTACAGTTAGATAGGAATACTTAAAACCATACAACTTAAGCAAAATATGTGAATTAGATATGAATACTTGATATCATATAACTGTGCAAAAAAAAAAAAAAACTCTTAAGAAACAACTACACAAAAAATGTAAATGAATGTGCAATGTACGTAATTCCAACCTAAAGTCCAACCCCTCCTCAACGTGGCAGGGCGGTGGCAACGGGCAGTGCCAGAGCTATGCCGTCGGGAACTTCGGTTCCTGATTGGGCCACCCAAGGCGAATTGGTCTGGTACCCAGCGGTATTAGGGCCGCAACCCGGCTATTGGGGCTCTGGTGAAAATCCAGGAGGTATCTGTTCCGGCAACTGGCGGCCTCAGGTCTCTCTGTCAATACGTCAGTGGAAAATCTGCGCCAAACAGGGCGTTTTTCCGGGTAGGACTTGGGACCCCTCCCTCAATCAAATCCCAAAGTATCTTCTTCAATGAGCAACATGAACAGCGATATTATTTAGATGCTGTACTTTCTCGGGAGGAAGCCGGTTCAACCCGACCAGGGTGAAAGCCGATACAAATACAAGTAAGTAATGTACGTAATTCCCTAAACTCTTGGCATAAAATAACTCCAGATGGATTGAAATGATATTAAAATCAATAAATCAATATAGTTTCAAAGAATTATGACCTACTGGAACTTATAAATTCTTCGACGACACTGTGAGTTTTCACAAGGTTTTTGAAGACCTTGACTTGCCAAAAGTTTGACGAGGTGCTTAAAAAAATGGTAGTCTGTCAGAGAGAGCACTAGTGAATAAGCTGTGAGCGATAGAGTTTTGTAGCCCATTCGTTTAATTCCTGCAAAACCAGTTGCAATTTGTATAGTGGTAAGCCGTTATGAGAGGAGGGATTGACCCTCTTTACTTTCACAAAGTTTAGAATGGGCTGGTTGAGTTTTCAGTTAGCTGTGACTACTTGGTTTGTTTATTAAGGTGTTTATATTCGTAGGGATTGAATAAGAAATAAAAAAATTCAGTAACAGAAAAAAATATAAGTAGAATAAATACGAAATAAAATAAATAAATAAAAAATAACAACCTCCCAAGAGGCCTCTGACAGGAAGCGCATGCCTAAAAAGATGGGTTTCCTGATACCAAAAAGAAACTCCATTTCAGTTTCCTTGACTCACCTCGTTTAAGCGGATACTTTTTTTTTTCTCTCGGCTGCTAGCTGGAGCACACGTGTCAACTGAGCCTCTGGCCAAGCAGCGCGTGATGTCTCCTTTTGGTGGCAGCTTCGGCTGAACACATCGACTGACTACAGAAAAACTTTGTGGACCTTCAAGCTCCCTATACTCTATGCAAACGAATCACAATTTGCCAAAAGGATTGCTGAGATTCCTCAAATGCCTCAACAGCTATTTTTACTGGTTCAGGAAAACATTCTACAAGACAAAATAGTCTTAAACCTGGTAATAAAAATTGAGTGTTAAAGTATCCTTGTCTCTTTTTTCTGTCATTCATTCTTTTGCAGCTTCAACAAACAAAAGGAATATAAGAAGTGAATGGGCATCAGAAGAAAAAGAAATTTACCGACTTCATTATTTCCAAACATAAACTTTAAGATTTGCTAAAAAATGACATCAGAAGAGTTTTTGAGTAGAATGTAGTATCTGTGTTCTGGTCTTTAGGCAAAAAATGAATTTTAATGGCATGTAAACCTATCTAGGATAATTTTATATTGGCTTGGTTTCTTTGATTAGTGGCATATCAAACTTTGTGGGTTATTAAATGCTAAAGCTATTCTTGTAGAGACACAGTAGAGGTATTATTTGACCCATAGCTGGAAGATAAGAGGGTTCATGCCTTTCCCAAGGATCTTTGTCGAAAAGTGAATGTAATAGGATAACTGGAGTTTCAACTCAATTTCTACAATGTTGCAGTACAGCACATTAGTCATTATACCACAGGGAATCCTCCTGGGTTATTTTGTACCAAGAGGTTAGGGAATTGCATACAGTGAATATTCATATCTACATGTCTTGTATAGTTGTTTCTTAAAAGAGTTTTTTTTGGCACATAGGAATACTTTATGTATAACTATCTAATACAAATAATTTGTCCACAGTTGATGGTTTCAAGTATTTGTCATCCCAGATCTGTCCATCCGATTTCAAAGCGGTGCATTGATGCTAAAAACATGTGAGGTCAGTGCTTGAAGATTGTTAATCTATTTACCTTATTGTGTTTCTTTTTACTCTCCATTAATTTTTTCGTCTCTCTCTATGATGGTGAACTTAGTGTCTCTATTTAATTCATGACCGTTCCAGCGGAAATATTGTTCGATTTGTATATGTTTGTTGTAATCCAAAGATTTAATTATGTATCTATAGTTATTTAGTCTAAAGGGAAATGGCTATTCTGAATTTCCAGTGAATTGTTTTAGCAATGTGTCTAGTTTAGTAAATAAATTACATCTTTATTTCTGCAATTAGATTCGAGGTAAATTTAATTTTTGGTGATTCTTCTGACTTAAAGTGTGTGCAGTATAAGTTGTTCTTGATATTTCATAGTTGGTAAAATTTAGTGCATTTTAATGTGGACTTCTTATGGATTACTACATTATTAAGTATATCTTGGCAGCCTATCATTTCTCTGATGCCATTTTGTCAACAATAGGTCAGTACGTCTTGTTTTTATAGAAATATCATTGAAGTAGGGGTTTAATATAGGGCGCTTAGTGTAGATCTTCGAGACTGGGTGAAGATTACGATAAGTAGATCAATTTGGAAAAAAGTTATCAAGGACAATTGGAAGATAATTAAATCACTGAGAATTGAATAAGTAAAGTTGGCGATCGTAGTCGATGACGACTAGAAGACTCCTTTTTCAATAGCTACCACACCGAGGTGTAGGAGAGGGCGCAAATCCTTTCCCTGGATTGCACCCCACTTTACTCTTGATACGTACCTTATATTACTGAGTGTTAAGTAAGGAGGTTTCAAGTTCCATTTTTAAAATCTTTGATATGACGCAACCTGGGATTGAACCCAGGTCTCCCGGACCATTGACGAACACTCTACACACTTGACCAATGAGAGCCGGTTAATTGAATACTTCTTATTGAACGTGCATTTCATAAGCGAGACTTGACTTCGTTCACGACAACCTTTTCGGCCTGACCATGTTTGGAACATTTGTAGAAAGGTCTGTTTGTTCAAAGTTGAACTTGGTCGTCATATGAGGTTTCATGACAGCAAGCAATCATCGGCTCAATTTACGAAAGTTCTTCTGCGGTAACCAACAGGTAACTCGTATCTTTTCTGTGACACAATATGTGGATCTTGGGCAGTTTTGAAAAGTCACGTGAGTGTACACGGCGGTAATGTCAACGACATATTTATATTGTTGGTCACATATGCGGCAGTACTTACAAGAAGGGACACCAACTGATACTTTCAATGAATTTGTGGAGGCCTTCTTCCGTAAAGAAATGGTAGTCATTGTGTGTGTGTGCGTGTGTGTGCATCTATTACGTTGTTTTCTCACTCTGTTTAATCGAACTCTATCTATCTATCTATCTATCGAGAGAGAGAGAGAGAGAGAGAATTTATATTCACACTGGAAAGTCTTGAAGATCCTCCTTAAAAAGTCTGATGAAAATGTCATCACTTATTTTTGGTCGGATAAAATGTTTTAGATTGGGCGAACTGTTGCCCAGGGAAGGAACATTACGAATGATTCATGATCTTAATCATTTTAAATCAATATTGGAAGAAGATCCTTACCTCCTGGTGGAGAAAAGTGAAGTAGTGATGAATGAGGATAACAGACCCCTCTCTCTCTCTCTCTCTGTCTCTTTGTGTCTCTCTCCCTTTCCACTGTTGAGTTCCCCACACAACCTCCCTTCGATCCTCGACATTCTCTTCCAGTCTCCCCCGAAACTGCTCCAACTCCGAACCACCATTAACACATTGATTAAGCAATTTGAAGAAGGATTGGCGCTTATACGTTCGTTCCTTTGCACGGTTTGCGTTCATTTGTCTTGAAATTTCCAGCCTGTCATTCCATCCACCCTCGGCCAGAAAAACCGCTTTTAAAAATCTCTTCCCAATCAAAAAGCCGCAGAGCACTTTCTATATTTCCTCTTTTTTATTCATTTCATTTTTATTTTCAATTTAAAAAAAAAATTTCGTGGCTTGTTTCAATTCAAGACAGTTATAGGTTTGATTTTTTTTACTTTTTTTTTATTTACATTTAAAAACTATTCGTTAAAAGTAAGTAGCGTCAGGTGTACGAAAGCGAGTAAAGATTTTGTTGGGTAAAAAAAAAAAAAGAAAGAAAGAAAAGACGTTTTATTAAGAATTAGAATTACTTGAAGAAAATGGTCAAGAGTTGGTATTTGAAAAAAGAACATCTACAAATACCTATTCTGATCTATCTATCTATCTATCTATCTATCTGTTCCCTCCTAGTCTGTTCCCTCCTAGTCTGTTCATATCTATCTATCTATCTATCTTGTTAGTCGACTTATATACATAAGCGGCCCAATATTTGTAATGCCTTAAGGGGCCTTTTTACTGGGGTACAATCAGAAAAAGATGGCAGCAATAAAACACGTACGTTGTCACACATGAGTCATGGAGTTATTCCTACTAAACATATCTATCTATCTATCTATCTATCTATCTATCTATCTATCTATTCCCTCCTAGTCTATCTATCTATCTATCTATCTATCTGTTCCCTCCTAGTCTGTTCAGATCTATCTATCTATCTATCTATCTATCTATCTATCTATCTATCTATCTGTTCCCTTCTAGTCTGTTCATATCTATCTATCTATCTATCCTCGCTTTGTTTCCATCTATCTATTCCTTCTCACTTTGTTCCCATCTATCTATCTTCTTTCTTTATATTTCCTTCTTTATCTACCCCTCTTTTATCATTATTCCTCAAACCAGACAAAAGAAATAAATTATCTTGCAGAATCACTCGGACAAACACAAGACAATCTGTTGCAGAGTGATTTTATTTGGGGTCTCTTTGAGTGGTTTGTTTGTTTGGGTTTTATAGCACATCAACCTTTGTTGGTTATTTAATACCAAATTCATTTTTATACAAATAAACAGTTCTATTTCAAACAATTCAGTTTAGCATAAGTACACAGTTAAATTTCTATCTCAAGCCATTCAGTTTAGTCAAACAGTTCTAAATCAAACAATTCAGTTTAGTATAATTATAGCTTTTTTAATTACACACAGTTAAATGTTATAACAGTTTTATTTTAAACAATTCAGTTTAGCATAAGTAAAGTTTCAATATTAAAAATAGATCAATTTCAAACAATTAGCGTACAAATTGAAGAATTAGCATACAAAAACAATTCCATTTAAAAACAATTCAGTTTAGCATAAGTACATAGTTTAGATTTTATTTTGAGGAATTTAGTTAAGCATAAATACACAGTTTAAATGTCAAAACAATCTTATTTCAAGCAATTCAGTTTCGCATAAGTAAACAGTTAATTCTATTTGACCCAGTCAGGTGCTACCACTCCAGACCACTTATGGTAATAAAGGGTTACTCCACATTCCCCAAAGCTCCAGCATTCCTGTAACCTCACCATCAGATTGTTTAGTGACATATAAAGGACCCTGGTTGGGAGGATTTTATCCCTCTGCATCTCTGCAGAGGGGTTACTCTGTTGCTCCAGCTGACTAGGCAAATCTTGAGTGGTATGGTGGTTATTAAGCTAATGAGTTTCATTCTCACTGGGTGCCTAGTGCTTTGATTTCATAGAGACAAAAAAATCAGAACAGAAATAAAGTAAAGAAAGAAAAACGTTTCTTACCTATAAAATTGGCTGTGTGAGATTTTTTGTTTGTTTGTCCATCTGTTTATAAAGGTGAAGCTCATAGGCTACAAAGTTTATATGGTGTTGAAGAATTTTTTGACCAATGAGATCCAAGCACAGCAACACCGATGGAAGAAATGCCTAGAACATAAGGAAGAAAGATAAATCTTATCTGTTCAAATTCCATGAGAGTTTCTTGGTTTGCTTATAAACTTTTCAGCTGACCCTTATAGATCATATGTTACAATGAGACTAATATTTTTCAGCCCTGAAGGATTTCTTTTGTCTGATTGAGTTTTATGGCATATCAACCATTGTTGCTTATTTAATGCCAAATCCTCTTTATACATATATATCAAATATATATGATTTGGTTTGGTTGGCTTTTATGGCATCTCAACCATTGTAGGCTATTTAATGTCAAATCCTCTGTATACATATGTATCAAATACATATGATTTGGTTTGATTGGGGTTTATAGCATATCAACTCTTGTAGGTTATTTAATGCCAAATCCTCTTTATACATATTCATTAAATATATATGGTTTGGTTTAGTAGGGTAATTTTATGGCATATCAACCATTATGGGTTATTTAGTGCCAAATCCTCTTCATGCATATGTATCAAATATATATGATTTGTCTTGGTTGGCTTTTATGGCATATCAACCATTGTTGGTTATTTAATGCATGTTTATACATATATTGAATATATTATTTGGAAACACTTTTTGTTGATAATATTTTTAAATGTGCCAGCGCTCATTTTTTTAGTAAACAGTTAAACGGTTTTAATTATTGCTATGTATCACTAACAATTCAATTAAACTTCAGTTTTTTGTTTACTCACATTTAAATCATCAAACAGTTCTATTTCAAACTATTCAATATGCATAAGAGCACAGGTTAAATGTCAAACAGTTCTCCATAATCCCTGGATAGGACCCTATCAAGTGCTACTACTCTAGACCAGGGTAGACCTGGGAGTGATGGCAATGAAGGGTTACTCAACATTCCACAAAGCTCCAGCATCACAGGAGCCTCACAAATAGATTGAAGATGTGGAAGATTTCTTGTAATAGATTTCTTTTGTATTACATAATATTTCTGATTTTTCCATGACTCATACCACCCATACTATAAATCACCTGTATAAGATCAAAGTTAAGTGTCTGTACCTATGGAACCTAATTCAATCTATAACCATATTTACCAACACTTCTGCTTGGTCAGGACATGACACAAGGTCAGTTTTTAAGCAGAGTTTAACAGGTTTGAATTCAGAATTTTCTTTCTCCTAGACTAGTTGCCCCCCAAGGCTGAAGAACCCATTCTGCCCTACTTTTTACCCATAGCTGGAAAGAGAATAATTGGATTCATACCTTTCCCAAGGGTATTAGTGCAACGTGAAATGCCATCAGTCTCATCCAGGTTTTGAACTCGTGTCGCTGTGTTCATTTCCAAATGATGATAAACATTACATTACACCACGGGCACCTCCAATCAATCTATAACAAAAGAAAATTAGATTGAAAATAAGTAAGTTAAATGATTCAAAAATCATCTCTTTGTTTATATATCTGTTTTTTTTTTTTTCTTATTTCGTAAGTTGTTAATTTCTATCCTTAGAATATTTTTGTCTCATAGTTTTAGAAATAACAACAGCATTTTTATTAGCACAGATACTACACTCTGATCCAAGCTAGAAATGCAGAAAAGTAAGACTTTGATCTGGGGCAGAGTGCACAGTTTCTACACCTTCATACTAGGCAGAACAGCGGTTCAATATGCAAATAATTCCATCCTATTTACCCAACCCTTCCACTCAGGCAGGATATGACACAAGGTCAATTTTAACGGAGTTTAACAGGTTTGGATTCAGAGTTTTCCTTCTCCTAGACTAGTTGCCTCCCCAAGGCTGAAGAACACAGTCTGCCCTACTATCTAACCATAGCTAGAGGGAAAATAATTGGATTCATACCTTTCCCAAGGGTATTAGTGCTATGTGAAATGCTATCAGTCTCGTCCAGGATTTGAACTTGTGTCATCATGTCCATTTCCTATGACGATGACCATTACACCATAGGCACCTCTTTATGCAAATAATTCCATCTCATTTTTCTGTTTGAAAGAAAAGAAAAATTTCACAGAAAAGTAAGTTTTATGGCAAGAGACAAACAGAAGATGGAGAGATGAAGAAAAGAACAAGAATCTAAGATGGTAGGGGGGAGAAAAGGAAGTGCAGATGGTGGAGGAGAGAAAGAAGTTTACTGATATTAGAGAGAAAGAAATGCTAATGCTGAAGGTGAGAAAGAGGTTTAGTGATAGTGGAAAGAAATAAATACAATGAAAGAGAGAATGAAGTGAGTGATAGTGGAGAGAAAGAAGTGTAGATGAAAAGAGAAAGAAGGAAGTGTAGATGGTGGAAAAGAGAAAGAAGTTTAGTGGTAGTGGAGAGAGAGAAGTGTAGATGAAGAGAGAAAGAAGTGCACTGATAGAGGAAAAGAAGAAGTGTATATGAAAAGAGAAAGAAGGAAGTGTAGATGGTGGAAAAGAGAAAGAATTTTAGTGGTAGTTGAGAGAGAGAAGTGTAGATGAAGAGAGAAAGAAGTCCACTGATAGAGGAAAAGAAGAAGTGTATATGAAAAGAGAAAGAAGGAAGTGTAGATGGAGGAAAAGAGAAAGAAGTTTAGTAGTAGTGGAGAGAGAGAGAAGTGTAGATGAAGAGAGAAAGAAGTGCACTGATAGAGGAAAAGAAGAAGTGTATATGAAAAGAGAAAGAAGGAAGTGTAGATGGGGGAAAAGAGAAAGAAGTGCAGATGGTGAAGGTTTAGTAATAATGGAGTGAAATAAGTGCGATGAAAGAAAGAAAAAAAAGTGTAGATGGCGGATCGGTTTCGGTTTGGTTTGGTTTTATGGCATATCAACCTTTGTAGGTTATTTAATGCCAAATCCATTTTTATGTAAATAATCAGTTGTAGATGGTGGTGGGGAGAAAGAATTGTATTGATAGTGTAGAGTAAGAGGTATCGATGAGTGAGAGAAAAATGCAATGCAGAATAAGGGTCACGGAGGGAGAAAAAAAGAACTGTACATAAGAGGTGGAAGAAATGACAAGAAGAAGTGTTCATAAGAAATTGGTATGAAGAAATACAGATGAAGTAGCAAAAATGAAAGAAGTGCCATGAGGGAGAAAAAAGAAAAAGTAGTAAAAATGCCTGAATTATTTCCTTATAAATAAAAATAAAAAAACACCTAAGGGTTTTCTACAAATATAATTTTTCGTTTCATTTAATTAATATCTGCTCATTTAATAATTTTTTATTTAATTTTCTTGTAGAAATAATTGCGTGCGTGTGTATGTGTGTCCATTAAATAATCATTTAGAATATCAGGTTCTTAATTAATTGCTAACTACTAGATTAAACAATTAATTGGGCTTAATGAAATATTTAATTAAAAGGGTCTTGATTAAATTGGTTGAACCCTTTGTCATCTCAAATCCCTATGTAGCTGTTACAGGTGCATAATTTGACTTTACAGATATTTTTTTTTTAATATCTAATAAATACTATCAAATATCAGAAACAACTGTAAATTCTGAAAATGTTAACATGTAAAACAGTTTGTAATTTGATGCCTATAATTAGTCAAAAGATTTTTCTATCTACTTCAGTTAGTTTTTCCTTCTTACACTCCGTCTCCTCCTCGAAAACTCCATCTTTCTCTCTCTCTACACACACACACACACACACACACACACATATATATATATATATATATCATCATCATCATCATGTCATGCCGTTAGCACAGATATCCCGGGCCCTCTCTCGCCACTTCTCCCTATCATTCATCGTTTCTGGCAGGTCTTCAGGAATACATCCGTATCCTCACTCAGTAGCTGCATGTATGTTCTCGCTGGTCGTCCAGCTTTTGCTCGGCCATATGCAGGGGTCCATAGGAGTACAGCAGTTATGAGCTCGTTGTTGCATCTCCAGCAGTGTCCTGCATGTCTGGTTCGTCTAACTTGGATAGTTATTGTGATGGGAGGCAAGTGGTCGTATAGTGGGTGCCTTGTGGGGTGTTGCCGCCAGGACTTGTTCAATATTGCTCACAAAATTCTTGTGTAATTGCCGCCTAGTTTCTTTATATTCTTATAAGAGTGTATATGGGGAAGTAGATTGTTTGTTTGGGTTTTATGGCATAGAGATACAGTAAGTGTATTCTAAAGCCCTAGCAAATTGAGCTGTTAATTATTTGAATATTAGTTATTCATGTAATATGATATAAAGGGTAGGATTCATTAAACAAATACATGTTAAATCATTCATTCTTATCGTTACATATATAGTGATACAGACTCAAGATCTGGCTTAAGATCAAGACTTGCTGTGGTTAATGTGTTGGTTGGTTGGTTGGGTTTTATGGCATATCAACCTTTGTAGGTTATTTAATGCCAAATCCACTTTTAGACAAATAAACAGATCTATTTAAAACAATTCAGGTTAGCTTAAGTACATAGTTTGTATATCAAAAACATTCTTATTTAAAGCTTAGTCAAACAGTTCTAATTCAAACAATTCAGTTTAGCAAAGGTACAATTTCAATGTTAAAACAATTTTATTTCAAGCTATTCAGTTTAGAATAAGTACATAGTTTAAATGTAAAAACAGTTCTATTTCAAACAATTCAGTTCAGCATAAGTACACAGTTTAGTTCTATTTGACGGTCGGATCACCATGTCCACTTCCTAAAATAATAACCATGAGCAAATGTTGATCAAGATTATTTTAAATCTCTCAAACACATCTATTTGACTCATAGATGTGTCCCTAACAGACACTAACACTCCGAGTCAGAGGGAACCTGGGAGTTATGGCAATAAAGGAATGATTCCACACCCCTCCAGATCCCCAGAACTGGAGCCTCATTTCTGGATGCAGTTTTCTCACAAATTCAGGACACAGCAGTCAATGAAGAGTTTTAACATCAACTCATATCAGATTATCAAAAATTTATCTCATTTTTGCTGCTTATTTTTGGTTTCCTCCCATTTTCAACATACCTATTCATATTTTATGGGTTATAAAACCTGTCAAAGCCTTACACAATATCATAGTTTCCTTGTAACATCACATATAATCATAGCATGTTTGTAATAACTACGATGTTGTTTTGTAACTTTTGTTTATAATCTCATAAAAATGGCAGAATAGTTATTTCCGTGACATTCGACAGAAATCCATTTGTCAAATCCCTAAATCTGCCATATCATGATGATTGCAGAGATGAAAAAAAACCCAAATAACAAAATATTAAAATTGTAAATAAAATATTGATTTTGATAATTGGGAAGTGTAAAAGCGCTCACGTATATATATATTTTTTAATGTGTTTTGATAATCTTTTTTAATGTCTGACTGAAAAATGATCTCAGCAGGGTTGAATTCTAGAACCCATTTTTTCTTTTTTTGACAATTACTAAATGTCATATTTGCTGTTTGCAATTAACTTTTTGTTTTTATTGATTAATTCAAAAAGAGGGAAGTAGAGTTAACAATGTTCTGAATCATCAAAATAATATGATGGCTTAAAACTATAAAATCTACTAATAATGAAGAACGTATTGACTGAGTGTGTTGTGATGATATTTGATAATAATTATAACAGGAAATAAAATTCGAAATAAAATAATAGTAATAAGGAGTAGCCAAAACCATAATTCTTTTATTGAGTTTCTCTCTGATTTTAAACATTAAGTAATACCTCCCACAATGGTGAGACTCCTGTTCTGAAGATCTGGGGAGTGTGGAGTGATAAGGAGTAGCCAAAACCATAATTCTTTTATTGAGTTTCTCTCTGATTTTAAACATTGAGTAATACTTCCCACAATGGTGAGACTCCTGTTCTGAAGATCCAGGGAGTGTGGAGGATCCTTTCATTGCCTGATCCATTCTGATCCCAGAGGGGTTGTACCTGTTAGAGTCTCATTTATGGGTCAAATTGAATTGTTTAATCATTAAACTATGTGCAAACTGATAAATTATGTTAAATCGAATTGTTAGTATCACATAGCAATTCTTGAAACCATTTAATTGTATGCAAAGAAATGATTAATAACAGCTACTACCATTTATGAGTCAAATAGATCTATTTAAAAATCATTCATATTTGATAGGACCGTGTGAAACAATATCTTTTAAGAAATGACCAAAAATAAAATGAAAACGTTAGCATACAATGAACCTAGATTGTTTAACTTGCAGTTAAAATCAATCATCTTTTTATTTTCTTGTCCAATTTAAGAAGAGCACCAAATATATTATACTTATCATTATAAAAGAGTAAGTTTAAGCTCGTTTGTTCTTAACTTTTGCCACATGAAAGCAAACATAATTAATAAGTGAATTGATGTCCTGATTTGAACATCCTACCCGACAGAGAAGCAGAGAAGGAACAGGGTGAACAGATACTACACTTATCTTTAATAGCGGAGCAAAGAATTTATATTTACCCGGCCCTCCCACCACAGGCTGGATGGGAAACAAGTTTAATTTCTAAGTAGAGTAAAGCTGGTTTGAATTCCTAGTTTTTCTTCTCCAAGGCTGGTTGCCTAACCAAAACTAAAGCGCCCAGTCTGTGCTACTATTTACCCATTACTGGTGAGAAAAGATAGATTCATGCCTTTTCCACTGGCATTAGCACAAAGTGAAATGTAAACAGACACATCCAGGATTTGAACTCAGGTTGATGATATCTATTTCTGACAACAATAACCGAAGAAGACCAAAGAGTAGCAATAACCAAAAAAGACCAAAGAGTAACAATAACCAAAGAAGACTAAAGAGTAACAATAACCGAAGAAGACCAAAGAGTAACAATAACCAAAGAAGACCAAAGAGTAACACTTTGATTCTAGATAAAGATATTTCGATTTTAGACACTGTCATCTTCCATTATATCTTCATGCCTCTAGCAAGATCTAAGTATTAGTCAAGATTGTCACTTTACTTTATCTCTCATCTGTCATCTCATAGAATGATAAAGTACACTGGCTGGTCAGCCCAGTTAGCTGGAGCTGTTGAGCACACTGACTGCATCTCTGCAGAGAGTAAGACCCCCTCCCAACAAGTGTTCTGGATATGACATTACACCATCTGATGGTGAGGCTTCAGCTTGGGAGATTAGGGGAATGTGGAGTAGCCTTTTTGCCATTGCTTCTTGGTCCACTCTGACCCAAGCGTTTAAAATTCCTTCACTTACGCTCGTGGCTGTGCGGTAGAATCTTGGATTGGCATTTGAATCAGCCAGATTTCGATCTCAGCTTCGAGAATCTCACATGTCTAGCCACACTGAAGAGTTGTGATGCAACGAAATAGTCTGTTTGTGGATGACACTATATATATATATGTATGAATTTTTGGGCAATTGCCAGAAGAGATTTTGATAAAATCACTATGCTAAATGGAAAATGCTTTAGAATAAATAGTACAAAAATATGTATTATTAGATCAAAGATTTTATGTATTGTATAAAATTTCCACTTTATTGACGTTTCCTCATTTGCTAATAAAACATACACAAAAAAAACACATTGATTTTTGAAAATACAATCACCAAAGATTGCACAAAGATTCCATGATTTCTGATGTTGTTATGATATCATTTTTTTAAAGTAATGAATTATCATAAGATCTACAGGGCATACATATCCTGGACAAGCTCAATCAGCTTGATATATACCTTATAATGCTGAGTGTTAAGCAAGGAGGCAACAAGTACATTTTTTTTTTAGTCTTTTGGTATGACTTGACTTGGGAATGAACCCCAGTCTCCTGTGCCAATAGTAAACACACTATCCACTTGACCAATGTTAATTCTTTTTTTTAGTCTGTATTAACCAATAAAAAGTTGAACAAGTGCTAAATGTTGGTTAAAGTTTTCTGCTACAAACTCAAAAAAGTCAGCTGTATTATACATAAGAATTTCTTTTTCCAGAATTTCAAAGTTAGGGTTGCTAGTTTGTGGTTCATATATCCCATGATCCAAGTAGTTCAAGCCAAGGGAGGGAATCACAGTGATTATTAGTATAGTGGTAGTTGGTGTGCTGACACTCCGTGTGTGATGTGCAACATAGTCTAATTCAGAACCACAAGCTTTACGAGTTCGAACTAGGTCATAACGCCACATAACATTTGTTATGCAAAAGATGAAAGTGAAGTTGATCACAGTCACCAGATAGTTCAGTATTTGTTTGTTTGGGTTAATGGCATATCAACCTTTGTGGGTTATTTAATACCGAATCCATTTTTTTACAAATAAACAGTTTTATTTCAAATAATTCAGTTTATCATAAGTACATAATTTAATTGTCAAAAACATTTCTATTTCAAGCGATTCAGTTTTGTCAAACAATTCAGTTTAGTATGAATATAGTTTTTGTTTACACACAGTTAATATCAAAAACAGTTCTATTTCAAACAATTCAATTTAGCATACAAAAACAGTTCCAAACAGTATAAGTATGCAGTTTAAATGTCAAATCAATTCAGTTTAGCATCAGCACACAGGTTCCATGTGAAAAAACAGTTCTATTTCAAACAATTCAATTTCGCATAAAAACAGTTCTATTTTAAACCATTCAGTCTAGTATACAAAAAGTTCTATTTCAAACAACTCAGTTTAGCGTAAGTACACATTTTCAATATCATCATCATCATCTTGTCGCGACCCTTTCTCCTCACCTCTCCCTATTGTTCATCACTTCCGGCAGGGCTACACCCCGTATCCTCACAGAGCTGCTGTATGTAGGTTCGAGCTGGTCGCCCTGCTTTTGCTCGGCCATGTGAAGGGGGATCCATAGGAGTACATCACTTATGAGCTCACCCCTACTTCTCCAGCAGTGTCCTGCATGTCCGGTTCGTTAATTTCGATTGTTTTCGTGATGGGTGGTAGGTGGCCGCACAGGTGCTGCTTTGTGGGGTGTTGCCTCAAGGACCTGTTCAATATTGCTCACAGTATTCTTGTGTAGTTACCGTCAAGCTTTTTCTCCATACGTTTAGTTAGCATCGATGTAGTGCATCCATATAGCAGTATCAATACGATCGCTGCTTGGAAGAAACTGCGTTTCATTTAATCGGTCAGGTGTGACTTACATATGACCGATAGCCTATTGATAGTTGTCCATGCCTTTGCTAGTCGCGTATCGATGTCTGCCTCGGTCGATGAGACACTGCTTCCTAGGTAATTGAACTTGTCTACTAGTTTCAGAGAGCTACCGTTTAGCGTGGAAATGTCGCCTGTTTGATTAAAGCACATAAATTCCGTTTTGTGTGCTTTGAAATGGAGGTTAATGCTAGCAGAAGCTCGTTCCAGACTATGCAGTAGGGTTTCAGCTTGGGCGGGTGTATTTGTCAGAATCGCTATGTTACCGGCGTAGTCGGCATCGGTAATTGTTTTTGCAGGGTACCTTCTGCTTCTTTTCTTTGTCAGCTCGAAGCCGTTTTCTTTGATTTTATCGATCCATATTCTAAGTACATGGTCTAGACAGATGATAAAGAGGTATGGGGCAAGTGTGTCTCCTTGCAGTACCCCAGCTACAATGTCGAAGTAGTCTGTGTCTCCATCCGGAGAACGCACTTTCACTTTGGTGTTTCTGTCGAGAATCATTATGGCTGCGACGGTTTCTTTTGGTAGACCGTATGCGAATAGAATTTACTCCATCTTCCCTCAGTGTATGGAATCAAAGGCCTTTATAAAGTCGACAAATGATAATGTTGCCTGTATGTTTTTTGCCCACACACCTTCAAGAATTCTACGGATAGTCAATATTTGTGAGGTCGTGGATCTATTTCTCCGGAAGCCATTTTGGTTCTTCCCGAGAATGTTGTCAATCTTGGGTTCTATGCGGTTGCGTTGTAGGGAATTGTATATTTTGGCTGCTATGGACGTAAGTGTTATACCTCGTTAGTTCTTGGCTAATCCGAGGTCGGCCTTTTTAGGGAAAGGGAGGATGCATCCCTTCATCCATCGGTCTATCGGATTTTGATTATAAACTGCATTACAGCGTCGGAGCAGTATGTCGTCGAATTGCCTGGTCTTCCATTCTGGGGGAATTTCATCAAGCCTTACGGCTTTTCTATTTTTAATTTTTCTAAGTACTGAGTCAAGTTCTTCTAGCGTAAACAGTCCCAGTTCGATGTCTAATTGCTAACTAATAATTCTTGTGACTGGTTCATGCGTAACTTTTGGTGGGTGTCCTAGTAGATTCTGAAAGTGTTGTTTCCACAGTTCTATTCGTTCATGTTGGTTTGTGGCTTTCAGTTTAGCTTTGGCTGAGCTATTCCTTTCAGTTTAGCATGAGTACATAGTTTAGTTCTATTGGACCCATACATAGGACCCTATCAGGTGCTACCACTCTGGGTCAGAATGGACCTGGGAGCAAAGGCAATGAAGGAGTACACCGCATTCCCCAAAGGTCCAGTATTACTGGAACTTCACCATCAGATTGTTTTGTGTCATAATCAGTCGTTGTATTCTACAGCTCCAGCCGACTGGGCAACCCGATAGTTCAAGAAATATTTTTGAGGAGGTGCCCGTGGTGTAATGGTTATCGTCGCAGGATGTGGACACGACGACACGAGTTCAAATCCTGGACGAACCTGATTACATTTCACATAGCACTACTACCCTTGGGAAAGGTATGAATCCAATTATTCTCCCTCCAGCTATGGGTAAATAGTAGGGCAGACTAGGTTCTTCAGCCTTGGTGAGGCAACTAGTCAAGGAGAAGGAAAACTCTGAATTCAAACCTGTTAAACTCCGCTTAAAAAAAGTGACCTTGTGTCATAAACTGCCTGAGCGGAGGGGTTGGTAAATAGGATAGGATAATTCAAGAAATATTGCTTGAGTTAAAGTGTGGGGTATGCTTGCTGGATATTTTGCTCCCACAATTTATGTTGGCTCATTACCGAAAAGAAAACGATGTAAACAACGCGGACAAAAGAACATTCAAAAGAAAGCAATACAAACAAAATAAATTTATCTAACAAGTACATAAAAAACCGGACCATTGACATAATGAGTAAAGTGCTCGTCAATGGTCCGGGAGACCAGGGATCAATCCCAGGTCGAATCATACCAAAGACTCAAAAAATGGTATCTGATGCTGCCTTGCTAAGCACTCAGCACTTATAAGGTGAGAATCAAGGGTAAAGAGGAGAAATTCTGGGAATGGAGTAGCGCCCTTCCCTACATGTCGGTGTTGTATCTATTGAAAAGGGAACCTTCGGGTCACCCTTGACTAAGATCGCCAACTTTACTTACTTACATAAAATGAAACATTACAAAACATTATGAGTATTCTAATATAGCTTGTTAAATATTCCTCTGAGGGTGTGCGTGTGTGTATGTAACTAAAACACGAATATTACGATGAAAGGCTAAATATTAAAAGTGTCGTGTAGACTATCAATGTATTTTAGGAAGACATGTTTTCTCCCATGTTAGTCGTTTGTCTTTTTCGGGATGTGACGAAATGTCAGAGGTTGTGCGCGAGACTGGAACAAGTCCAGCCAAAAAGGCAGAACAGGAAAGAAAAAAGTCGCAGAGTATATACGTACCCATGTTGCGTGTATTAAGCTGTGTGTCACAAGCTGGCAAATCTAAGCTGTCTCGGGAAGTCGAAATGTGAGAGTGAGTGAGTTATTGTAAGTCGCGAGCTAATCCTTGTCATGTGATCGACTCCAAATGCGCGGGATAAAATCAAAAGTTCGGACGTAGTCGAGAGGATAAATCACGTGATTTTCCTGACCAATAAATAATTAGTTTACCGACGTCCACCATTTTTGTTTCGGGGACAAGTGAATCAGTATCTTATTTTCTAGAATTTTCTTGTATCACAGCCATTTTAAAAATATAGGAATGTATATCCTATTGAAGCAACTTTGACTATCAAGGCACGGTTAAATGGGCTTTAAATTGCGGATTCTGAGGTCCTGTTCGAAGCCAGAGAGATAAATCCAAATAAATTCATTGTTAGATATATTCTCGTCCCAGGTGGTTGAACTGAAATATGTTAAAATCATTTATATATTGCAAATCAGGAAGAGTAAATTTAGACCGAGTTATAATATTTCATTCAACTCTATAATCGACTTTAAAAGAACTTATTCGAGGTGCCTGTTTTGTTCAACAAATATCAAAATAGTTTTGCCCACCCAGTCGGTGTAGCTAAGAATACTCTCTACCCTCCCCCACCCCGTGAAAGGCGCCACCTGTTGGCGGAACGTGGCGACCCGTTATGCTTGCGGGCAGAATCCTGGTGGCTAAGTGAACAATGATCTTAAAGATTAAGTGCCTGATGACAGTGAGCGATTACTTTCCAAGTTATATTAGAAAACACAGGATTCGATTATAAAGTAATAATCCAAAATAAAACTTGGTGTAATTTTGCTCAATTCACTCTCAAACGATAAGAAAACTAGAAACACACACACACACGCATTAATCCTCTGAGAAAGAAGACCATATTGCAAAATGACCTTGTGTCAAATCCAGCCAAAACATATTGCACAATGACCTTGTGTCAAATTCGGCCAGATCATATTGCAAAATGACTTTGCTCAAATCCTGTCAGACAATATTATAAAACGATCAAGTGTCAAATCCGGCCAGATCATATTACAAAATGAGTGTGTTTTTATGTGAGGTTGGATAAATATCAAACACAAGAGACCATATTACAAAATGACCTTGTGACAAATTCGGCCAAAATATATTACAAGATGACCTTGTGTCAAATACGTCCAGACCACAATGCAAAATGACCCTACTCAAATTCTGCCTGACCATATTGCAAAATGACCTTGTGTCAAATCTAGCGAGGTGGGAGGTGGGATAAATTTCAAACGCAACAGACCACATTACAAAATAAGGTTGTATCTTATCAGGCCAGACCATATTACAAAATGACCTTGTGTCAAATACATCCAGATCATATTACAAAATGATCTTGTGTCAAATACGTCCAGATCATATTACAAAATGACCTTGTTTCAAATACATCCAGATAATATTATAAAATGACCTTGTGTCAAATACGTCCAGATCATATTACAAAATGACCTTGTGTTAGAGAATGCCTCGTGGGGGGTTGGATTAATACGAAACGCCACAGATGATGATAAAGACCCAGAAACTCTAAACAGAGCAATTTTATGGAGGTCAATATAAAATAAATTCAACAAAATCAAAGAAGAAATATTTTACATCTCTCAATCTATTGTAGTTTGTCACTTCCATGACCTCAGCAAAAGTATCTAGAACAGCTGAAATGTTCCTCACATTAAGAAAATATTGCAAAACTTTTGACTCACCAAAGTAATGATAACTTGGTTTCAAGTTATTTCAATTTAATCATTCATCGAACTCATAAGCGACGTTCTCTTATCGACTCCTATACATCGACGTACCAGTGTTGGTCGACCAGCAAGGACTTACATCAGGTTTGTGCGGACACAGAATACAGCCTAGAGGACCTGCCAAGAAGGATAGAAAATGGGGCTGAAAGAATCAGGTAACTCTATACGCTCAGCACATGATAATTTAATAATGGTGTAAAATTCCCGTTATATTTGTCCACACATGTACGTATATATAAAAGAAAGATAGCACATCATTGCTAGATTTTTAGTTAAACAATACACCTAAAATATGTTGACTAAGAGAATAAATTAGATTCAAGTATATTTTGGCACTAAATTGTAACTTTGTGAAGTCTGCACTCATTCTGAGCATAATTTTTTATCATCCCAAATCAAAAAATAAAAAGGATTACTATGAAATGCTAACTATAATTATTCACTTCTTCCTAAATAGAAACATCAATATAATCATGGACCACTGTTAATACAGCACATTGTATAATGGCTATCCTCTTTGGACGATGGGGTAGATTTGATGAGTGAAGACATATCACAAAATGAAGTCTTTGGTTTGGTTTGGTTTGTTTGGTTTTATGGCATATCAACCTTTGTAGGTTATTTAACGCCAAATCCATTTTTACATAAATAATCTGTTCTAATGAAAACAGTTCAGTTTAGCATAAGTACACAGTTTAATTGTCAAAAACATTTCCATTTCAAACTATTCAAGCTGTTATATGTAATAATTCAGTTCAGTGTAAATACAGTTTTAATGTCGAAAAACAGTTCTATTTGAAATAATTCAGTTAAGCATAAGCACGCAGTTTAAGTGTAAGTACGGTTTAATTGTCAAAAACGTTTCTATTTCAAGCTATTCAGTTTACTCAATTAATTTTAGCATAAGTATGTTGTTAGTTCTATTTAACCCATAGATAGGGCCCTATCAGGTGCTACCACTCCGGGCCAGAGTGGACCTTGGAGCGATGGCAATGAAGGGGTACTCTGCATTCCCCAAAGCTCCAGCACTGCTGGAACCTCACCATCAGATTGTTTAGTGTCATATCCAGAACACTCGTTAGGGGGGATCTTACCCCTCTGCAGAGGTGCAGTCAGTGTATTCTACGGCCCCAGCTGACTGGGCAAAGTTAACAATGGTGTACTTTCAAGAAAAAAGTGTCGCCCGAAAAATGACCAATCTATTAGACTAAATCTTAAACAAACGAAATGTGACCACTGAAAATAAGGGAAATTACAAAGGAGAAATATCGATAATTATTTATTTGTTTGGTTATTGTATTTGCAGCATTAAATACTGTCCGCCATTTATCTCCTTCCCTTTTAAAAATCTCTGCATTAAGCAGCGTCCGACTAACTTAGACTTTTGACTAACACTGAAATATATTTATTCCGTGTGAAAATGTTAAGTTATGTTCCTCGCTTGTGAAAACGTCTGTTAAACGATATTTCTTTCTCATGAGACCCGTTTTGAAGAAAGAGAATAAAGGCTCCAAATTCTGTACAAAAACCCAAAATAAAAAAATATTTCCACTATATCAGAAAACCACAAATCAATTTCTCCAGATTAATTTTATCTAAGCATAATGATTGAACCAGGTAATCAAACATGTAACTTGATCAAGCTAAAATAGGTTAGTTTAACTTTAAAATTTAAAAAGTTAAAATTTAAGTCAAATGGGGACTTTTTTCCCCGCCTCCATAATCAATCAGATATAATCCTCCAGCTTGTCGATGGATAAGTCTTTGGAGGAGGAGAGTATTTTACAAGCCACACAAGCATATACCAATAGAAACCTTGTAACATGCAGTAAGGCGGATGAATCCAAAGTCGGGTCACCGGCACGCTTCATCAGATGTTGGGCAGAAGAACTGCTTAGGTCAACGGCCAGAATCAAATAGTTTAGTCAGGAAACCACAGCTACTAATCTACAAGGGTGGTGTTTATTGATAAAAAAAAAGCCAACAAAAGAATATCATGCTCTAATCCAAACCGAACGTCCAAAACGCATCGCCCTTCGCGCGAATAAACAAGGGCGTGTTTTAATGTCAGAGTTCTGTTCTCAGGGTTCGAAAAATCAGATAGAGCCCAAATCCAACTTACTTAGATGAAAAAAACATTGTTAACATAGCAACTTTTAAATTTAGAACTTTAAACAGAGCAAACCAGCAACCCGAGCTTACTGCGTATGTAGTCGAGTACAACATAGACATAATATACTCGCCCAGTCAGCTGGGGCTGAAGAATACACCGACTGCATCTCTGCGGATGAGTAAGACCCTTCCCAACGAGTGTCCTGTATATGACATAACAATCTGATGCCAAGGCTCCAGCCTTAGAGATTTGGGGAGTACGGAGATGTCAACATACTCCTAACGAATCTGATCATTCCGAGTAAATAAAATCAGATTTTTCGTACTACTATATGGATGCACCACATAGATGCTAAGAAAACGCACAGAGAAAAAACTAAAACACAAGAACGTTGTGCGCTGTCTTGAACAAATTCTGGAAGCACCCTCAACAAAACAAGAGCTGCATGGCCACCTATCTCCTTTCTAATAAACCATCCAAGTCAGGTAAACGAGACCTGTGTGATACACTCATGAGTGACGTTCCCTAATTGACTCCTACACACGCGCTCCCGCAAGAACTTACATAAGCACTGTGCAGACACAAAATGCAACCAAGCAGACCAACCAAGAGTGATGAGTGATAGAGATGGATGGTGAGAAAGAGAGAGAAAGAGAGGGAGAGGGAGAGAGAAAGAGACCAAGGGAACTCAGTTTTGTCAACGTAACTTAGTCATGATATATATATATATATATATATATATATATATATATATATATATATACCGGCTCATTAGCCTAGTGGGTAGAGTGTTCGCTAATGACCCGGAAGATCAAGGTTCAATCCCAGGTCGCGTCACACCAAAGACTTAAATGGTACTTGATACATCCTTGCTTAACACTTAGCATTATAAGGTACGTATCAAGGGTCAAGTGGAGCAATCCCGGGGAAGGAGTAGCGCCCTCCCTTACACCTCGGTGTAGTAGCTATTGAAAAGGGAGCCTTCTAGTCGGCCTCGACTACGGTCGCTAACTTTACTTATATATATATATATATATAGATTATAACAGTGTTGGTTGTCACTAAATCACTTTGTGGGTTTGTGTCGAACCAAGTGCAATATAATATGGAGAGTGTTCAATATCTAGGATAGAGCTATCATATAATGATAATAATAAATAAATATATATTAGATATACATATTTAATTCATGGAATTTAGATTGCGACCCTTGGGTTTCATGGAGTTTTTGCAAAACAACCGGATATAAATTCGTCGGTGTATCTTAATATATATATATATATATATATATATATATATATATATATATATATATATAAATCGGAGTGTAGTACATAGAAAGCAAGTAATATAAATGAAAATCAGAATTATATTTCGATGAACTGAGAATTCAGTAAACAATAAACCAGATAGATTGAGAGATATTAAATGATCTATTGATTTTTAAGGAATCATCTGCCTATCTATGTCTGTTTGATGTTTAGGTGTCAACGAATCGCGTTCATTGTATGTACATATTTACATTTTTTGTGTAGCTGTTTAGCAATGTTGGACTTATCAGCAGAAATAGTCCCTAATGTATATACTAGGTTCGGTGAGTCAAATCACCGAACTACTTCCTCGATTTCCATGCGACGGCGTGTCACGTGACTTGTCTAAAGACGCCACATATTTTGGCGCCCAATTTGTATTCCCCTATCGCTTTACCAGCGAATAAAGCTTGTGTATACGTGGACAAATCGTTCTCTCGTCAGATACTCGTTTATCCTTATTTTATCCTAATACTATATGTCGTCCTACTATGCAAACTTTTACAAGCAGTCTATAACAATTTTGCAGTCTATTACAATATTGAGTGAGTTTGATCCACATTAAGTGCTATATATCTGTAACGAAACTAAGCTTCATCATCATCATGTCACGCCACCAGCATAGATATCCCTGGCCCTCTCTTGCCACTTCTCCCAATCGTTTATCGCCTCTGGCAGGTCTTCAGAGCTACATCCCGTATGCTCATAGAGCTGCTGTATGTATGTTCGAGCTGGCCGTCCTGCTTTTGCTCGGCCATATGTGTGGGTCCATAGGAGTACATCACTTATGAGCTCGTAAGCTTTATAAAGAGATATATATGCTGATAGATAAATAGATACAGGAGATACAACTTGTTGGATGTAGTTACTGTCAGAGGCTCGATCCTCACTGAAGGTTTCACATTTTTGGCCTTGTGCCAGATTAGGCTAAACTTATAAAATGTTTATATCTGATGAAAACATATCTTCAAGCAGAGAGGATCAAATCTGTACTAATGAGGTTTATATTAATATTTTTTTAGCACTCTAACGAACAAATGCGAATGTGTTATTATCTAGGTGTAATATACTTGTGTACACATGAATGGCCAAACGTATCAGTATTTTATGCGTATGTGTTTAATGTGTTTCAAAAGATGTGTTGGCGCTATTTTATTCCAAACTAGCTGGAAAACTTCCTGGCAATCCTTCAAGAACTGAAGAACTTCAAAAGGAAGTAAAACATAAAAATAAAAATATTTAAAAAATTTTAAAGAGCAGATTCAGTGCATCCCCTCCCGTTACCCGCCTCGATTCCTTTTACTAACCTCTGTTATTTCCACTAATGTTTCATCTGAGATTAAAGCAGAAACGCAAACGAAAAAAAAAAAAGAAAAGAAAAGAAAAATGAAAAAACAGATATTGAAAAATTAAAGGAATAAAAACCAAAATTTCAAGATGCTAAAAAAAACAAAAAACAAAAAAACAAAAAAACGAAAACATATCCAGCATCCAATTGCAAATTCATTTTGTTCAAATGCCGTTAAGTGTGCGAACGTTTCTCTCGGCTTTATTTTCGAAAATTTCCATTGATAAACTGAAGCACTTTCTCCAAAAAATAAAAATAAATAAAAATAGATAAATAAATAAAAAAATTTTAACAAATAACAACAGAAAAACATGAAATAATAACAATCTATTTATTAATATTATTTAAAGATGTGAGGTAGGGAAACGGTGACTGGTGCAGTAAATCGAATTGGCTAACTGAGTTTATCTCTCTGTCAGTCAGTCTGCTTGTATTAATTTCCTACTAATGCCCTTAGGAAAGGCACGAATCCACTTTCCCCTGCTGTGGTTTAAAAGCAGAGTAATTGCTGCTCTTTACACATGTAGTTATTTATTTAGCTAAGTTTAGTGGTGTTCAAGGCTCGAAATATAGAGAGCTCAGTGAGAATTGAACTCGTAAACTCATAGTGGGCTAAATTGGCAGTTTCCTAAACATTTGTATTGAATATAGCAAATTTATCAAAGAATATGATAAACAATACAATGGGTATATTTTAATAGATTGGAATTTTACCGGGAGTCCGATTATGATTTTGAAATAGCACTATGTTGGTGGCCCAGTCGGCTGGGGCTGTAGAATAGAGGGGTAAGACTCCTTTAACAAGTGCCCTGGATATGACACTAAATAATCTGATGGTGAGGCGCCAGTAATGCAGGAGTTTTGGGGAATGCGGAGTAATCCCTCATTGCCATCGCTCCCAGGTTCACTCTGAGTGGTAGCACTTGATAGTGTCCTATCTATGGATCAAATAGAACAAAACTGTGTCCTTATGCTAAACTGAATTGTTTGAAATAGAACTATTTTAACATTTAACCGTGTGTAAACAAAAAACTGTACTTATACTAAACTGAATTATTTGAAACTTTTAACAAAATGACTTAATTTGGCGTTAAATGATCCGAAAAGGGTTGATTCACTGTAAAACAAAACAATCCACCAACTACCTTATGTTGGAAAGAAATTCAATTTTCATAAGACTTTTGACGAAAAAATTACAGACTTTGAAAGTGCTTTAATTGCACATGGCAGTGGCAAACTAAATCAATGGAATAGATACACTTTGACTAAGACTTTTGCTTCTCACAATGGATTATATATTTCATGCGTCTGATATTTATATTAGAAGTTAAATTTAAAGAAATATATAGAAAACTTTGATTATGAACATTTTCAATATAGCCGAGGAAGAATGAATGAAATTAGTTTAAAGAGATAGCATGTAGGTCCTTGTTATAGAATATTTGAGTAGTATTTTCTACCTCAAGATATACGGAAAAACAAGCTATTTTTGAGGATGGTTGGTTGGTACTATTTACCAACCCCTCCGCTCGGGCAGGATATGACACAAGGTCAATTTTTAAGCGGAGTTTAACAGGTTTGAATTCAGAGTTTTCCTTCTCCTAGACTAGTTGCCTAACCAAGGCTGAAGAACCTAGTCCGTCCTACTATTTATCCATAGCTGGAGGGAGAATAAGGGGGTTCATACCTTTCCCATGGGTATTTGCCCGAAAGTGAACGTAATAGCGCGACTGGAGTACGAACTCGCGTACTACGATTCCGCAGTTCATCGCTTTAACCATTACACCACGAGGACACCCCTAATGGTTGGTTGGTAGGTTGTTTTGTGTTACAGCGTATCAACCCTTTTCGGACCATTTAATGCCAAATTAAGTCATTTTGATAAGTTTCAAACAAAGCAGTTTAGTATAAGTACATTTTTAAAACTTTTATTTACACACAGTTAAATGTCAAAACAGTTCTATTTCAAATAATTCAGTTTAGCATTGGTTCAATTTTGTCTACACAATGTTAAATGTCAAAATAGCTCTATTCCAAACAATTCAATTTTACATAAGTACACATTTTAAACACGCAGGGAAATGTAAAAACAGGTAATTTCAAACAATTCAGTTTAGCATAATTACACAGTTTAGTTCTATTCGACCCAATGATAGGACCTTAAAAGATGCAAGAACTCTGAGCCCGATTAGACCTGGGAGCGATTGCAAAGAAGTGGAGTACTCCATATTCCCAAAAGCTCTAACATTTCGGGATCCTCAGAATCAGATTGTTTAATGATATATCCAGGGCATTCGTTGAGGTAGTCTTACCCCTCTGCAGAGAAGCAGTTAGTGTATTCTGCAGCCAAGGTCAATTTCTAAAATAGTACTAGGTGTTTAAAATCAGAGTTTTTTCTTGATTGGTTACCTTGTAGCAGAAAGAACCTTGTATTCTTGTTTGGCGCGTAATTTAATTTGACCGTTAGGATCACCGAATATTTTCACCCTATCAGGATGACTTGTCCTATTCAGCCCGAACCATCTTTCCTAGCTGCACCAAAAATTGAAGAAAGCCCGCGAAACATTATCTTCCTCAGAAATCTTCAATAGGAACAGACGTTTTACTGTCTGCTCTTGAATAGCGGCAGCAGCAGCATACACTATGAGGAGAGCCATCTAGTTTATGGACTCCTTGCGTCTATTCTTCTAGACCAAGGGATCCTAGTTGAAAATAGATTAGATGATACACTCTAACAACGTCCTACCTTCTTTCCTTCCTACGAGATTTTCAGCATACCAGCGTAAACCCTTTAATTCATGCTGCCATTAAAAACCTTCATACAAAACCTAACGACGTCTTCGTTCTTCTCCATCACCTTTATTTTCCATCAACATTTAGCGAGGGGATAATAACCAACGTAATACCAACGCTACCAACGAAATACCAACACAACCAACGTAATACCAACATAACCAACGTAAAACCAAATTAAACCTAAAACCTAATAATAATATTCCCATCGTTATAACCTAACTAAGGTTGAAGAGCCCAGTCGCCCAACTATTTATCCATAGCTGAGCGGAAAATACATGGATTCATACTTTTCTCAAGTGTATTAGCAGTATGTGAAATGCAAACAATCTTAACCAGGACCCATTTCCAATTATGATAACCATTGTACTACGAGCGTCATAAACGGTGTAGACTATACACTTCAAGGTACAGTCTTCCATACATACATACATACATACATACATATATACATACATAGCATTAGATACATTGAGGAAGTAAAAGTAAAGTAGTAGTAGTCGAGGGCGACCAGAAGGCTCCTTTTTCAATAGCTACTACACTGAGGCGTAGGGGAGGGCGCTACTCCTTTCCCTGGATTGATCTACTTTACCCTTGATACATAATTTTAATCTCTGAGTATTAAGCAAGGATGTATCAAGTACCATTTTTAAAGTCTTTGGTATGGTGCGACCAGGGATTGAACCCAGGTTTCCCGGACCATGGGCGAACACTCTACCCACTGGGCCAATGAACTAAATTTCATTTAGGAAGTACTTTTGCTATTTAGAATGTTTTGTTAAAAATTCCATAGAAGGTTGTTTACTCACGACGAGGCCACGTTCTACAGTAAAATTGTTTTTTTCCAAATGGCATCAGAATTTATAAAATTACAACCATTTCTTCATAATTCACTGTTAACAACTGATTTTTATTTGATAGAAGAATCCGAATAGCATAATTAAATTATAGTGAAATGATTACAATAATGAAAAGGTTAGAAATTGTATATGAAGTTGTTGGACAAATACAGTCCGATTTTAATACTGTTTAAATACTATTCTAAGATATTATTTTAATAGTAGCTGTATATAAAAAAATCATTTCCAAATGATTAAAGTGTCATCTTTATAAATTTTCTATCACTTTTAGAATTTGGTGTAGTTTCTTTCTTTAATGGTATATGAACCATAGTAATTTATTTAATGCCAAAGCCATTCTTGTAGAGGAACAGTGGTGGTACAATTTAATCCATAGCTGTGAGGATAAGAAGGTTCAAACCTTTCCCAAGGGTATTTGTCTAAAAGTGAACGTAAGGAGGTTTACACTTCTTCCAAGAGTATCAGTCAAAAGGTGAACGTAATAGCACGACTGGAGTTCGAACTCACTTACTTCGACGCCGCAGACCAATACTTTAGACATTACGCTACAGGGACTCCTTTTAATTTGGTTTTGAAGATCATCATGTCCCTAATCATGAACATAGAAAAAGAAGCGAAGCGTTTAATTTTTTTTGCATGTGGTCAAACTTGGTCACAGTGTCTCTCAAACTGCTGCCTATATCAATACATCATGGGGTGAAGGATCTACTTGTGATTGTTCATCACAGTGCTAGTTTCAAAAGTCCCGTAGTGGGGAAACGGATCTTGAAGATCAATAGGGTACAGAACGTCCGTCCGCTATTAACAACCAACATTTGAAAACACTTTAAACAAAACCCGGGTCAAAGTGACAGAAATATCTCAGGCAATGGGTGTCAGCATTTCAACAGTATCCTTATCAAAAGAAACCAGACAATTGGCATCAAGAAGAAACTCGATAAATGGGTTCCACATGAACTCTGTGAAAGTTAAAGAGCTCAATGTTTTGAAGTATGTTTGATATTGTTTCTGCAGTGAATAGTGACTTTTGATGAAAAATGTATCCTTTATGACAATTGTAAATGATCGGCTCAATGGCTTGATCATGACGAAGCACTCAAACACTTTCCAAAACCGAAATTGCATGAAGAGAAGATTGTGGTGACTGTCTGGTGGTCTGCCATTAGCGGTGTCCATTACAGCATTCTGGAATCCAACCAGAGCATCACTTTGGAAGTTTACTGCCAGCAAATGGATAAAATGCAGGTTCAGTTAAGCAAAATGCAACTGGCACTGGTTAATCGATGTGGTCAAATTTTACTTCATGACAATACTTGTCCATTTGTTACCAGGATGATAATGCAAAAGACTTGGGATGTGAGACTTTTCCAAATCCACCACATTCTTCTGATCTTTTATCAACCGACTACCATTTTTTTTAAGCATTTGGACACTTTATTCGCGTAAAAAACATTCGGTTTCAAAAGAGAAGTAGAAACTGCATTTAAAGATTTGGCATCAAAACCTTTTGTGTTTTATCGTATTAGCATAAATGACCTTCTTAATCAATGGCTGAAATGCATAGATGTTCCGGGAGCATTTTAACTGATTAAAACACTGTTTAAATCCATAGATTCCGGAATAAGAGTTTATTCTAAAATCAGACATTGTTTTTCTAACAACCCTATATCTATTTCTAAAAAATAATGATTATAAATAAATAAAATAGAATAAAACCAGACAAAGAACAAGTTATTCTCACACATTTCCTTTCATAAAGCTTGATTAAATGGATTCTCAGTTTTCAATTGGTTTTATTTTTCTAAGACACATGGTGCAGTGGATAAAGGTATTTGGTTGAAAAGTGATTCTGAGCGAAACCATCTGGAGGATGCAGCTTCAATCCTGATTACTGGTAAATAATAAAGAATAGTTACTATAGCATAACACTTTTACCTAGTCATAGTTTCCGAAATTAGAATAATTTAACCACGTGGATTAAGCATAGGATTCAGTTCGAGGTTCTTTGTGTTCTCCCAAGTTCGACATGGAACACCTGAAGAAGGCCGAAGGACATAGTGGCCGAAACATTGTGAGTATAACAAGGAAGATTAAGACGATAGTCTGAATATTCTTAGTAATAAAAAAAGTTACAAAGCTTCATCTCAGTAATTCGGACAAATAAGTGGTAATAATAAGAATTTTCATTTTCTTAGGGTCTGTTTTATCCATTACTTCTGTGCATTGTTGTCCCATTTTCTATTGTACATATCTCTCTTCCGTTCACCCTCAGAGTTTATAATGATATTAAAATCTTGAGACAGATGACCACTGTAATATTTCAATTTTATAGTCCTTTTTTGATTTCCTTTGTACCGGGCCATTGGCCTAATGAGTAGAGTGTTCGCTTATGGTTCGGGAGACCGAGGTTCAATTTCAGGTCGAGTCATACTAAAGACTTGAAAATAGTACTTGATGCCGCCTTGCTAAGCACTCAGCACTATAAGCTGAGGATAAGAGGTAAAGTGGAACAATCCTGGGGATGAAGTAGTGCCCTCCCCAACACCTCGGTGTAATGGCTATTGAAAAAATAGCCTTCGGGTCATTCTCGACTAAGGTCGCCAACTTTACTTTTTTTTTTTTACTTTGATTTCCTTCTTTTTGATTGTAAGCAAATATTCAAATTGAAAAAAAAAAACATTTACTCCAATGAATTGCTACATAAATAGCTAAATTATTGTTCAAATGAAAATTTGAAACTGAAATGAACAGTATATCAAAAACTTATGATATCAAATTCAAAATATGCCATTAAAATTGACTAACCAAAGAGGGACAAATATCCCTTGCATATATACATATAAGATGATTTGGTTTCTTATTAAACTTCGGGGGTTATTCAATGGCAAATACATCCTGGTAACTTTTCCAAGGGTATGAATCAGAAAGTGGCTGAAACAGCGTAACTGGAATTCGAATTCGCTCACTTCGAGATCGCATTCCAACACTTTTACCATTACGCCACGATATATTAATGACTAGATCGGTGCAGTGGAAAGCCATCTCAGATATAAACAAAATTTGTTAATCATAAATTTCAAACTTAGAAAAATATATTTTGTTATACCCTGGCGTTTTGCTTGTGATCTATGGTTGTTTAAGGTTATAGGGTTTGAGTTGAATTTGATAACAGATTTTCAAAACTCTATTTTTTATCTATATATTTCAAAAGTTGGTAAAAAGTTGGAGAAAGACTGATTTAGTTCATTTTTCAAAGGATATCAAAGAAAAATTTCTACTTCCATACAAGACGCAATAAAACAGATTTTGAAACAAAAAGAAATTCTTAAATGATTCCGAAACATAAAAAATAGCATTTTTCGGGATTTAGTCCGCAGTTCTCTTAAAATATTTATGTACACCTCATTAAGGCAATAAATATTTAATCCTAAAAACAATGATGCTTTATAGTTCACAGAAGCCTCTATTTAGTAGGTTAGAATGTATGCCAGTAGCTGTGATGAGGTTGTAGTATTCAGCTTTATATAGTACTTCGTAGCCCCTCAATAGTACAAATATGACTTTCATTGATCATAGGTCCCAAATAGCAAAACAATACATACCTGTAAATATATATATATATATTTACAGGTATGTATTCTTTTGAGACAATTATCTCCGGAACTTGCTATTTGGGACCTATGACCAATAGAAGTCATATTTGTACTATTGAGGGGCTTCGAAGTTCTGTATAAAGCTAAATACTACAACCCTATCACAGCCCCTGGAATACATTCTAACCTACTTAATAGAGACTTCTGTGAACTATAAATATATATACTTCCCTACCCCTGTGGGGTTGAGCTCTCTAGCGAGGGAAGTAATGGTCACCACTAGCGTAAAGCAAGGCTCTTCAAATGAATTGAGCTCTCGGTAGCCGTTAAGCGGATGTATGTAAACAAAACAAATGTGATACATAGGCGTTTATATTTCTTTCGCTTGCGCTAGTTTCCGCGTGGCTCGTTGGCAGATTCTCAGATTGGCGTTTGAGCCAACCGGGTTTCGATCTCAGCTTTGGGGATCTAGCCTGTCTAGCCACACTGAAGAGTTGTGATACAACGAAACAATCTGTCTGTGGATGACTATATATATATATATATACACACTATGGTGGACTGAAAAGTTCGTAGGCTAACCAAGATACTCTCACAGAATATCACTAAATGACGTTTATTTTTCAACTTGTGGTACACACACCTCTTCCATTACTGTTGCTGTGCTTGTATCTCATAGTTAAAAATAGACATCAACAGCAGATATGACGTCCTCATATGAACTTTTGGTGGAAGTGTCCGTGGTGTAATGGTTATCGTCGTAGGAAATGGACATGGCAATACGAGTTCAAATCCTGGACTAGACTGATTGTATTTCACCTAGCACTAATATCCTTGGGAAAGGTATGAATCCAATTATTCTCCCTCCAGCTATGGGTAAATAGTAGGGAAGACTGGGTTCTTCAGCCTTGATAAAGCAACTAGTCTAGGAAAAGGAAATCTCTGAATTCAAACCTGTTAAACTTCACTTAAAGATTGCCCGAGCGGAGGGGTTTGGTAAATATACATATGAACTTTTCATCCCACCATCGTATATTGATATGCATATTCATATATATGTAAGCATATAAATATAAATATAAATATATATATATATATATATATATATATTATAGAGGCGCCATGGGTAAATAGCAGGGCAGCTTAGGCTCTTTAACCTTGGTATGGCAACCAGTCTAGAAGGAGAACACTGAAGTCAACAGTACTAAACTCCGCTTAAAACTGGCCAAGTGCCGACGGATCGGTAAATATATGCACACATCCATTAACACATACACACATATATATACTTATATATATGCATACATATATATACTTAGATATATGCATACATATATATACTTAGATATATGCATACATATATGTACTTAGATATATGCATTTAAGTTGCGACGGTGGTCGAGGGTGACCCGAAGGCTCCCTTTTCATTAACTACTACACCCAGGGGTAGGGAAAGGCGATACTTCTTTCCTTGGATTGCTTCACTTCACCCTTGATACGTACCTTACAATGGTACGTTAAGCAAGGTGGCATCCAGTACCATTTTTTGAGTCTTTGGTATGACTACACCTGGGATTGAACCCGGTCTCCCGGACCATTGGCGAAAACTTTACCCACCAGGCCCATGCAAACTTTATATACATATATTCGTGGCTTGGTTTCGTGAAATGAAGATCAAGAATAGGGTGGTCCATGCCGACTGCAGGCAGGTTCGTGGCTGATAAGGCCGATGCGTGACAGACAGGCAGGGGTCACAGCAGCTGTAGCTGAAGGTCTGGTCAAATCTTGATAACATAGTGTCACGGTTTCTCCTCCTGTGTCTTTTCTTCTTAAGTGTAGCCCTGCGGGTGTTTTTAAAGAAAAAGACAATTTGACCAGTGTACCGGTTCTTCGCTAGGGTTTTTTGAAGCAGTCCTTGAATCACTTCTTTGGAGTCCCTTTGTCGCAATGGACAACAGAGAGCCTACCACTCAGTTTGATCCTGGGCCGGTGATGATTCCTCATCCTGGAAATATGTCCTGTCCAGCATTGCTTAGACTTCAGTAGTATGTCCCCAATGCATATGATCTTCACATCTTTCAAGGAGTTCTATATTGGTTATGAAGTCACTCAAATGGATGTGCAGGATAGCTTGGAGACAGCGATGATGGACATGGAAGTTACCCCCGATATAGTAGAAACAATAAGATACTTCTCGTCACTGTGGGATTCCAACTAGCGTCCAGTTGGCAAGCAAGGGAATAAACTGTAACTCAATACGGACCCTGAGCTACTGGGGATATTATGCAGAATAATGTATATTTATACCAGCATCCAATCAAAACTGAAGGAATAAGATCACACGGATGCAGGAATGGAATATTCCAAAGTGCTATAAATACTAATTGCTTGATGCCCAAATTCAGTCGTTAATAGCTCGGCAGTCGTTGCTCAATACAACAGTACACTAACTCACCAATTCAACAGTGTAATCGTTTGAGGAGTCGTTGGTGGTTGCGATAAGGGACCCATAATTCTGGTCCGTAAAGGAGAATGGCAAGGACGATGTCTTTATACATACTGATCTTTATGCCCTTCTTCAAGTGTAGATTGTACCTAACGCGTTCATATAGTCTGCCGAATTCACTGCTCGCTATTTTCACTCTCTTGTTGACTTCCTTGTTCTTGGCATTTGAGCCGATGGAGCCTCTTCAAGCCAGTCACCTCTTTCTTCTTTAGCCTAACTTCCTGCCCCAAAAGCTCGGCGGTTTCTGTGAAGCAAGAAATGATGTGCTGCAAAGCTCTTTCTCTATGAGCAACAACAGCAGCGTTGCTCTTGGCAGGTCCTCAAGGATGCATTCAGTGTCTGCACAAAGCTGATGGATGTAAGTAATGGCTGATTAGCCAACACTGGTATGTCTGTATGTTGGAGAAAATTACTTTTGGGTTCATTTCTGGTTCTTCAGCAGGGTCCAGCACGTATTACTCATCTTATTTAGATGGTTTGTGAGATTGGTTGTAAGTGGCTATATAGCCGCTGTTTTATCGGAAGCTGCTTTTTTGATTTGTTCAATTCCAAGTGAGGCAGTCATACAAAAGTACTGATATTGATATAGCTTGGAAGAATATTCATTTTATCAGAGAGTTCAAATTTCCATAACCTCTCAATAGCTATTCATACGTGTATGGTTGGGTTTGCTTTGCTTTTATACCATATCAACTACTGTAGACAATTGTATACCAAATCCTTTTTATACATATACTAAATATATGATTAATATTTTTAAACGTGCCTGAGCTCATTTTTTTCACCCAGTTAAATGGATTCACTTATTTCTATCTAAGACAAATACACAGTTAAATGTAAAAACAGTTATGCTTCAAACAATGTACTTTAGCGTAATAACACAGCTTTTTGTTTTCACTCAGTTAAATGACCAAACAGTTCTATTTCAAACAATTTAGTTTAGCATAAGTACACAGTTTAAATGTCAAACAGTTCTATTTGACTCCTAGATAGGACCCTATCAGGTGTTACCACTCCAGGCCAGAGTGGATCTAGGAGCGAGGGTAATGAAGAGGTACTTCACGTTCCCTAAAGCTCCGGCATTACTGGCGCCTCACCATCAGATTGTTCAAATCCTGGACGGCGAGTTCAAATCCTGGACGAGACTGAATGCATTTCACATAGCACTAATACCCTTGGGAAAGGTATGAATCCAATTATTCTCCCTCCATCTATGGGTAAATAGTAGGACAGACTAGGTTCTTCAGCCTTGGTTAGGCAACTAGTTTAGGAGAAGGAAAACTCTGAATTCAAACCTGTTAAAGTCCACTTAAAAATTGACCTTGTGTCATATCCTGCCCGAGCGGAGGGGTTGGGAAATAGTACCATCAGATTGTTTAGTGTCATATCTAGGACACTTGTTGGGGGGGGGGGTCTTACTCTTCTGCAGTGGTACAGTCAGTGTATTCTGCAACATCATCCAATTGAGCCACAATGTGTGTATTTAGATTGCCTTCAGTAGATGAGATATTGCAATCAAGGTATGTAAAATAGTTTTATTTCAGATATTACTGTCTGCATCTTTAAAATCTAAAAAACAAATAGGTCTATCTTATTTTTATCATTAAGTGTTTTCAGACTATTGTCTTCATCTTTATTGTTATTTCCACAACGTTTCGGCCGATATATCCTCCGGCCTTCTTCTTTATTGAATCCACAGGGGTCACCTGTTCTGATTCTGTTAGCCATAACCGAGTACAAGGGTCAAGTATTCCTGTATTGTTGTTCGCCTGTAGTCAGGATTGAACCTGCAACCACAATGTGAGGTGTAATAGCGACATCAGCTAGCAAATCATTACAACTGAATTCGATTCTTGCTTGGAGTCTAATACTTCTGATATTATGTTAGTTATTTACTACGTTTAGTTTAAAAAGCTAAGCGTAGTAAATAACTATTTTGGATATTGAGCACTATTATGAGAAAGACTTCCAATAAGTTATCCTTTAAATTTTCCAATATATATATATACATATATACGTATCATACAATAACTGATGTTTGCACAACAGCATTGCTTTCAACAAAGCTTTCATCAGATGATGACTCTGGGTTCTGGCATGGTTTCGGGGCCGAAGCATCATTACCACTAGCCCAGAGCGCCCCAGCAGTCTCTCACGATACCACCAGACTTTGTCAGATTATCGTGACTGCCATATCCACGTTGATGCAGTTAGAGCCTTATCTTTGATCTTTTCCGTGTATTTCCTTTTGTCTGATGGAGGAAGACGAAGATTAGTCGAGAATGCGGAGGTTGAGTTGGCAATGAAACCTCTGCATCCGACTTTAATAGGAAATACATTTGTTATCCAGCCATTTCTGACACATTTTTCTCATAGATCTTCATATTTTTCCAACTTACGCTGATGTACCCAGTCGAAATTTTCTTCAAAAGAGACCGTTAACTCAATAACGAAAACTTTTTTTTGCTTTAACGGACCTAATGACAAGATCTGGACGCTTTGTCGTTAACGCTATTTCAAGTGGAAATATGAAATTATGTTTTAAATCGGTTGCGACGTGCCAGTCCATGCAGCCCTCAATCAATAATGGTTTACATATATATATATATATATATTACATTACATGCATTCACCCAACCTCTCCAGCACCAGTAGCGTGTGGTACATGGTCAATTTTTGAGCAGAGTAAAGCTTATTTGAATTCAGGATTGTATTTTTCCTTGACTGGTTGCCTAACCAAGCTGAAAGAATCCAGTTTTATAGGAAAGTTAATGTTAATGATAAAATTCGTTAAAATTTCTCACTGAACAATGGTAAGGGTAACTGACATTGGTAGCGGTCAAATGAAATCATAACTCGAGAATTATCAACATCCTATGTTGTGAAAGAGTCAACTTATGTTGGGCAAATCAAGCACTTTTGCATCAGCTTGATTATATTAGTCACTTTGATGTAAACCTTCTTCATGAACGAATAAAAAAAATAAAAAACTCTTCAAATCACAGCCCAAACATAGGAAAAAATATTCTGTGATCAGTTTGCTTACTTTGTTTTTATGATATACGAGGATCATTAAATAAGTTTCCCGACTTTTTTTTTCGTATGGGCACTTTTATTCATAGTACACACATGAAACTCTAGTCCCCTCGAAGTAATGCAGATTCTACAATAGGGTCTATTCTCTTTGACCAAGGGCTTCCAGTTGAATATGAATTAGATGAATTCAATACGCCACTCACAAGAACAACTTTTAGTCGCCTCCAGTATTGGTTATGTCGACTGCGATGTAAAATTTCGCTCCGAAACATAGCTACTTCATCTTTGGACAACATTTTCTGGAGACATTTGTGGGATTTGAAGGCTTTGAAGGTCAAGGGCTAAGGGCAAGGCTGTGTTGCCGTAGATATCTGACTCCATATTTTGGTTATATTATTTTACCCCACGTTGACTGGCCGGCGCAATGCCTTGCCTAAAGAAAGTCCCAAAAGAAATATACAAAAAGAAAAGATAGAAATAGATAAGAGACGAAAACATTTATTCTATACTTTCCTTTATTACTGGGTGAAGGGACTAACCAACGCTACGTCCCAAGTCGTAGGCGTGGTGCCCCAAACACCAAAACACCAACAACACAGCAAAAATGGTGTTGTTGGTTCGACGGACACTGCCTGAAAAAGAGAGATAATATGGTCTCCTTTTTCAATAGGAATGCCTTTTTTCTTTTACGCATGCGTCATCTATTTTCCGTTAGAGACCTCTGGGAGTTTCTTCAAATTTAAGAGTTTTCTTTTTATCTATTTATCTATTTTTTTAAATTCAATTTTTTCATTCATTTATTCGTTCCCTACACATTCACGCTTCTCCCTGAAACAACCAGAACCATAAACCCATGGGTGACTACAACGTTTCTGTCCTCAACCAGCAAACACGACTTTTGCTACACTTATGGTGACATATCTCACTCACACATTCAATAATGCCTTAACCAAACGATGCACATCTTCGCTCAGACATTTAGCTGCTAAAATGCTTTCTCAACTCTATAACAACTATATTCCCTTCTTTCCTTCCTACGAGACTTGCAGCATAAACATAAACCCTTTATTCCATGCTGCCATTAAAACCACCATAAAAACCTTACGGCATCTTCGTACTTCTCTCTCTCATTTATTTACCTTTAAAACTTAGCTAGGAAGTAACCAAACACACACACGCACGTTGCAACATTTCCACGCTAAAAATAATGACAACATTTCCTCGCTAAAGGTATTTCACTGAGGCCTGTAGCTTTTTTGTTTTCATTTTTTTCAATACTACGTCATGTTCTTTCCTCGTAAACTGTCCTAGTTTGATGTCTAGTTTACCATTAATAATTTTCTTGATTGGTCTATCTGTGAGGGTTTCCGAGCAGACTCTAGAAATGCTCTCTCTACTGGTGAAGTCTTTCTTTTTGGTTGGCAGCTTTTATTTTTGCTCTTGAGGTGCTCCTCCTTCCACTCCTTTCACTTATTGTCTGCCTCGCTAATCGTCTTTTTTCTACCGAACTGATTAGATGTCATAGCACATTCAAAATATAAAGTTCCTTTAAATGAACAAATGATTAAACACTGGTAAATTAGTTTTGTTTTGTAATTTGATATTCAGTTAATCTATTTGGGTGTGAATGGAAATTAAATTTGGTTACAAGGGTTGCATCAAGTAAAAATTTGGAGAAGAACAGCCTTAAGCCACCACACAGACCACCAGCTTGCACAACATCGTTGCTACATCTACAATAACTCTTAAATTATTACTTGACACTATTGCAACAATATACAATTCAAGAAATCATGGGAAAAAATTGTCTATAAAAAGGTATTATTCTACATATGCACCTATTCAAATGCACCAGTAAAATAACTTTCTCGTAAATTTTCTAATGATTTGAGCTAATTAGACCCTCACCACAATCATTTTATTTTCGGAATATTAAACCACACACCACCAGCGTAAAAAATGAGAATAATTCAACTTGTCTTGTTATTTATCTTTTCCAGCGCTAACTGTTCAAAAAATGGGTGACCATTCTTCATTGGATTAAAAAAAAAAATAAAGAGAACCCCTTTTCTTATAAAATGTAATCTTTTTATTATAGATAAAAAAGGTGATGAGTTTGAAGATCTTATTCGTTCAAATCACTTAAAAAGCAATAACTTGAGCGGGTGCACATGCTAAATTTTACCTGTCAGATGGTAGGAAGATCATATGGGAAGAACGTGTAGCGAACAGTTTTTCTCTAAACTAGAATTACTTCTATAATAAACAGGGTTAGAGATATAGTCGCCGCTAACAGTTGTCCTAATACAACAAAATAAGTATTTACGAAAGTAGAAAAGAACATAAAATAGAATAATACAAATTATTAGGCTTTTGACAGACATGCAAAATAACAAATTTAAACACATAAAAAAAAGGAACAAACAACAATAACAAGAATTGGTAGGTCTATATACATATATGAGTTTCATGTGAAGCAAGTGGTTATGAATAGTACGTTTACAATGAAGATATTTTACGGACATGGATAAATGGTCTCCCTTTTGGTCTCTTCTCGAAAGAACTTTTATATCTGGTCTAGCACTAAGGGTTTTTCTCTGTCTTACTGGTGCCAATTTTGTTACATTTACTATCATTCATTTAACGCTGTTAAAAAAATTGTCTTTCTTCTCTTGAGAACAAATGACAGCAAGTCTCCTTGTTCAAACATTATTGTTATTATTTATTACTCATTAGAGTTTTTCACATCAGCGTAAGCTGATGGTCTTTCACTGAAGTTTGAGTGACAGCAAGTCTCCTCAAGTCTCCAGGACTCTTCTCAGTATTCTGGCCGTTTTCAATAATGCTGTTGTTTGGATAGTCTCCACTCGATCGTCAACTTCCTAATCTTCCAGGCCCTTTAATAATCCTTTAGTTACCGTGCCAAAGGCACCAATCACAATTGGTAGAATTGTCACCTTCATGTTCCATAGTTTTTTCAATTCTCTAGCAAGGTCGAGGTACTTATCTCTCTTTTCATATTCTTTCAGTTTTATTCTGTGGTCTGCCGGGTCAGCAAAGATTATTATTATTATTCAACACATATCCATATCTATTTAAAAAGGTTTTTGAATTTGGGGTCGCATAAAGGATATAAGGCCTACAGAGATAAAGATTCAGTATATGAAATCTTAAAGAGAACCCCTCTTCCTTATAAAATGTAAAATAATTGTCTTTTTTTTTTACGATGAGTAAAAAAAATTGTGCCGAGTTCAAATGACGCAAAAAAGAATTACTTGAGCGAGTGCAGGTGTATAATTTTACCAGTCAGATAGTAGGATGATCATGTAGGAAGATCGTGTAGGAAGAACACATATCAGCCCTACATAGATAAAGATTCAGTATATAAAAAAGTATCCTTTATCTTTACTAATCACCAACGAAGATTTTCTTAACCACGAATCAGTCTCCACAAATAAGCTGACAAGTACAAAGATGTTGATTGTATATGTATGTAAGATCGAATGTCAAGTAAATAATAAGAAATGTTCTAAATGACAGAATAAGGCAGATAAGTAAAGGTAGATATAAAAGCTTGTCTGCAGATGCATTAAAGACAACAACAACAACAAAAAGAAAAAAAAACAACACAGGAGTGGTTGTTGATTAAATCAATGACTGCCATTCACAAGAAAAAAATTCATGGAATGAATTGCAGTAATTTTTTTTTAGCAAAACAGAGACATGGATAATTTTCTGGAAAATTTGCTGGAAATATTTTTTTTTGTTCTGAAATTGCTTCAATATACCTATCTATTTATATATCGTGAGAGAGAAAGAGTTTTATATATAATGCAAATATGCATATGTATGAAAAGAGAGAAATGTATATATATATATATATATATATATATAAATCTTTCTTCATTTTTCCCCTCTTCATATCATGCACACGGGTATGTATGTTTCTCTTTCTCAATATATGTATCTATATAAAGATATATCTATCATTTTTAACACACACACACACACACACACACACACACACACACACACACACACACACACACACACACACACACATTATTTTAAAATATACGCACACATCCATTATTTTTCAAATAAATGCACACACACACACACACACACACACACACACACACACACACACACACACACACACACACACACACACACACACATATCCTTTATTTTAAGATATACACACGCATCCACTATATTTTTAAATAAATGCACACATATATAGATAGATACAGATTATGAATATACAAGCTGCAATGGGTAATTTGGCGCCATTTTAAATTCTTTCGAACCTGTGCTTTATTAGTGTCAGCTTTTGTCAACTGTGCAACAGACCAGAATCAACTGCGCACCGTCTGTGCGGAAAACAGCATTATAACACAATTCACTCCTCAAGAAATTTCTAAACGGCGTGCTGTACTGCTTGCCATTCACACTAGAAGCTCTGAAATGAAGATTTTAGTGTTTTGGTATCAATTTGAGGACAGTGAACATGTGGTTTCATGTATTGCTCTCTGAAACTAATAGTTGTATTAGCACTCAGTTAAATGGTTCTAAGACTTACGATGCATACTAATTATTCAATTTAACATCAGTAATTTTTTTGCATTAAATTGTTTCAGGTTTTAAAATGGATTGCATATTTCTATTTGAACCATAAATGGGACCTTAATAGGTGCTATTACTTTTGGTTGGTTGGTTGTAGGGGTTTTATGGCATATCAACCTTTGTAGGTTATTTAATGCCAAATCCATTTTTATACAAATAATCAGTTCTATTTCAAAGAATTCAGTTTAGCATGAGTACACAGTTTAATTGTCAAAAACATTTCTATTTCAAACTATTCAGTTTAGTCAAACAGTTCAAATTCAAACAATTCAGTTTAGTATAAGTACAGGTTTTGTTTACAAAATGTCAAAACGCTTCAATATCAAACAATTCAGTTTAGTGTAAGTACAGTTTCAATGTCAAAAATAGTTTCATTTCAAACAATTCAGTTTAGCATAAGCACACGGTTTTAATGTAAGTACAGTTTAATTGTCTAAAACATTTTATTTCAAGCTATTCAGTTTAGTTAAACAGTTCTAATTCAAATAATTCAGTTTCGCATAAGTATGCAGTTCTATCAAACCCATCGATAGGGCCCTATCAGGTGCTATTATTTCGGGCCAGAGTGGACTTGGGAGCAATGGCAATGAAGGGTTGCTCCGCATTCCCCAAAGCTCCATCATCACTGGAACCTCACTACTAGATTGTTTAGTGTCGTTTCCAGGATACTCATTGGCGGGGTTTTACCCCTCCGCAGTGGTGCAGTCAGTGTATTCTACCACCCAGTCGACTGGGCAATATTACTTTGGGTTTGAGTGGACATGGCAATGAAGGGATACTCTATATTACCCAAAGATCGAGAAATAGAGCATCACAGTTGCTTGGGGTTTGTATATCTCTACAGAGATTCAGTTGGTGCATTCTATAGCCACAGATGACTTGACAGGGTGTAAGCAGTCATGGCAGTCGGAAAATTTCTGCGACCACATCACTCTGAACATATGACTGATTAACTCCGCAGATTGAAATTCTCTTGATTACTATGTGTGGGACAGGTTTGAATGAGAGACCAACAACTAAAAGCAAAGACAAGGATCAAGAGGACCAGCAGAAAGACTTACAGAATATTCTGAAGTCATTTAGAAGTTATGGTTAAAGTCAATGTCAATTTGTTTGAATAAATACAAGTAAAAGTTGTCAACCTTTGCTGAGGGTGACCCAAATGACCCCTTTTAAATAGCTACTACACCAGGGTGTATGGGAGGGCGCTAATCATGTAAATTCGTATAACTGATGTCAGGGTTATTTTCACTTTTGTGTAATTTAGATGACAATTTACCCTTCACATTCTTTACATTCATCATTCGGTTTTAATACAAGATGGGACTCTGGGTCAGTTTTTAAGCAAAGTAAAGCTGTTTTGAAATGAGTTTTCCTTTTTCTTGACTTGTTGCATAACCAAGGCTAAATAACCCAATCTGCCAAACTATTTAGCCATAGATGTGGCCAAAACAAATTTATTTATAACTTTCCAAAGAGTATTTGCATAAAGTGAATCATGTATGTTTTTGTACGCATAAATCTTTATATTAGCATTATTAAGAGGTGAAATTCTGTGCATCTAGATGCGCATACAGTTGTTTTAACATTATTTTTTTCAAAATGCTTTCCTAATGTTGAAACAATAAACTTAAAATTGCCTTTTAAGAGAAAATATTAAACTCATCTTTTTTTAATTCATATATCTCTAAGTATATTTGCCCCCATAAATATCTAAATATAAATATGCTTAAAAAGTTGACACACACACACATACACACACACATGTATATATATATGTATATCAAAGAATAATGATTTCTTTATATATAGATCCTGATAGATCCATATTAATTTAATTCATATATATAAATTTTTACCTTTTTATTTTATATATATATATATATATATATATATATATATATATATATATATATATATATACATGGTAGTTATATATATATATATATATATATATATATATATATATATATATATATATTGTAGTTAAATATATATATATATATATTGTAGTTATACATATATATACATATATTGTAGTTATATATATATATATATATGTATATATATATTTTAGTTATATATACATATATATTGTTCTTGGTGGCCGAGAGGTCCGAAACTTAGTCTAACGTAAAGTTGGACGGGTTTCGATCCCGGCTTCGAGCGTCCTGCGTATCTAGCCACACTGAAGAGTTCTGATAGGACGAAACAGTCTGTCTGTGGATGACAATATATATGCTTATTTTATCACGGACACCGACTACGCTGATGACTTGGCGTTACTAGCGAATACGCCTAATCAAGCAAAGACACTACTGCATAGTCTGGAACGAGCCGCAGCTGGCATTGGCCTCCATGTCAATGCAAACAAAACCGAATATATGTGTTACAACCAAACGGGCAACATTGCCACACTAGACGGAGCCTCTCTGAAACTAGTCGACAAATTCACCTACCTAGGAAGCAGCGTCTCATCAACCGAGAAAGACATCGACACACGACTGACGAAGGCATGGACAGCTATCGATAGGCTCTCGATCATATGGAAGTCGGACCTAACTGATAAAATGAAACGCAGTTTCTTCCAGGCAGCGGTTGTGTCGATACTGCTATATGGATGCACTACATGGACGCTTACGAAGCGGCTGGAGAGGAGGCGGGACGGAAATTATACAAGAATGTTGAGAGCAGTATTAAACAAGTCCTGGCGACAACACCCCACGAGACTCCAACTATACGGACACTTGCCCCCCCATCACGAAAACTATACAAGTTCGACGAACCAGACACGCAGAACACTGCTGGAGAAGCAAGGACGAGCTCATAAGCGATGTACTCCTGTGGACCCCCACACATGGATGTGCAAGAGTGGGACGACCAACCAGCACGAACTTACATACAGCAGCTATGTGAGGACACGGGATGTAACCCTGAAGACCTGCCGGAGGCGATGAATGATAGGGAGAAATGGCGAGAGACGGTCAGGGATATCCGCGCAGACGGCGCGACATGATGATGATGATGATATATATATATATAAGTGTTTCGATTAATATTTTCTACAGATTATGATTTCTTGTAAATCTATCAACTATCTCTTTTTTTCTCTCTCACTATATATATATATATATATATATATTAAATATATTCAATATACCCTCTTATATATATATTACATTAAATAAATATGCATTCATAATTATTTTTGTAGTTCTAAGTATGAAGGTATTTTACGATTCTTTGCATATCTATATCTTGGTACATATATATAATATGCCTTAAATATAGTTTTGATTAAGGTATAACATTATATATATATATATATATATATATGTATATATATATATATATATATATATAAATTACATTTATTAGATACACTCCCTGATACATATGTATATTTACATAAATTCACCTACCTCTTTGAACAAACAGGATTCAACCCAAGGTCAATTTTAATTAGTTTATATTCATAGGTTTTCTTCTTGTAGACTGGTTGTCAACCAAAATTAAAGGGCCAATTCACAGATATAGATGTGCATATATGTATGTTTTATGAATTAAATAAACTAATAGATATAGATTATTACACACACAAACATGCATGTATACATTGCTTTATATATAGGTATATATATACACATGTATATTCTTTTATTAGACTACATATCACATTTTATATATATATATATATATATATATATATATATATATATATATATATATATATATATATATATACGATTGTATAGATAGATAGATAGATAGATAGATAGATATGTAAAATTAAAAGGAAGTATTTCAGGTGAGTGATGGCCCTCTTCAGATGGGAAAAGAAAAAGTTGTTTTGTATTTGAATATCATTTACGTATATATATGTTGCTTCCTGCAAGAGGAGAATTAAATTTTTTTTTTAATTTTTTAATTATAAATTTTTTTAAATCTTCAATGAAAAGATTTTATCACCAGAAATATCATTATATATCATTTTCAGTTATGATGTTCCTCTTTTTAAAAAAGTTACATTATAAGTACATATATATTATATTATATATATTACATCATATATATATACATATATATATATACGATATATTATATATATATATATATTTTACATTATGTATTTCCTTATATATACATATACATGTACATATAACATTATATATATGCATATACATCTTTAAAATTATTGATATATAGATATATATATACGCAAATATACATATATCACATTTTATATATATGTATATATATGACATTGCATATATATATATTTATGTATATAAATTCTTGAAGGTGTACGTGCAAAAAAACCTACAGGCAACCATATTATTTATCGACTTTGCCAAAGCCTTTGACTCCATTCACAGAGAAAAGATGGAGCAAATTCTATTCGTTGATGGCCGACCAAAAGAAACCGTTGCAGCCATAATGATTCTCTATAGGAACACCAAGGTAAAAGTCCATTCTCCGGATGGAGACACAGACTATTTCAACATTGTAGCAGGTTTACTGCAAGGAGACACGTTAGCCCCATACCTCTTTATTATCTGTCTAGACTACGTGCTTAGAACATCTATTGATAAAATCAAAGAAAACAGTTTCAAGCTAGGAAAGGAAATGAGCAGAAGTTATCCCGCAAAAACCATTACCGACGCTGACTACGCCGATGACATAGCGCTTCTGGCAAATACACCCACCCAAACCAAAACCCTGCTACATAGTCTGGAATGAGCCGCTGCAGGCATTAGCCTCCATGTCAATGCGCACAAAATGGAATATATGTGCTTTAATCAAACTCGCGACATCTCCAAACTAAACGTTAGCCCTCTGAAATTAGTAGTCAAGTTTACCTACCGAGGAAGCAGTGTCTCATCAAATGAGACAGACATCGACATGCGACTGGCAAAGGCATGGGTAGCTATCATATGGAATCAGACCTGACCAATAAAATGAAACACAGTTTCTTCCAAGCACTGGGCGTGTCGATACTGCTATATGGATACACTACATGGACGCTAACTTAACTGATGGAGAAAAAGCTTGACGGAAACTACACAAGAAGGCTGTGAGCAATATTGAACAAGTCCAGGAGGCAACACCCAACAAACAGCAGCTGTAAGGCCACCTACCACTCATCATGAAAACTATCAAACTATATATACGAGGACCATTAAATAAGTTTCCAGACTTTTTTTCGTATGGGCACTTTTATTGATAGTACACACGTGAAACTCAAGTTCCCTTCGAAGTAATCTCCTCCGGCTGAAATGCACTTGTTGTACCGTTCCAACAACTTCTGGAAGGCCCCATGGAAGTTCTCTTGTGTCAGCGTGTCAATGACCTTCGTCACAGCCTCTTTCATCTCCTCAATTGTCTCATGATGACAGCCTCTGAGCTTAAGGAATAACCAAAAGTTACAGGGAGCAACGTCTGGACTATAGGGAGGCTGAGGAACTGTCTTGATGCCCATCTTGGTCAAATAGTCTGTGACTAGGATGGAGTTGTCGACTGGTGCATTGTCCTGGTGGAAATGCCACTGACCCGATTTGAAGAGGGCTGGCCTCTTCTGACAGAATATCTTCCTGAACTCCCTTAAAACCTCAACAGAGTAACCCTAACACTAACCCTTTGGCCAATCAACTCTGGTGTATTGACTTCCTTACTCCTCCCACACCTCTCCTTGCCATCCTTGATTTTTTTTATGTCACTCAAAAACTGATGCTCGATTCATGCAGGATGGTCGAAAAGCAGTCTGAAGAATTTCCTACGTTTCTGTGGCATTTTTTCCAAGTTTAAAACATAATTTTAGTGCATATTGTTCTTCTAAAGTGTCCTCACGTCCAGATTGCATTTTTGAAATTCACCAGCTGTGACAATCAGGCTTTAGTCGGGTGTATTCCAATTGCTGCTGTAGCTGTTTATTTGAAGCTGAAATCATAAAAATTGGTCAGTCATCTCATAAGATGAATAGCAACAACATAGTGAATTTTCAAGAGTCTATGACAATTTTAAACGCGTTTACAGAAAAACGTCTGGAAACTTATTGAAGGTTCCACGTATATATTTTACATTACATATATATATATATATATGTATTACGTTATATATATATATTACATTACATATACATGCGCATATATATATATATATATATATTACATTACACATATATTACGTTGTAAATATATATATCATTTATATATTATATTATGTACGTACGCATGTATTACAATATATGTATATATTCCATTATATATATATATATATGTATATATATATTACATTAGATATATGTATTCAGTTATGTATATATACTGACCCATTAGTCTTGGAGGTAGAGTGTTTATCAATGGATTGCTAGACTAGGGTTCAATCCCTGGTTTAGTTCGAAGACTCAAAAAATGCTCCGTGAAGCCTCCTTGCTTAACAGTCAACATTAAGAGGTATGTACCATGGGTAAAGAGGAGTAATTCAGAGGAAAGATTAGCATCCTCTCCTACACTTTAGTGTAGCAGCTATTAAACAGAGAGCCTTTGGGTAACCCTTGACTACAGCCGCCACTTTTAGTTTTTGGCCCATTACTTTGTGGATAGAGCATTTGCCAAGTTTTAAAAATGCAAAATGATTTTCCCTAGGTTTTTTGTATTTTCGTGTTCTTAAACATCTATCATTGATTTAATATCACTAATATCGTCCCTCACAGTCCTGATGATGGTTCATAAGAACTGAAATGCTATAACATCGACATAGCTTCTCAGTAGATCCCTACTTCTGCTTGGATTACCTTGTTTTCAATTTTTCTCTACATATATCAATATATAGAGAGATAGATTATATATATATATATATATCATGCCGTTCTGCTAGCACGAATATCCCTGACCCTCTCTCGCCACTTCTCCCAATCATTCATCACCTCTAGCAGGTCTTCAGGGCTACATCCCGTATCCTCACATAGCTGCTGTATGTATGCTTTCCTTTTTTTAAAGCTAAATGGAAAGCTACAAACCAACAAGAAAGAATATATATATATATATATATATATATATATGCATGCATAAATGTATATATATATATATATATACATATAGATGATATCGAAAATACCCATTTACATGTATGTATAAATATGTGTGAATACGAATACGCTTATACATATTATATTGAATACTTTCTGTTAATATATCTGCAGATGTGTGTAGAAATGTGATTGTGTGCATTTTCTGGATACAAATATATTACTGCTTGTTTGTTTTTTTTAAAATCTCAAATCTGTTTTATGCTTAAAAATGCAGTCAATTTCTCCTAAGTGCACTGTTATTAACTTCTTTTATAATAACAATCTGTTTGCATATTATTGAACATTTCCTCAAACAATGAAGACAACAAAAAAAAAGTGATTGCTTTTGTTGTATGCAAGATTTAAACCTTTTACACTGATAAATAAATGAATAAAAAAAAACAGAGCATTTTATCAGCTTTGGTAATTGGAGACCTGCCAAAATTTACATGAATAAAGAGAAGCTAATTTTTTCCTTCTGATTTTTTTCTTTTCTTTCAGAATCGCAATCCAAGAGAAGGGAGCTAATTATTACAAAAGATAATGTTGTGATAAACAAGTCACATGCACAAAACATTAACTGAGGACAAGTTCTTAATAAACCTTCAGTACAAGGATATACTTTTTTTAGACAACTGATATGAGAATCTTTGAATTGCTTATAAAAGAAAACATACCACCTGCGCCAGATGAAGTCCTGTCGGGGCCCTAAATACTTAGAAGGTTATGGTCCCACCCAGTAGTTAACATATATTTTGGGGGGCCCTGAAGTTTCAGCTGTTATGATAAGGTTTTAACTTTTATAAGGTTTTAACTTTTATTTTCAGTTTCTTCCAAACAGCAGTCGTGTCAACACTGCGATATGGATGCACTACAGGGATGCTAACTAAACGTATGTAGAAAAAGCTTGACGGCAACTACTCAAGAATGCTGCAAGCAATATTGAACAAGTCCTGGAGGCAGCACCCCACAAAGCACCAGCTGTACGGCCATCTACCGTCTATCATGAAAACTATCAAAATTAGATGAACCAGACATGCAGGCCACTGCTGGAGAAGCAGGTACAAGCTCATAAGCGATGTACAAAGGCAGGACGACCAGCTCGAACCTACATACAGCAGCTCTGTGCTGATGCGGGATGTAGTCCTGAAGACCTGCCGGAAGCAATGAATGATTGGGAGGGGTGGTGAAAGAGGGTCAAAGATATCCGTGCTGATAGTGCGACATGATGATGACGATGATGATTTTCTAAACACCCTTTCTCATTTAGTAGAGCTAATCTTTTTCAGCATTGTGGAGTAAGATGACTTCTGGAGCTCATCCAAAATTAGAGGCCCTGAAACTTACGTTTCATCAGTTTCATAGTAGATCTACCTTTGTGGCCACCAACTTGATCAGATCCTGTAAACTGAACCTACACAACACATCTGGTTCTATACATGGTAGATATAATCCATCTGGACAGACTGGTTGCATAACAGTTGTATTGGGATGTTTAATATACTTCATCCATAAAATGATTGCTCAGAAGACATACGTAGAAGGCTCCTATCGCTCTTGGGATTTGTACACAACTGGCCAACTAGTAGATGGTCTGCAACAAAAAAAGAGAAAACCGGTTTTCATTAAACAGAAATGGAATCATGTTGTCTTTTCTATGGCGACAATTTTATCGTTCCACTCTGTAGAAGGCTCCTATCACTCTTGGGATTTGTACACAACTGGCCAACTAGTAGATGGTCTGCAACAAAAAAAAAAAAAAAAAAGAAAAAAAAAGAAAACCGGTTTTCATTAAACGGAAATGGAATCATGTCGTCTTTTCTAGGGCGACAATTTTATCGTTCCACCCGGTATTTGTGACTATTAATGCTAAAATACTTTAAAGACCATATCTACAATTGTGAAGGCTGACTCAATAGTATATTCAAAAATTAATTCGACAAATTCACCATGACTGCATATGGTATTTTCTCTTTTTGAAGCACTGAACTGAACATGCACATCTTAGTGAAACTGCAGAAGAGCTAATCTCAGTGGTGCCCTCTCTTTCCTTGAGGCCCAAAACGTTTGCTTATTTTGCTTAGTGGTTAAGCAAGGCCTGCATTCAACAACCGAGAAGAATAATGGAATACCTGAGGGCTAAAGATTAGAAGAATTAAGTGAAATAAAATCTGAACAACATGCAAGCTCTCCCCACATGGAATATTGGGGAAACACCTTCTTGGTGCCTTGTAGTTGGTTGACAAAATGACGTGATTTCTTTGATACCAGGTATCTGTCTAATTTCTGGCACCACAGTTTATCTGTTGATAGATAATGGAAATGGATGGTATCAACCAGAAAAGGTTATGCATTCACTCCCCCGCCCATCATGCACAGATGAATCAGCTTGGGGATTGTTGCAGATCTTACTAAAATCCTTGCAAACATACCAAACATGACTCTATTTCGGAGAATCCTGGAACATGCATGGATACATTTACTCTCATGATAACTCTAGAACTTCATAGACCCAATGCCCCCTTTCTGAAAAGTTATTTAGATAAAGGGTGGAGCTACATTTCACTAAGTATCTGATTTTTTAGCTCTTTAGTTATCTGTCTATTGTTGACAAATTGGCCACAATGATGACTAAATATCCAAATTTCTGTTGTAAGTCATATGGTGTGTAGTAATGAGGAGACTTACTGTCGCTTGAACTGGACAGGTGTCAGTGGTGTAATGGTAATCGTTATCAGAAATGGACAAGGCAACATGAGTTCAAATCCTGGACAAGGCTGATTGCATTTCACATTGCACAAAGACCCTTGGAAAAGGTATGAATCCATTTATTCTCCCTCCACCTATAGGTAAATAGTAGGGCAGACAAGGATCTTTAGACGTGGTTAGGCAACCAATCTAGGAAAAGGAAAACTCTGAATTTAAACCTGTAAAATTCCACTAAAAAAATTGTCACTTGATCTCCAACAACAAATTTCAGTAAGTGTTTTCATTGATTGATTGGTTTTAATGCCATGTCAGACTGACTGAGGTTATTTCATACCAAGAGCTCAGGGAATTACATCATTTGTATATTTACATTTTTTTGTATGTGTTTTTTAAGAGGTTTTGCATACAGTTTTTTGAGTAATTTTGGTTTTATGGCTTATCAACCATTTTGGTTTGGTTTATTTGGTTTATTTGTTTAATGGCATATCAACCTCTGAAGGTTATTTAATGCCAAAGTCATTCTCCTAGAAGAACAGTCATGTTACTATTTAACCCATAGCTGGGAGGATAAGGGAGTTCATACCTTTCCCAAGAGTATTTGCCCGAAAGTGAACGAAATAGCGCGACTGGAATACTACGATTCCGCAGTCCATCGCTTTAACCATTACACCACGAGGACACCCCCCAACCATTTTTGGTTATTCAATGGCAAATCCTATTTTTATATTTACATCAAATATGCAAGATTTGGTTGGGTTGGGTTGGGTTGGGTTTTATCGAATATCAATCATTGTGTGTTATTTAAAGCCAAATTCTTTATATATATATATATATATATATATATATACAGGATTCGGTTTGGTTTATAACAAGCAATTCAATTTAGCATAACTCATTTGTTCGCACTTATTTCAATGAAGTGGTATTGTGCATTCCCTAAAGCTCCAGCAGTAGAGGAGCCCCACCCAAAATACACCGACTGTACCTCAGTAGAGTGCTAAGACCCTCCCTAACGAGTGTCCTAGATATGACACTAAACAATCTGATGGTGAGGCTCCAGTAATACTGGAGCTTTAGGGAATGTGGAGTACCCCTTCATTGCCATTGCTCCCAGGTCTACTCTGGCCCGTAGTGGTAGCATGTGATAGGGTCCTACCTATGGGTCAAATAGAACTGAACCGGGTACTTATACTAAAGTGGATTACATGAAATAAAACTGCTTTTGACATTGAAAATGCGTACTAATGCTAAATTGAACTGTTTGAAATATAATTGTTTTGACATTTAAATGTGTGTAGATAAAAACCATCATCATCATCATCATCATATCGCGCTGGTAGCACGTATATCCTTGCCCCTCTCTCACCACTCCTCCCTATCGTTCATCGCCCTAGGTAGGTCTTCAGGACAACATCCTGTATCCTCACATAGCTGCTGAATGTACGTTCGAGCTGGTCGTCCTGCTTTTGCGCGGCCATGTGTGGGGATCCATAAGAGTACATCTCTTATGAGTTCATCTCTGCTTCTCCAGCAGTGTCCTGCATGTCTGGTTCGTCTAACTTGAATAGTTTTCGTGATAGGGGGCAGGTGGCCGTACAGTTGGTGTCTTGTGGGGTGTTGCTGCCAGGACTTGTTCAGGATTGCACGCAGCATTCTTGTGTAATTGCCATCTAGCTTCTTCTCCAGTCGTTTTGTTAGCGTCCATGTAGTGCATCCATATAGCAGTATCGATGTGACCACTGCCTGATGTGAAACTGCGTTTCATTTTATCGGTTAGGTCTGATTTCCATATAATCGATAGCCTATTGATAGCTGACCATGCTTTCGTTAACCTCGTTTCGATGTCCTTTTCGGTTGATTCGACGCTGCTTCCTAGGTACGTGAATTTGTCTACTAGTTTAAGTGGGGTTCCTTCTAGAGTGGAGATGTCCCCCATTTGGTTATAGCACATATATTCCGTTTTGTGTGCATTAACATAGAGGCCTATGCTTGCTGCTGCTCGTTCCAAACTATGCAGAAGAGTTTCGGCTTGGTCAGGTGTATTTGCCAGTATCGCTATGTCATCGGCGTAGTCGGCGTCGGTAATTGTTGTTGCGGGGTATCTTCTGCTTCTTTTCTTCGTCAGTTCGAAGCCATTCTCTCTGATTTTGTCAATCGATGTTCTAAGTAGGTAGTCTAGACAAACGATAAAGAGGTACGGGACCAGCGTGTCCCCTTGTTGTACTCCTGCTACAATGTCAAAGTATTCTGTGTCTCCATCCGGTGATCGTACTTTTACTTTAGTGTTTCTATAGAGAATCGTTATTGCCGCTACGGTTTCTTTAGGTATGCCGTACACTAGTAGGATTTGTTCCATCTTTCCTCTGTGAATGGAGTCGAAAGCCTTGGTAAAGTCGACAAATAGTAATGTCGCTTGTAGGTTCTTTGCCCGTACACCTTCAAGGATTCTGCGGATGGTTAATATTTGTGAGGTCGTGGATCTATTTCTTCGGAAGCCATTTTGGTTTTTTCTAAGTATGTTGTCGATTTTGGGTTCTATTCGGTTTCGTAGTAGGGCATTGTAGATTATGGCAGCTATGGATGTAAGTGTTATGCCTCGGTAGTTTTTGGCTAATCCGAGGTCCCCCTTTTTAGGGAAGGGGAGTATGCATCCCTTCATCCATCTTCCACCGAGTCTCTAATCTTATCTATCTGATTTTGAATGTATTCTGTCTGTTCCTTTATATATATGCCTGCTAATTGATATTGTGCCGTTTTTAGTTTTAAGGCATTTGTGTTTGTTGGGTTTTTTCGATAGTTTTTGGAGGCTGTTTTCACTAGTGCACGTTTTTCTCTCACCGCTAAAGTTTCCCATGGGACTCTATATTTAGTTTTAATTTTTGTTGGAATGTATTTTGCTGCTGCCTCGAGGTGTGCATTGACGAAATTTTCGTATTCGTCGTTTGGTGTACTTTTTTCGTCTTTTCTTGTAGTGTTTCGAATCTGTTTCTTAATTCTAATACGTATATATCTCTTATATCTTTGTTGTTTAATAGGGCCCAGTCATAGTGTTCGGTGGTCGCTGTTCGTTTGGCGTTTTTTCGTAGGCTTAACCGTATTTTCGCCGTGACTATTCGGTGATCGGTGGACACACCCTCAAAAGAGGAGTATGCCTCGCAATTCAGTGCACTATTTTTCCATTTCTTGTTTATAAGGACGTAGTCTATCTGAGCTTTAGTATTGTTTGCGTACGTGTATGTCCATAGTTTGCCCTCTCTTTTTTGGTAGTTTGTATTGAGGCATGCTAATCTATTTTCTATCATGAAATCCGTTAGATGTTGCCCATTCCTATTTGACGTGTTGTGGAGGCTGTATTTGTTGTTTCCGTTTTTCCCGATTTGGGCATTCATGTCTCCGCCAATGACTAACATGTTGTGTTTCGGGATGCTACGCACTAATGAGGATAACTCATCGTAGAAGGTGACTAGTTCAGTTTCTTCACTAACATTGGTGGGGCTGTAGCAGGAGATGATTGTTGCTCTGGGGTTGCCGTTAAAAGTAGCTGCCATCATTCTAGGTTGTATTTTATGTTCTTCGGCCGATGCGATTAGCTCTGGGAGTTGTCCTATTCTATTTAAGGTTCTTACGTTAAATGTGACTATTTGTAGTGTTTGCTTGCATTTTAGTAGTTTTGATTGTTTGAGCTCTGTAGCTGATTTTTCGAACACTGAGGCCAGGGCTCCAACCTCAGCAGGACGCGCCCCTTTTTTACCCGCGCGAAGAGGGATGCGGTTTGTGTATATGGTTTGAGTGTGGGTCATGGTTATCTTTCGATGGCTGTTTTATTCTCTTCTATAGAAGCCACTCTTATAGAGGAGCAGCAGTAGTTCCCCGATCGAACTAACGATCCTGAGCGTAAAGTCGTCAAACTCATGTCCAGGACCCGTTTAGGTATTGAGTTTGGTCGTCCATGGGTTTATTCAAATACCTTTACGTACATCATGCTGTTTCCCATGTGTACGAAAAAAAAGGGGGGGGGGTAATTTTGGTTTAAGTTTTAAGTTTTAACTTAGTTAAAGTCCAACATTAAGGTACTTTCGTATGACTTTCACTGGTACTGACTTTTGCTTTTTTTTTGCTGTATTGGGACTTTTCCTGGTCTTTTTATTTATTTATTTTATTTTATTTTATTTTATTTATTTATTTTTTTTTTACTACAATTGGGAACCTAGCAGGCTTCAGGAATTATAGAGCTTAATTTTTTTTTTCTTCCTTTCTTTCTGTTGGGGGGGGGGGCTGTGGTAGCATTAGTTTTTAGGCTTTTTCTTTTTAACTACTGTTAGGGCTTTCTTTACGAATTTTTAAATTATATTATAGAAGAGATTCAAAAACATTCTGCCTTGTTCGCTGACATTTGGAAAGACTAACATCAATTTGGCTTTATAGTAGAGTAAGCGTGTCTTTACATTTAAAACGCATAGTTTAAGCATTATTTCACCAACAAAATACAGCATAACATTTTGTAAAATTCAGCATTTTAAATTGATAGGACTTAAAGACATACTGACCAATATTGATATATTTCTTCCAGTTGGCTCCTGAGTTCAAATGCTTCACTTACTCTAAACTGAACTGTTTGACTAAACTGAATAGCTTGAAATAGAAATGTTTTTGAATCAAAATGTGTACTTACACTTAAACTCTGTACTTATGCTAAACTGAATTGTTTGAAATGGAACTGTTTTTGATATTGAAACTGTACTTACGCTAGAATAGAACTAAATAAAATAGAAGTGATTATTTTTTTTAAAAAATGGATTTGGTATTAAATAACCGACATAAAACCCAAACAACCAACAAACAAATAAAATGTGTCGAAAATAATGTGAAAAAAATCTAATGGTGTGAAGAAATAAGTTATTTTCTTTTTATATAGTGAAAAGAATTTTACACCAGATGGGTTGGTGACAAATTTTATGATTGACATTGTAATGGCCAAATGTCAGAAGGAAATATTCTAAGAAAAAGGCTGATAACTGCTTAAGAGAGTTTATAGTGATGACTGCTATTCTATTTTTAGACTCAACCTTTGACCTTTATAGATCGGAGATGAAACAACAGTGTACAGATTGGTGGTTTTTCATGACAGACTTTTCTTAGCTCATGTTCATCACTTGAATAGTAATATTTTGTATGTACTTGTTAGCAAAGGCCTTCCAGATTTTGTGTATCATAAACTTTTTATAATCTATTTTTTGTTACTGGTATGAATTTAAAGTTAAAAAGTTCATATTTAGCAAGAACATGAGATTTAAATTACCTAAAATTATGATTTCAATGGCCATTAGGAATCATTTTGGTATTTAACTATGCAATTTAACGTCCCTAAAATTATATTTTTGATTGTCATTATGAATCTCCTTAAATTTAGTTGGACTTTCTGCTGCAAAAAAGAACAAGTAATTACAACTTAAAATGTCATAGATGTTTTTTGGAATAACTTGAGAACATTGCTGCTCTTGTAACAATCAATATTCAATTGTAGCAGCACAACTCATCTTCGGTTTTCATGAAGAGTTCTGAATTGTTTGCAATATTTTTCATGCCAACATATCAAGTTATACATATGCAAATCTTTTTCTTTATTTTTACAAAGAATCTTGGCATATTTTGTACATGTACAGCTACTATGGCAAAAATAAATCAGATGTTTTCATTTGCAGAAATATTGGAAATGTACCTAGTTTCCAAAAATGTAAACAAACTTTAGTAAATCCGTAAGAAGATTAAATAAGCTGATCAATCGGTCAACCAACATTTGTCACTTTTAATAAAGCTCTACAATTTTGTACATATTACCGACCTTGAATAAATACACAGATATCAAAAACACCGAAACTTTATTTTTTCTAGTGGAACAGGTTACTATCAAAAGAAATAAAATTAGGTATTGTTTATTACCAAACTCTGCGACATTGAGGATCTGAATCTAAAAATATGAATATTTAGCTGCCCAAGAACTTGTGAAATAGTTGGAGAGGAATGCAGTGGAGTTTGGTAATAAAACATATATAATAATGTTTTGATTGTATAAAGTTATAGGAGAATAACAACAACAACAAAAAAAAAACAATATGGTTTTGATGAAAATTAAAGTTTGATAAAAAAAAAAAATAGCTAGGAACACTCTCACTAATAGGGGGCCCAGGGGTTGAGAACTCTCGCAAAAGAATAAAAGTTGCCACGCCAAGTCTTTCAATCGAATTGAGCACTCGGTAACTTTTAGCGTAAAATGTAAACAAATGTCAACAATTAAATCATATTAACAGGATGGAAATAAATTTATCATCTTAATGTGATCGATTATTGTTTTGTTTTTTTTTATCTTGAAAAACATTATTTGCTCAGCAGATTTTATTTTCATTAAGCACTTGACCGGGATGATTCAATTTTTCATATTCTATGTATAAAAAGTAAATTGTTCTATTCTGCTTATCATCATCGTGATCATTATGTCGTGCTGGTAGCGCGGATATCCCTGACCCCCTCTCGCCATTTTTCCCTATCGTTCATCGCCTCTGGCAGGTCTTTTGGACTACATCCCGTATCCTCACATAGTTGCTGAATGTTTGTTCGTGCTGCTCGTCCTGCTTTTGCTCGGCCATGTGTGGGGGTCCATAAGAGTACATCACTTATGAGCTCGTCCCTGCTTCTCCAGCAGTGTCATGCATGTCTGGTTCATCTAACTTGGATAGTTTTTGTGATGGGAGGCAGGTGGCCGTACAGTTGGTGTCTTGTGGGGTGTTGCCGTCAGGAGTTGTTCAAGATTGCTCGCAGCATTCTTGTGTAATTGCCGTCTAGCTTCTTTTTCAGCCGTTTTTTTAGTGTCCATGTAGTGCATCCATATAGCAGTATAAAAAGTAAATTGTTCTGTTCTGTTTATAATTATACCCAACTTCGGGTTAACAGGATTGATTACTGACTTATATATATATATATATATATATATATATGGAGATATAGATGGGTGAGTCCCTGCGTCATAATGACTATCGTGCCAGACGGTGACCCCTAATTAAGTGATGTACGCCAATCATGTTATTATGTTTACGTTTGTTTTTTTATCCTTGGGAAATTTGCTGAACTCTCTTATGGGCCCAATTATGGATTAAATAGCATCACTGCTGTGATTCTACAAGGATGGCTTTGCCATTAAATAACCCATGAATGTCGATATGCCATTAAAAAAAGAAATGATACCAAAGTGTGTACCTACATATGGACATATACAAGGAAAAAACTGGAAATAAATCTTACCATATAAAAATGGTCAGAGATAAAAAAAAAAGCACAACCTCTTTAATGTTTCGATATTTTGACCTTTATCAGGGCGTCTGAGTTATTTAAAGAAACAAAAAAACTTGAGAAAGTTTTAAATCATACAATTTATGTTGGCAGCATTCTCTTTCAAATTTATCTTATATAATTAGTGTTCCAAAATATATTTAAACAAAAATCCATATCACATCTACCTATCTATCTGTGTGTCTCATTGGGTGCCCCATTCATTTGGCCTTGTGCTAAATCGAAGTAAAGATCTTCGTAAATTACTACCTATCTGTGTGTGTGTGTGTGTGTGTGTGTGTGTTAATCTTTATCATTATTTGTTCATATCTACATGTTATAAACTTTCCAAAACTTCTGGGGTCAGGCGTAGGTCAAAGCAAGCTGTGTTACCTTTTTTATATCTGACTCCATTCTGAGGTTATTCTATTTTTACCCCACGTTGTTTTGTTGATGTAACTCCTTGAACAAGAAAGGCCCCAAAAGAATTATACGAAAGAAGACAGCAACAGATAGGAGACGAAGGCGTTTTTCTTATATTTTTCCTTTATTTCCTGGGTTCAACAACCATTCAATGGGTGAGAGAATTTTCCCTGAATACAGTTGAAATGGTTGAATCCCCCAGTCAAGGTGTTTAAAAATACGCTAATCGTTTCTTGATATATGTGTGTCCTCATTTGGTATTTTAAGGCTTTAACAATTGTGTTCGTCGCCTTTGTGGTGTTTGTCAAAGTCCTGTGTTTTAGTTCGTAGTTCGATAGGTCTATTTCGTAGCCTTTTATATTTCGGCATACTGTTAACCGAGAGGGGTGCTACTAGTGAAAGGTTAGCCCAACGTGGCGCCTTTAGAGCAGCCACGTTGGCTTCCCACTAGCAGTCGGGAGATTAAGATATTGTCGCTTCGCCAGTCACTGCTGAAAGAAAATGAGCCTCCTCCTTTTTGTCGAGAGGTCCCTTTTTTCCTAATGCATGCATCGTCCCTTTTTCCTGTCTGAGGCATCTGGGAGTTTCTGCATATTTTAATAATTTTCTTTTTTTAATTCAATTTTTAAAAAATATATAAATTTATTTATTCATTCCCTACAAACGAAAGAAAATCTCAAGGGAGATAAAATCTCAATATAAAGGAATTTTTAAAGGGATAAAATAAAATCTGCTATATAAAAAGATTTTAAAGGATAAAATTTTCAATATAAAGGAATTTTGAGGGAATAAAATTCGATACGAAGTGAGTAACACTAAAGCCAAGTTTAGTATTTTACTGGGTAATGTTTTTAGGGGGCTTTAGTGTGCAATAGGAAACGGAAATTTCAAACGGAAAGTTCAAACGGAAAGTTCAAACAGTAAGTTTCGCGGCTTTCTAGTTCGGATACTGATTCGAAAAGATAACACAGAAAATAAAGTTTTTAAAAAGGAATTTTATACAAAGAAACAAGAAAAAAAGAGACAGAAACAATAAAGTGTTGCGAATTTCGGTTCAATTTGCTGGAACTTATCCGGAAAACAAAGTTCATTGATTTTGAAGAAATGTTTCAGATTTCATTAAATTCCGTGTCTTCCTTAAAATTCTTTTCAGCAGAACCCTCGATTGAATTTTCTTTCAGTTGTTTAACTTGGTAGAATTTCAGTTGTCAACTTCGGTTTAATTTTACTTTTATTTCTTGGGGAGCTCCATTCAATAAACGAGTGACGAAGCCTTTCTAGTGGCTTAGTTTTCATGCCTTCAGTTTGGCCCCTAAATTCGAACTGTGGGTCTGAATAGTAGTTCTCAACAAAAAGAGGAAGTAACTTTTTGGTGCTGTTTTGTCTGGGATTCCTTCTCCCTTTTCCACTCTGGCCAAATCAAGAAGTTCACGTGTTCGGCTAGATTTTTTCTTAGAAATACATTTTTATAAAACATATCCGTCATTATCAATGTTAGCCTTTGTCTTTCTATCTTCGTCTGCTGAATACAACAATCTATTTGTCCATGTAAGTATCTATTTAAGTATATATAGACGACGAAGCCAAATTATTTTGAATAAAGTATTTTGTAACTTTTTAGTACTCAGAAACAAATTGAAAAAAAAAACAGTTTCCCTGTGAAATGATGTTGGCTTCGGTAATTTTCCGGCAATTCTTATTAAATGTTTAAACCTATATCATGAAATCTTTAAAATTAAAGTTGTGATTAGTTTCTAAATGAAGTTTGACCAAGCCATAATTTATGTTTCTTGGTAAAAAAAATTCTTTTGCGCTCATAGATTCGTTTTTTTATTACAATCCAGACATAGAATTTCATAACCCCTGCTCTGGATTCGATGTTTGTATTGTTCATTTTATTATCAATTAAATTCCAAATTGACTGTAAAGAATTTGTGACTGTTTCAATTCCAACGTTGTTTAGACAATGAAAGATTCTTCCAAAGTTAGTTTTAAATTTTTTGGGATCACTTATGTTTGTGAATTTTAAGTTTGGTTTCTTGGTTTGGTTTCATTGTTTAATCCTATTTACCAACCCCTCCGCTCGGGCAGGATATGACACAAGGTCAGTTTTTAAGCGGAGTTTAACAGGTTTGAATAAAGAGTTTTCCTTCTCCTAGACTAGCTGCCTCACCAAGGCTGAAGAACCTAGTCTGTCCTACTATTTACCCATAGAGGGAGAATAATTGGATTCATACCTTTCCCAAGGGTATTAGTGCTATGTGAAATGCAATCAGTCTCGTTCAGGATTTGAATTCGTGTCGACGTGTCCATTTCCTACGACGATAACCATTACACATTTCTTTGTTTAATGGCATATCAACCTTTGTAGGTTATCTAATGCCAAATCTATTCTCCTAGAAGAACAGTAGTGGTACTATTTAACCCATAGCTGGGAGGGTAAGTGGGTTCATACCTTTCGCAAGGGTATTTGCCCGAAAGTGAACGTAATAGCGTGACTGTAGTACGAACTCGCTTACTACGATTCCGCAGTCCATTGCTTTAACCATTACACCACGAGGACACCTCCTGTGAATTTTAAGAATTTTATCCAGTCATAACAACATGATTCTCAAACATTCTCTCTCTATATATAAATATATACAAGTATTTATGTACGTGTATATGTTCATATGTATAAACACACACACACACACATATATATATATATATATACGTACACATATGTTCGATGAAATAGAACAGACACTTCATTTTTGCCTATTTTCTTGTCGATCATTTCAAGTTGTCGCATGTCGTTTGACCCTAGTAAGGAATGTGTTCAAGAAGGCACCGTATATTTCCCAAATTCTTCTTTCACCCAGAAGTCAAATGGCTTTTAGGCACATACATATATACACATACATACACAAAAGCATAGATATCAATTCATGTATATATATATATATATATATATATGTGTGTGTGTGTAAAAATCTAAGTATACACATATATATATATATATATATATGTGTGTGTGTGTGTGTACAAATATATATGTTGGTATATATATATATATATATGTATAAAAGTATAAAAATAAAAATATATAAATACACATATATATATATATATATATATATTTATTTTCATTTTATATTTTTCTATGATACGGGTAATGGATGGACGTTTGTCCCGATATCTGCATGGAAAAACTCCGTCAATGCCATCCCAGGAGGAGTATGAATACTTCTCAGTTTTCGTGCCCAAAAATTACGAAATAACATTGCGAAAATACAACTGTGAATGCCGTGTGCCTCGTCTAACGGCAACCCCAGTACAACAAAAGTCCCACCATGCCAGAGAAAATTGGCATCATCACCTACTGCAACGAGCTTTCTTTCCTCGTCCTACACATTCCCAAACACAGCATTCTAATTATCGGAGGAGACATGAATGCTCAAATAGGCAACAACAAATTCTGCTTACACAACTAGTTAAACAGAAATAGGGAATATCTAACAGACTTCTCTCTTGAAAATAGACTAACATTCTTTAATACTCAATTTTGAAAAAGGGAGGAAAAATTATGGACCTAGAACTATCTAAATAATGCTAAAACACTAATAATTGTTGTAATCACACACCCAAGGAGCGCGCAGGATCGCCTCGTCAGTGATATTCTTGGAGTCCTAACAAGTTTCGGGTCTTCCAACATCATACTTGCTCTCCCAATCGACCCTACATAAATTACTGTTCCGGCCGACGATTCTGCAGTAAAAAGTTCGTCAAGCACGCAAAACCTCAAAAAATCAAAATGCTATTGCTAATGAGCTTTAAACAGGAATTGGAAAATAAGAAACGACATACGTCACTCCCCCCCACGTCACGACGAGTTAAAAGGTAAACAACCATTTGCTTGTTTTCCTCTAGATCTTGTGTGTGTATACTCACACGCACTGACCAAGGTTCAGTTGAAGATAGGAGGTAAGCAAAATCTCACTCAAACGCATTTGGTCGGTAATATTCATATACATTCGCGCAAAAATAAGTCTTTACAAAAAAATGTCTTTTTTTTCCCCTCCCTACATTCTTCATGACGATAAGTAAAGAAAACTTGAGGAATTACTCTACCAAATCATATACTCATAAACAAAAAGTGAACAAATCGCACTGTGAACTGTGAGGCATACTATTTTTTTGAATGAGTTTCTTCTGATCACAGAATTTTCATAGCAAAGATACGCCCGAGTCTACACAGAAATAAGATAGAAACAGTCAAAACCACCAACTACGATTGGTTTGTAGGGAACGAATAAATAAATTTAAAAATTTTTAAACTAAATTAAAAAAAAAAGAAAACTATTAAATTTGCAGAATTTCCCAGAGGTCCCTAACAGGAAAAGGGGATGACGCACGCGTAAAAGAAAAAAGGCACCCTCTTTATAAAGTGGAACAGACTTCCTTGCTCTTTCAAGCAGTGACCAGCGTTTTGACAACATCGTTGCTGGCGTGTCTGGGCACCAGGCATATGTCTTTGGACGTAGCGTTGGTTAGTCCCTTTCACCCAGTATCAGTTCTCTCTCGGTCAGCATTATGCTGAAATATACAAGACCCACAAATGAACTACAAACTAACCCTTACCGGTTTTTTGACAAGCTTCCAAAAGAAAACTAACCCTTATGGAAGCCGGAAATACCAAATGAGGACAAATACATGCATGAAACGATTAACGTATTTTTGATTCCTTAACTGGGGGACTCAACTGTTTCAATGTATTCAGGAAAAATTCCCTCATCCATGGAATGGTTGTTGAACCCAGTAAATAAAGGAAAGTATAAAAGAAACGTCTTCGTCTCTTATCTGTTGCTGTCTTTTCTTTTGTATAATTCTTTTGGCACTTTCTTGGGCAAGGTATTACACCAACCAGTCAAAGTGGGGGTAAAATAATATAACCAAAATATGGAGTCAGGTATTTAAACGGCAACACAGCCTTGCCTTTTGTCCGTGACCTTCTGCCTCATGTCCCACTGGTTGTCTCTCACCAATAGAGATATTAGCAATAAATATTCGGTAACTGTAAGACACACATTTGATACTCTTCAGGAGATATCTGAAACACATACTCCACATGAAGAATACGAAAACTTCATCAATGGCAACATGGAAACAGCAACAGAATGCATACCAACCAAACCAAGAGCCAAACAAAGAGTTCCAACAGAGACGCTGGCAGTTAAGAAAAACAAGATAACATGAAAACAGTTGGAATTTATTCGTAAAGATTGGTAGCTGTGAGTAAATACTCGTTTGCCTAAGAAGCCATGAGCTCCGACTTGAGGCGAAATTATATGGACATAATCATCAAGGCATGGATGATTGCAGGGATTCTTTTGATTCTCTCTCATCATCCATCCCTATTGGTAATTACCTTAGGTAAATCGTTTTGATGGCATCCAAGGACATAAGGTGAGTAATAGTGTCATAATTTTATGAGGATAAATCATATATATTTTTTCAAAGAGAAATTAAAAATGTTTTGCATTGACCATATTAAAAAAAAAGAAGCAAAATGGAGAATGTTAATGTAATATGAAATGTCTAGTTTAACAAGGAAAATCTTTGTTTTCTTGTGTAATGAACCAATTGCTCCAATGATGATGGGATCAACGATAGTGCTGTTATATACTGACCCACGACTGAGCCGTCAATCAGGAGATGCACCTGTGTAAATAAGCAGAAGAACAGTAGAAGCAGGTGGACGTTAGACAATAATATAATCAGGTGCCCAGACAGTTCGAGTCAGTTGGAGACAGGATGCCGAAGTGGGAACCAGCTTCAGAGAGAGGGCTTTGGGCCCTCAGTGACCCACGGTTGAGCAACCCCAGCCAAGATGTGGAAGAAGTGCTGCTATGGTCGAGAAAAGAACTTGGGTCAATATAGTAGTCCGTCTCTGTCTCCACTCATTTCTGACTCACAACAAACATCACCTTTTCGAAAATAGAGTGTGAGAGATTTATATTTTTATGAAGAAGTGTATTCGTTCGTTTATTGAAGTCGTCATTACCGGTTAATGATGTTTCCGCATATAAGTGTATATTTGTACATGTATACGTGCAGTTGTATTATGGATTTACAACAGTGCCAAACCCTCTCATTCATGATAGTTTTCAATTCCTTTTTGGTTTGGGCAAAAATTTTTTTCTTCATTCTTTATAATTTCTATATATTCCCATTGGTCTAGTAGATAGAGTGTTTGCCAATGGAGCAGGAGATCAGGGTTCAATCCCAGGTTGAGTTATACCAAAGACTCAAAAAATGGTACTTGATACCTCTTTGCTTTACACTCAGCATTAAACGGTATGCATCAAGGGTAAAGTGGAGCAATCCAGGAAAAAGAGTTGTGCCCTCTCTTACACTTCGGAGTAGTAGCGATTGAAAAGGAAGCCCTCTTGTTGTCCTTGTCTACATTCGCCAACTATTCTAACTTTTTACATTGTGATTGTAAATTTAATGTTATTAAAGGTATGTTTCTAGATTTTGGTATTTTTTCATTTCCAAGTAGAATATTTCCTGTGATATCTGGTGAGTAAGTGTTATAATGACTCAAGAACAAAGAGTTGATGATTTTTTTTAAAAAGAAATTAAAAATGTTTTATATTCACAGAATTTTTTTAAGAGGTGGTTAGTCCATAATTATGAATTTTTGAATCTCTCAGAGGTTTGGGCTTTTATCTTGTCTTCTGTTTTGGAGAAAGTTAATCTCAAAGATTGGCTTTGCTATTCATTACTCCGCATCAGGTCAATGACTTGAGACATGAAGTGCATTTCTCATATCTGCTACAAAGAATTGCTGAATTTTTGAGAGTGCCTTTGTTATATGAAATACTTAGCTGCCCGAAGAAGATTTTGAATATCTTGGGTATTGTACCCAGTGGTCCATTGATAATTCACACACCCATGGTGCTGACCCCATACATTAGTGATATTTTAACCTTTCATCATCATCAGGTTGTGTTGAGATCAGATTTCCATATGGTCAAAAGCCTTTCAATAGCTTTCCATACTTTGCCTCTGCAAATGTTCAGATCACTTTCATTAGATGAGATATTGCTGCTGAGGTATATGAATTAGTCTTTCTGCCTAATTCATAGTTTTCCATATTTCTTTTATTGGATTATTATTACTACTATTATCATTTACCTCATTTCCTTCTTTATCAATAATCTCATCATCTAAGATTCATTGATAAATCTGTTTAGCATATTTGTATGAGTATATAATACTGGTTTGTAGAGTCAAATCCATCATTTGCACAGTTCCCAATTTATCATCCTTCCTACTCAGGAATGACTATTTCTGTATTTTTCCGGAGCTAAAGTCATTAGATTTTATCTCTTTTGCTTTGAAGAGAGTTGATCTCAATGACTGACTTTTCTATTCATCACTCCGCATCAGGTCAATGACTTAAGACAAGAAGTGCATTGCTCAAAACATATCTGCTACAAAGGATTGCTGAATTCTGGAGAGTGCCATTGTTATATGAAATACTTGACCCTTTAGGAAGATCTTGAATATCTTGGGTATTGTACCTAGTAGTCCACTAATAATGCAATCACCTTTAGTGCTGACACAATACATTTTAGACACTAAGTATATTCAACAAAACATGTGTACTACCAAGGGTTACTGAGTTTTGGGGTGTAACCAATAGCAAATGAAATGCCTAGCAGTCATAAGAATGTCTTGGGTACAGTGGTCGAATGATAATGGTAACACCCTTGGTGCTGACCCCACTCATTTTAGACACTAATTGTATTCAAGAAAATGTCTACTTCAAAGGTTTGCTGAGTTTTGGGTTGTGCCTATAGGAAATGAAATGCCTTGCAGTCACAAGAATGTCTTGAATTTCTTGGGTACAGTGGTTCAATGATAATGGTAACACCATGGGTGTTGACTTCCCACATTTTTGATAGTTCAACTTTTTATGAACTTAATTTTCTCAATTTCTTTCATTATCACCTGATGATCAACTGGGACAGAAATATTAATAGAGACACACTTGTGTTTTCTTCTAAACAAAGATTATGTCCGGTTATAAAGGATGAATACACACTCAATTTGTTCTGCAAGGTCCCACAATATTTTCATATTTTCACTCTCTGATACTGTCTAAATATTGATGGGCTTCTGAGGTTACATTATTCAAGAATAAAGCCCTATTCTTAATCTCTTGAAATATACATCAACAAAGTTTTTCATCTCTTTTACAAGAATATTATTTGTTCCAATAATGTGTAAGTCCCTGAATGCAATCTATTTTTTAAGCGGATAAATGCTGCCTAGACGGAAGGGACTCCTGGAATCTATCAGAAAGGTTTTTAGATTACTCGGCACAAATGGCAGGTGGCTATTAGAACTAGATTGGAATATGTGAGACCATATAATTTTCAGCAGATTATTAGTATTAGACAGGAATACTTGATACCATGTAACTGTGTGCAAATTATTGGTATTTAGTATAATTACTTAAAGCTATGATTATTTACAAAGGCTTACTATAATTAGTTACTGAAAACTTTACTTTAATTGCTTGAAATACTTGAAACTACGAAACTGTGTGTAAAGTATTTGTATTATATGGGAATACTTGAAACCATATTAAAGTAAGTAAAGTTGGTGACCTTAGTTGAGGGTGCCCCGAAGGCTCTCTTTTCAATAGCTACAACACTAAGGTATAGGGGAGGGTGATATTCCATTCCCTGGATTGCATCACTTTACCCTTGATCCTTATCTTATAATGCTGAGTGTTAAGCAAGGTGGCATCAAGTACCATTTTTTGAGTCTTTAGTCTGACTCGACCTGGGATTGAACCCTAGCCTTCTGGACCATTGTGCATAAATTATTTGTATTGGATGGGAATACTCAAAACCATAAAAATGTAAAAGTAATAGTTACTTGAAACCATATAATTGTGTATAAATTATTAGTTAGTAAAGTTGGTGACCGTAGTCAAGGGCGACCAGAAGGCTCCCTTTTCAATAGCTACTACACCGAGGTATAAGGGAGGATGCTATTCCTTTCCCTGGATTGCTCCATTTTACCCTCAATACATACCTTATATTGCTGAGTGTTAAGCAAGGAGGTATCAAGTACCATTTTTAAAGTTTTTGATATGATTCAACCTGGGATTGAACCCGGGTCTCCTGAACCATTGGTGAACACTCTACCCACTAGACCAATGAGCTGGCAGGAATACTTGGGACCATATAACTTTGTGCAAACAAAGCATCATCATTATTAAATGGGGATAGTTACTTGAAACCATGCTGTTGTGTATAAATTATTTGTATTAAGAATATTTACTTGAAGCAATAATTGCTGGCAAATGCTAATCATTCATTATTTAAAACGATAGAATTGCCTAAAAAAAAGTCTGACCAGCTTCAAATAATGCAAAAAAGGGTTGACGTGCCATTAAATCAAACAACTATTCAGAAATGTATGTTTTAATTTAGAACATTTCTTCATCTCTTATAATAGACGAAAGTGTAAAAAACTACATACAAAAGGACTTGAGATAACCTTATCCTCCTTAATTTAATCCCAGTCACCGAAGTTTTAACTCCAACTTCTCTTCCCCACATCTACACCATCTTGATGCAATCACAGCTTTGTTGGGCTGGTCATGTTGTCCACATGAAAGATCACTGCCTACCGAAGAAAATGCTCTACGGCGAACTGTCTCAGAGCAAGTGCTCCTAAGGAGGCCAAAAAGTGCTTCAAAGACACATGGAAAGTCTCCATGAAATCTTTCAGTATCAGCCCTGATTGCCGGGAATATCTGGTGCAGAACAGAGACAAGAAGGGTGAAGTTGTCAAATGTGGAGTGAAAGTTTGTTAAACCAGAAAAAACAAAGCAACTGAACTGTGCAGGAAACTTAGAAAAGGCAATGCCACATCAGCCACTGGCACCACCATTCTTTGCTCTCACTGCCCAAGACTCTTCTGTGCACAGATTGGTCTCATTAGCCATCTGCATACTCATTGATGCCTTCCTCCATCATAATGTTGATCAGATGGTCCTCATCGATTATGATGGACAAAGAAGAGAATGAATTTGAAGAAATTGATTTAGCTAGATGAAATAGGTGCCATAATAGGTAAAGAATTTGCACCGCTGTCACACTATAGATGCAACAGCCATGAGATGTGGAAAGTATTTAACACTCAGGGGATGATTGTTGGGGCTAGAAAGACAGAGCTCTTCATATCTCAGATGGGAATTGCTCAAGATTTTTCTCGGGCAACATTACAAATCATATATCTGTAATTTGTTGTAGAACACAACAATGTACAACAACAATAACAGTGACAATGATAACAAGCAACACTTACCTGAGGTCCAGCATAGTTGACTAATGCTTACTTGGGTTGCTATTTATGAACAGACATAGCCAATCGGATGTTCTAGCCAATCACAATCCAAGGAATGGACCGGCCAATGTGTGCACATTGGAATCTCCCAATGTGCCATAAATAAGCTCTTTCATTGAAGACTGTTACTTTAGTTTTAGCCTTGCTAAAGACGTTGCTCTTAGCCTAGCTACTGACTACAAGTGTGTTTCGTATTTCAACATTTGTGAACTCTGGATATTTACCAGTGCCATGTAAAATCTGTGGGTGATATTTTTTCAAATCATGATTCGATGCTGGTACTACTCAATCTTAAAATCCCCACTCACATACTGTTCATTGTTTTTCATGAACTTGATTATGCCCCTTTACTAAATGAATCTAACTGTTTTTTTTTATCTTGTGACAATCAGCAGTTTAGTCTGCTTTGCTTTCTTTACTTAATGGCATATCAACCTTCATGGACAATTTAATGCCAAAGCCATCCTTACAGAAAAACAGTGTTAGTACTATTTAACCCATTGCTGGAGGAATAAGTGGTTCCATACCTATCCCCAGTGTATGAATCTGAAAGTGAATGTAATAGCACAGCTGGAATTCAAACTCACTTCAATCCTGCAGTCCAGCATATTAGCTACTGTTGGAATTTGTTGGCAATATTTGTTAGCTGTGAGTAAATACTTGTTTGTGTAAAGAGGTATGAGCTATGATTTAAAGCGAGATTATATGGACATTGGGGTATTCCATTGTTCTCAAGTGCCTAAGTACATTCTCTGGACAGTGATTGGCTGCTGGCCCAGTGAATGGGTATATCAATGCATGTATAGACTGGCTTGCTTAAGATGTTACGGACTCGGTATTGAGTTACCTCCCATTTTATTTTTTGTCTGCTACCTCGATGCCAGCTGAGGCTGTTGAACCAGTTAGTGTTGTTCTTGTTGTTTATTCTGCACATTAGAGTAGTGACTTTTACAGCTACTGCACCATGAGGACTTTCCCTCACCACTTGTTCTGGAGTAGTGATCAATCAACAATCCTTCAGAGTAAAAGTTCACCCCCTCCAAATGATTATAACACCAATTTCAATAACATTGTTGCTGAAGTGTTGCAAGGAGATCATCATCATCATCATGTCATGCCGCAAGCACGGATATCCCTGACCCTCTCTTGCCACTTCTCCCTATCATTCATTGCCTCTGGTAGGTCTTCAGGGCTACATCCCGTATCCTCACATCGCTGCTGTATGTATGTTCGAGCTTGGCCATATGCGGGGGTCCATATTGGCACTATATCTATTAATAATCTGCCTGGATCATATTCTATGAACATCAATTGATGTGATGAAAGAAAATAGTTTCAGATATTTAAAAAAGGGTTAGAAGCAGACTATATCAGTCAGAAACTATCAAAGATGCAGACAATGCAGATTTGGACTTCTTGTAAATGCATTGGCTTAAGCTGAATCTCTGTTGCATAGCATGGAGCAAGCAGCCAGAGGTGTCGGTCTCTTTGTGAACTCAGATATAACAGATTTTGTCATATTTTAATACAGATGCTGCCATCTCCATATTAGATAGCATACCTCTTGGATTAGTAAACCAGTTCTCATTCCTTGCTCGCAATATCTCATCTACAGAAAGCAATGAAACCATATTAGCATAAAGGTATGGACTGCTATTGACTGGTTAACAATTATATGGAAATCTCTCAGATAAAATTAAATAGAAATTCTTCCAAGCTGTAATCATGTCATTTTTAATGTATGGCTGCACTACAAGGACTTTAAGAAAATGTATCTAGAAAAAGCTAAATCAAGGATGCTGCATGCTGTTGGGATCAAATCCTGGAAGCAGCACTCCATAAAACAGCAGTTCTATGGCTACTTGCCTCACATCATACAAACCAAGTGAGACAATCAAGACATGCTGGAAACTGTGGGAGAAGTAAGAATGAACTGAAAAATGGTGCTTTCTGATGGACTCCAATGCATGGACACACCAGAGTTGGCTGACTGGCAGAAACTTACATTTAAAGGAATTCATACTACCTGCACAGCTTGATGGTGATAATAAAAATATATTGCTAGTAATTTTACTGTAGAAATGCATCTCAATCAATTTTACTTCAGAAGTTTATTCATAATGATCTTATAATAGAACGGAATTGAAAATGAAGAAAAAAGCATTGTCAGAGGTTAGAAATGAATTTAATTATTAGAGCAAGAATACAACTAGTGTAAATTTTGTAAATTTATCGATAGTACTTTTATCATAAAAAAACATAAAAAATCACAAAGAAAGCAATTATTAGTGGTCAAAAATGAATATGATTATAATTGATAATTGTTTTATCTTAAAAAAAAGCCAAAGTCTCCATGGGGAAGGGGTTAATGTGTTGGACAGGGACATTATTGTAAGTGAGTTTGAATTCTAGTTAGACTATTTCATTCACCTTTGAACAAACTTGGGAAATGTGCTTATTTCCCCAACAGCTACAAGTTAAATAGTACCACTACTGTTCTTCTACAAGGATAGCTTTGGCAGTAAATAATTCACTAAGTCTGCTATGTCATGAAACCAAATCAAAGAAATAAAAAAAACATTTCAATTAAAAAAGGATTGTCAGTGGTCAGGAATTAAGACAAACATTACATAATAGGATTATGATATCTATAATAATATGTAATAATTTATAATATATGATCACAATGAAAAATTTCAATGCTAAAACAACTGAATTTCTATTAATGTCAAATGAAAATGATTTTATTGCATAAAATTTGAGACCAATTTAGTTTTAGCAAAAAAAGATTGAAAAAAAAAAAAAAAATGGGAACATGACCCCCACCTATACTTTATGACCAGGTCCTTCCTAAACCACAAATATAACGATAAAAGATTTGTGTTCTTCTTTGCAGACAGTGGCATACCATCAAGAAAATTTTGGCAAAGGCTGATAAACATAAAAGCAAGAAGACTGAAACTTTTGTTTTAGGTTTTTTTGTTATTTTTTTTTATCATTTTGTTGGCAACCATTAGGAAAGTTTTTTTGACAGAATAAATTTTTAATGAAAACCTTTTTTGGTTGAACTAAAAGACTCTGTCATGAGATTAGTTGTAAGAATAACAAGGATGAAAAATTCATGAAGGAATCTGTACTGTTTTGTCTACATTAACGTGTACTCCTTATCACACACACACACACACACACACATCAAATACCCACATGTATATACTAATGTACATATATATATATACTTGCACACATCTCTAGATGTACATGAATATATGTTACTTATATATATACATGAAAATAATGATAGGAGGGATATTTACATATTAATGAATATATATATATATATATATATATATATATATGTGTGTGTGTGAAAATATTCATTATATAGATACACATTAATGATAATATATATATATATATATATATATATATATGAAAATATTCATAAGAAAATAGATACACATTAATGATTATATATATATATATATATAATCATTAATGTGTATCTATATTCTTATGAATATTTTCATATATATATATATATATATATATATATGTTATCATTAATGTGTATCTATATAATGAATATTTTCATATATATATATATATATATATATATATATATATATATATGTGTGTATGTGTGTTTGTGTGTGTGAAAATATGGATAAGTTGATAGATACACAGTAATGGTTATATATATATATATATGAAAATAATGATTGAAAGATAGCTACATATTTATATATATATGTATATATATATGTATGAAAATATTCATAATATAGGTACACAATAATGATTATATATGAATGTATATATGTGTGTGTGTGTGTGTGTGTGTGGAAAAATACTGATAAGTTGATAGATACACATAAATGGTTTTATATATATATATATATATATATATATATAGGTGCAAAATTTCAAAGTATTTCAACACTGCATGAGAACCAGACAAACTTTTGCCGCTACAGTATATGAGCAGTGTCATTTAGAGACCATTATATGAAACGCTGGCAAGGAGATGGTGATATAGTAATGTTCCATTCATGAATGAATATAACCACCAAGTACACATGTGTGCATATATCTATCTATGCATAAATATAGTTCCAAGTACACATATGTATATACAAATGTATATTCTTGCAAGTGTAGACTGAATAGTTCAAATGATTTGTTTTGACCAATGGAATCTAAGCAATGTTGTTGTATTGGTGTGATGAATGAAGGAATAAAGGACCTTAACTCTTTTTCTTATAAAAATAGATCTCTCTCTTCTTTTTGTACTTGCCTTTAATTGGAATCATTTCGAGAGGAGGTTTCTTAATCTGAGAATTAATTTTTGTTTATTGCGGACTTTTTGTCCTCATCTTGGTAGTTTTTGTGTTGTTTCTTCTTTCACTATGTTTCGGCCAAATTTCACCTCTGGCCTTCTTCAGGTGATTTACCGCGACTTCAGATAGGAATACTGAGTCTTGTGACCATATCCCCAGTAATGAAAGAAGAAACAACACAAAAAACTACCAAGATGAGGACAAAAAGTCCGCAATAAATAAAAATTAGTTCTCTCTTCTTTATTACTCCAAAGGATCAACATTGGCTGTAAGCGTGAGAGAGAGAAAGAAATGCAGGACTCAGACATTGACTGATGGTGTTCGCCAATGGTCTGGGAGACCTGGGTTCATTCCCAGGTCCAGTCATACCAAAAGACTCAAAAATGTTACTTGATGCCTCCTTGCTTAACACTCAGCATTATAAGGTACAGATCAAGGGTAAAGTAAGGCAATCCTTGTAAAGGAGTAGTGCCCTTCCCAACACCTTGGTGTGGTAGCTATCGAAAAGGGAGCCTTTGGGTCACCCTTGACTATGGTCACCAAATTTACTTTCTAAACCCAATTGTTATTCTATATTTAGGGCCTTTTGTTTTTGCTTCTTTAATGGGAGGTAATTCGCCGGGGGCTGCCTGACCTTCCTACCTCTGGGCACTCACTGGCTCCTCTCCGAATCTCTTCCTGAACTGACCGACTGTCCGTTCTGTCTGTGAGTATCTGTGTATATTCAATTTCATAATGCCTACGTGTTTCTTCTGGTTCTCCCTCTGGCTATCAACCCACATGACCTGCTTCCACTGTTCTCTTGTTTAATACTGCTGGAACAACCTGTTGAGAAATCTCTAATTGAAGGCTCTGTCAAAGGTCAATATGCAAGACTACAACATCAAAGAAAGAAGCATGTAGACCAGAAGAGGAACTATGTTAAAAAGTAAACTTCAATTAGTCACATTCTATGAGAGCATCTTGGTCAGTCAATTAATTTTTCAGCTGACCCTCAAAGTTATATCAAAAAGTTCATACACATATGGCACAATAATGTGCATTCACATATATATATATATTGATTTATATGTGTAGGTCATTGTGTGTATCCGTGGATGGGTGGCTAAAGAAAGGATTTTATCTTCACCATCTTTTGGATGGCATCAAGTTGTCTGGATGATCTTCCTTTGTCTATTTTGGTGCTAAGACCACACAAAGAGCTGTGCCTGTCTGAACCCACATGAATCTGCATAAAAGTTCAAGATTGGAAGTAGGGGTGGCAAGGACCAATGACATTGGTCAGTGGAGTCTAAGGGTGGAAGAGACTCTGGAGAGAAGGGCCTTGAGCTGTCATAAGGCTGCAAGTAATCAGTAAAGGTGATGGCCAAGAGAGACCAGGATCTAAGTAGAGAGATAAGTCAGTATTCTTGGTTGCTGTTTCGGATTTTCTCAAAGTTTTTGTGAGAGCCGCACATACACACACAGAGTGCAAAAATGCCATGAACCTCGCCTTCTTACGTTTTGCTGTACTGAATCCATGTTTTGTCTTTTCTTCCTTCCTCCATCAGTTTATTTGTTATTTAATCATTATTTTTTGTTCAACTTGTGAAACGTCCACTCGGATGGGTTTAAGAAGTGACAATGGGGCCCTCACCTGAGGATGATCAAATGGCCAACCTGCTGTGTGGGATATTTCCCATATTTATATTTACCAATATAGAATGTATATATATGTATGTACATACAAAAATAACAATATGAACATATATGTTAATGATAATATATACGAGGATGATTAAATAAGTTTCCAGACTTTTTTTCGTATGGGCACTTTTATTGATAGTACATGCATGAAACTCTAGTCCCCTTCAAAGTATTCTCCCCTGGCTGCAATGCACTTGTTGTACCATTCTAACATCTTCTGAAAGGCCCCATGAAAGTTCTCTTGAGTGAGCATGTCAATGACCTCCATCACGGCCTCTTTTATCTCCTCAATTGTCTCATAATGACAGCCTCTGAGCTTAGGGAATAAGCAAAAGTCACAGGGGGCAATGTCTCGACTATAGGGAGGCTGGGGAACTGTCTTGATGCCCATCTTGGTCAAATAGTCTGTGACAAGGAGGAGTTGTGGACTGGTGTATTGTACTGGTGGAAATACCACTGACCCAATTTGAAGAGTGTTGGCCTCTTCCGCCTGAATCTCTTCCTGAACTCCCTTAAAACCTCAACATAGTAACCCTAACCCTAACCCTTTGGCCAATCAACTCTGGTGTATTGACTACCTTACTCCTCCCACACCTCTCATCATCCCTCACAGACTCCCTGCCTTCCTTGAATCTTTTATGCCACTCAAAAACTGATGCTTGATTCATGCAAGATGGTTGAAAAGCAGTCTGAAGCATTCCATATGTTTCTGTTGCATTTTTTCCAAGTTTAAAACAGAATTTTATTGCATATTGTTCTTCCACACGTCCAGATTGCATTTTTGAAATTTACTAGTTGTGACAATCAGGATTTAGTAGGGTGTACTCCAATTGTTGCTGTAGCTGTTGATTTGAACCTGAAATCATAGAAATTGGTTAGTCATCTCATAAGATGTATAGCAATAACATACTAAATTTTCAAGAGTCTAAGACAATTTTAAATGCCTGTAAAAAATGGGCATCAAGACAGTTCCTCAGCCTCCCTATAGTCAGACCTTGCTCCCTGTGACTTTGGTTATTCCCTAAGCTCAGAGGCTGTTGTTATGAGACAATTGAGGAGATGAAAGAGGCTGTGACAAAGGTCATTGACACGCTCACACAAGAGGACTTCCATGGGGCCTTCCAGCAGATGTTGGAATGGTACAACAAGTGCATTGCAGCCAGAGGAGATTACTTCGGTGGGCACTAGAGTTTCATGTGTGTACTATCAATAAAAGTGCCTATACGAAAAAAGTCTGGAAACTTATTTAATGATCCTCATATGTCTATATATATACATTCTCGTATAGTACAGGGTGGAACGTAAAAATTGTTGTCCTAAAGAAAACAACACTACAGATTTATTTTAAAACTTTTATGGAAAAAATCAATTCAGGTAACTTGATTATGTAGTAGAGCTGACATCTATTCAATGTAGCCGCCTTCAGCCTCAATCACTGCCTCGATACAAATCCAGAACTGGGAGCATACCTTTTCCACAAGCACCAGCGAGAGCTCGGCAAATACTCGGTGGATGGTGGCGATCAGGTTAGCTTTGTTGTTGTGAGAGGTCATGTTGGTGATGTTCTCGACATATGACCATATGAAGTTGTCCAGTGGGTTCAAATTGGGGGAGAAGGGGGTGCCAGTGAGAGAAGGGTACAAAGTCGCAGCACTCTTTCTAAAGCCAAGCCTGAGTCCCTTTCGACTTGTGGGCTGGCGTCGAGTCCTGCTGCCACATCCAGAGTCTGCCACCGGCCACCTGATGGCACCAGGGGATCACCACACTCTTCAGCACATCCAGGTACACTTTGATGTTGACTTTCAAGCCGAAGATGTGAGGTGGCATGACATGGCCCTCACTTGAAACCTCACCAAAGAACATAACTGTGGCTGGAAACTTTGTTTTCATCATCCTGGGCACATCCCTGTTATTCGTGGCAATCCAGTAATGGTTCTGGCTGTCATAACTTGGATTGGTAGAGGGCATGAGTTGTACAGCGACGCATCTCCGATCTCACTCGTTGAACATTGTGTCACTTTCAGACATGATAGAAGGCTCCTATCGCTCTTGGGATTTGTACACAACTGGCTAACTAGTAGATGGTCTGCAACAAAAAAAAAAGAAAACCGGTTTTCATTAAACGGAAATGGAATCATGTCGTCTTTTCTAAGGCGACAATTTTATCGTTCCACCCTGTATCAAATACAGATATGTACATGCATTATTGTATAAACATCAAACCGAGTACACGCATGTATATATGAATGTACCTGTAATATATACTTGCACACACATATATATCTAGATGTGTATACATAAATTTTACCATACAAGACACACTCACACATATATATATGCACACTACCGACCAGAAGTTTGGGACAACATGATTTTTTTCTCTAAGATTAAAAAATGAATAAAATTTCTTGTCTTTAAACTTGTTTTTTCTATGTTCGCCTGTAATTATGCAATGACCTAAATCAAAATGAATGAAAAATAATTCTAATTCTAATTTAAAGCAAATCTATATTTTTCTTTTCTTCAGAGAATCTACCATAAGCATTTACAACAGCAGAGAAAATTCTTGGCTTCCTTTCCAGTAACTTGTAAAAATATATTGGTGGAAGTGATTTCCAATCAGAAAGTGAATGTGTAGACAACTCTTGCTTATTCTTTAGCAGTTCACTATGAACTCTACAATCTATTGCAAAATTAGCCTTTATTATGAACTAAGAGTTGGTTGGTTGGTTGGGTTTTATGGCATATCAACCTTTGTAGGTTATTTAATGCCAAATCCATTTTTATGCAAATAGTCTGATCTACTTCAAATATTTCAGTTTAGCATGAGTACACAGTTTAATTGTCAAAAACATTTCTATTTCAAGCTATTCAGTTTATTCAAACAGTTCCAATTCAGCCAATTTAGTTTAGTATAAGTACAGATTTTGTTTACACAAAGATGTCAAAACAGTTCTATATAAAACAATTCAGTTTAGTATAAGTACAGTTTCAATGTCAAAAACAGTTCCTATTCAAACAATTCAGTTCAGTATAAGCATGCAGTTTAAATGTAAGTACACAGTTTGTCAAAAACATTTCTATTTCAAGCTATTCAGTTTAGTCAAACAGTTTTAATTCAAACAATTCAGTTTAGCATAAATATGCAGTTTAGTTCTATTTAACCCTTAGATAGGACCCTATCTGGTGCAACCACTCCATACCAGAGTGGACCTGGGAGTGATGGCAGTGAAGTGGGTACTCTGAATTCCCCAAAGCACTAGTATTACTGGAACCTCACCATCAGATTGTTTTGAGTTATATCCAAGCAAATCAATAGGATGGTAGTGGTGGTGGATTTACCCCTCTGCAGAGATGCAGTCAATGTATTCTACAGCCCCAGTCGACTGGGCCATGGCATTAAGTAATCAATATGGGTTGATATGCCATAAAACAGAGCCAAGAATTTTTTTTCAACAGTGTATGAAAACCAAATTATCTTTTGATAAATTTGTAAGTATTTTAAAATATATTTGGCAAAGAGAACTTCTTCAAACAGAGACTATTTTCTGAGTTTTTCTATTTAAAAGCATGTAAGGAGAAATGATAAGATGGTGGAGGGGGTAAAGTTGTAGCAGGAAAGCTGGGAGGGATTTAAAGTCAAGTGTATCAGGTTTAATTAAAGATTTTTTGTTTTAAAAGTGGAGATAGATTTTGGGGAGCTGATCAGAAAAAAAGTAAGGAAGGGTTTGAGTAAAAGCAGCTTTGGCATTTCTTATTTCATGAAAAGATATTGACTATAATGTGATGTCACAGAAAATTGTCTATATTTTGGTCTCGAGGTCGTAATTGGGGTGAGGAAGGGCTAAGAGGTAAAATGATAAGGAAAAAGGGAGAAAAGTATGGTGGCACAAAGTAAGAAAATGTTTTTTTTTTTCCTATCTGTTTGCTTGTCTAAATTTTGGAGACGAAGCTTGATCATTTTTATCATTTAGGGTTTTTGGACTATTGTCTACATCTTTACTGTTATCTCCACAATTTTTCGGCCGATATGTCCTCCGGCCTTCTTCAGGTGTTTGTCGACTTTGGGAACCTTCACGGAACTTTGAACAACATCCTTTATTGAATCCTCGGGGGTCACCTGTTCTGATTCTGTTAGCCATAACCGGGTACAAGAGTTAAGTATTCCTGTATTGTTACTCGCCTGCAGTCAGGACTGAACCTGCAGCCTCCAGATGATTGTCTCCTTAGAAACATTGTGGAAATAACAATAAAGATGAAGACGATAGTCTGAAAACCCTTAATGATAAAAATCACCAAGCTTCGTCTCAGAAATTTAGACAACTAATATCTTTAAATATAGTTGGCAAAGAGACTACAATGAAGAAGAACGTGTCAGCCTTCATTCATCCAAACAATTATATCATAATTAAGATGTTCCAGCAGCACAGATTCTCTTGACTCTATTTCGCTATCCATCCCTTTTGGCCATCACATATGGAAAGTCCTCTAGATGACACCTGTTTTTACATATATATCAAATATATATTATCTATTAAGTAATGTTGTAGATACATTTTTAAATGAGCCTAAGCTCATTTTTTTGTACACAGTTAAATGGTTTCAAGTATTTCTATCTAACATGAATATTTCAATATACTATTAATCCTTTGTTTGCACGCAGTTAAATGGTTTCAAGTACTGCTATGCAACAGTAACAATTTGACACCAGTCATTTGTTTATGTGGATATACATATTATTTCTCATCCATCTACATAGAGTTAAATGGGTCCAAGTATTATGTATCACTAACAGTTCAATTAAAAATCAGTTATTTGTTTATAGACATTTAAATAGATATACATATGATTTCTCTTTCATCTGCAAACCGTTAAAAATGGGTCCAAGTATTATGTATAACTAACAATTCAATTAAAAATCAGTTATATGTTTACACACAGTTAAATGATAAACAGTTCTATTTCAAACAATTCAAAAGTCATTTGTTTGCACTCAGTTTAACTATTAAACAGTTCTATTTGAGCCATATATAGGTCCTTATCATATGCTACCACTCTGGGCTTGAGTGGACTTGGAAGCGATAGCAATGAAGGGATACTCCACAGTCCCCTAAACTCCAGCATTATTGGAGCTTCACCATCAGATGGTTTAAAGTCATATCAGGATACTCATTGGTGGAGTCCTACCCCTCTGCAGAGATGCAGTTGGTGTATTCTACAGCCCAATCTTGGTTCTAGGATTTGTTTAATTGAGTTTATAGCATCCTTGTGCAATTGCCAACAAGGCAAACACAGACCCTGGTATTATTCTTCATGGTTGATGTGGGACTCCTTTGTGGAGCTCACTCAAAGTGTGTGCCATAATTTTTGGACCCTCTTCATATCTCCACTAACTCTCTTTTCCTGTTTTCTATCCAGTGTCCACTTTCACAGCTTTTCCACTTGAGTTTCAACCAGCCAATCACAGCAGTCGGCTGATTCCTCCTGATACATTTTAATGATATGAATATGCATACACCTGGGTCCACCCTCACAGTAATATGATTGGCTGGAGTCAGCGATAAAAGTAGTAAAGTTGGTGACCCAAAGGCTCCCTTTCAATTGCTACAACACTGAGGTGTAGGGGAGGGTCCTACTCCTTTCTCTGGATTGCTCCACTTACCCTTGATACATACCTTATATTGCTGAGTGTTAAGCAAGGAGGTATCAAGTACCATTTTGAAAGTCTTTGGTATGACGCGACCTGGGATTGAACCCAGGTCTCCCAGACTATTAGCAAATACTCTACCCACTTGACCAATGAGCTGATACAGCCAATCACAGCAGTCAACTGATTCCTCCTGAGACATTTCTATTTTTAACTTGGCATTAGGTAACCTACAAAGATTGCCATAAAACCCAAACAAACCAACCCCAAATCTACATAACTGTTGTAGTATCATCCCTATTTTTTGATCGACAATGGACTCTTTCAAAGGATATGATATTTGACTGTAATCCACTTAGGGAAATGTAGCAAGAGCTACACTGGTGATATTGTATTACAAGTATTACAGTAATATATAACCTTTATTTTTCTCTTTCCATATGTGTTTGTCTTACTAATTTTATGCCCTTTCCTGAGGAAATAGCAATAAAAAGATGTGAAGAAAAATAACTATACGGATACTTCAAGAGACAAACAAAGAAAATTGCACACAAGATGACCAGGACATGGCTGAGAAAGGGGAAACTTGAAGAGAGAAACTGAATGTCTTTTAATGACAGCACAAAATATTAACATAAGAACTAATTATGTCGAAACAAAATTTGATAAAAAGCAGAAGACTTACAAGTGTACATTGTATGGTGAAAGAGATGAAAAACTTCATGATATAATAAATGAATACATTAATATGGCATAAAAGGAATAAAAGACTAGGCATGGCTGGGTGGGAAAGGTGTTCCACTGGGAATTGTGCAAGAGATTAAAATTTGACCATACTGACACATGGTATATATACAAACCAGAATCTATCTTAGAAAATGAACCATGAAATTCTTAAGAACTTTTTGATACAAATGGATCATCCAATTCTAGCCAGAAGAACAGTCCTTATATTAAAATATGGATTGCTCCACTTTACCCTTGATAAGTGCCTTATATTGCTGAGTGTTAAGCAAGGAGGTATCAAGTACCATTTTTAAAGTCTTTGGTATGACGTGACCTGGGATTGAACCCAGGCCTACCGGACCATTGGCGAACACTCTACCCACTAGAGCAATGAGCTGAAAACATCCTTTGGTCTTATGTTAAGGTTTCATTAATAATTTGGCTTCAAGATTTAAAATCTTTGAATAAAAGAATTAAAGAAAATGACTTTATTTTCTGACTATTTCAGGTTTTTGTGTTTTTTCAGAATAAATTCAGAAACATTTCCCATTAACGTTTCATGTTGCAAGTTGTTTGGTAATTTTTTTTAAAAATCAGAATAGAAATAATAAAAAAATCAAAAGGAGAAATTGACACAAAAATAAATTCATAATTTTTATAAGAATTAAAAAAAAAATTTCAATTACAATACTTAAATGATTTTAAATTTAGTTTGAATAACTACTTCAGCAATGAAAAATTATCAACAACTGCAAATATTTGATAAGAGTTTTTAAAAAATATCATTTGCCCTAAAATTAAAAGAGAAATGGCAGTACATCTTTGTTTCATTGATTGAATTATAGTCATCAAGTGTAAATTTAAGGAAAAGAATTAAAAAGAAAATGTTTTATTTTATCAGAAAAATCTTTCACTGTGTCTTGTTTCTTAAAATTCATTCTTTTTTTTTTTTAGGCAAAGGAAACTAAATTCTGTTTATAAATTTAATCTTATAAAAGAAAAGATTATCTATTTCAATATCATTCAATCTTTACTTTTTAATTGAAAAATAGATGAGGTTTTTATTGAATGTCATCAAAGCAATTTGTCATCAGTTTTTCCGACAAATTATTCTTTCTTCTCTGAACTTCATCAATATTATTGGCATAATTCCTGTAAAAAATAATAGGAATATTCATTCCTGAATTTGCCCTTCTGCTAAGGATCAAGGTGTAGCATCTGTGAACTCTGCTTATGAAAAAAGTATAGTTCCAAGGTACTTCTTCTTAGGGTTGGTGGATAGTTTCTGTTCACTCAGCCTAAGATCAGTGCGTAGCATCTGTGCACTCAATAAAAAGTATTCATAAAAATGATTAATCTTTTTTATCACATATAAAATTTGTTTTCTCATGAATTTATGAGGGTTGAGATACTGAATAATGGGCCCTTGATGAAATAGACATGTATTTTATAAATTATATATCAAATATAAATAAGTAAAGTTAGCGAACGTAGTCGAGGGTGACCAGAAGGCTCTCTTTTCAATAGCTACAACACCAAGGTGTAGAGGAGGGTTCTACTCCTTTCCCTGGATTGCTCCACTTTACCCTCAATACGTACCCTCTATTGTTGAGTGTTAAGCAAGGAGGTATCAAGTTCCATTTTTAAAGTCTTTGGTATGATACAACCTGGGATTGAACCCAGGTCTCCTGGACGATTGGTGAACACTCTACCAACTTGGCCAATTATCAAATATAATACACATTTAAATGGGAAAAGAGGATGTAGAGATAGAGAGGAAGTACTTACTTGATATGCATCAATGATTAATGGAAGATCTATGTCTATGATGGATGCTCCACTCCAATGGACATAGCCTTTTAGTTTCCAAACTAAAATGTGTTTTTCTGCTAGTCATTAAGAATATCTGCATTTCTCTCTAACAAGTGAATCAGGATTCGTATTGCTACAATGAAACTGATACAGTTTGGCTTGGTTTTATAGCTTATCAGCCATTACAGGTAATTTAATGCTAAGTCTTGCTGAAGAAAGTTTAACCAAAAAGGCAGGACATGAAAGAAAAAGGTTGCAGAATATATACATTTTTGTGGGGTTGACTGCTGGAAGTCAAAATGTAACAGAGAGTGTGTGTGTTGTCTCTGGAAGTTACAATGTTAGAGAGAGAGAGTGTGTGTCTCAGGAAGTCAAAATGTGAGAGAGTGTGTTGTCTCTGTGAGTCGAAATAGAAAAGAGAGTGCTGATTCTGTAAGTCAAGATAGAGAGAGTGATTATACATTAAATATATATGATTTCTGAACACATTTTCTTGATAGCATTTTTTATTGAACCGACTGCTTCTTTGCAGAGGGGTAAGACCCCCACCCCCACTCAACGAGCATCCTGGATATGACACTAAACAATCTGATGGTGAGGTTCTAGCGATGCTGGAGCTTTGGGGAATGCAAAGTAACCATTCATTGCCATTGCTCCCAGGTCCATACAGGGCCGGAGTGGTAGCACCTGATAGGGTTCTATCTATGGGTCAAATAGAACTGAACTGTGTACTTATGCTAAACTGGATTGGTTGATGTGGGAATGCTTTGACATTTAAATTGCATACTTATACTATACTGAATTAGTTGAAATGGAACTGTTTTTATTAGCTAAACTGAATTGTTTGAAGTAGAACTGTTTTGATATTTAAATGAAGATAAACAAAAAACTATACTGATACTAAACTGAATTGTTCAAAGTATAACTGTTTATATGCATAAAAATGGATTTGGTATTAAACAACCTACAATGGTGGATATGCTATCAAACCAAACCAAACTAAATTAGCCAGAGCTCATTTCTTTCACTCACTTAAATTGTTTCAAGTATTGCGATCAAATACAAATAATTCGATTTACTATTAATCATTTCTTTGCCCACAGTTAAATGGTTTCAAGTATTGCTATGTAACAGAAAATATTTAACATCAGTCATTTGTTTACACACATTTGAATAGATATACCAGGGATGAGCTCATAAGTGATATACACCGATGGACCCCCACATATGGCCAAGCAAAAGCAGGACAACCAGCTCGAACATACATACAGCAGCTATGTGAAGCTATGGGATGCAGACCTGAAGACCTGCCAAAGGCGATGAACGATAGGGAGAAGTGGCGAGAGAAAGTCAGGGATATCCGTGTCAGTGGCACGACATGATGATGATGATGAAGAGATTGAATTGTCAATAATTTCATTTTTAAATGAACTAATTAGTTAGTATACTAGTATTGCTATTGTTTCTACACTGTTAGATGGTTTCAATTATTGTTATTTAACACAAAAATTCTATTCAATATTAATCAATTTTTGCTCACAGTGAAGAGGTTACATGTATTGCTGTTTAATACTAAGAATTCAATTAAACATCAGTCATTTGTTTACACACAGTTAGAGGATCAAACAGTTCTATTTTAAACAATTCATTTTAGCATAAATTGTTTGTTTGCATAGTTTAATTGTCAAATAGTTCTATTTAACCCATCGATTGGACCCTATCAGGTGCTACCACTCTGGGTCATAGTTAACCTGGAAGCAATGGAAATGAAGTGTTATTACACATTCCTCAAGGAGGTGCCCGTGGTGTAATGGCTATCGTCGCAGGATATGGATATGGCGACATGAGTTCAAATCCTGGACGAGACTGATTGCATTTCACATAGCACTAATACCCTTGGGAAAGGTATGAATCCAAATATTCTCCCTCTAGCTATGGGTAAATAGTAGGACAGACTAGGTTCTTCAGCCTTGGTGAGGCGACTAGTCTAGGAGAAGGAAAACTCTGAATTCAGACCTGTTAAACTCCGCTTAAAAATTGAGCTTGTGTCATATCCTGCCCGAGCGGAGGGGTTGGTAAATAGGATTACACATTCCCCAAAGCTCAAGCATTACTGGAGCCTCACTATCAGATTGTTTAGTGTCATATCAGGACACTCATTGGAGGAAGTCCGACCCCTCTGCATAGATACAGTCATTGTATTCTACTACACCAGCCAACTTGGCTAAAAGTTTTATGGGTAGGTCTTCTACATGCAGCATATTTGGGGGGGAATCTAGTGCTATGGAATCAGTGACTATAATTCAACTACTAGACCAAGCTATGTTACACAACGGGGCCAAATGCATACAAGCATTGCACCCTGGCACCATGTCCAGTCGAAACGCAGTACTAATACAAAATGACTCTGTTGTTTCATGATACGAAAATTTATTGCCACAACTGTTTTTACTGTAGTTGCCATGAAATGAGAGAATTACTTATTGCCCATTTGACAGGAGGAAACATTAACCCATGGCAGGTAAAATGAACAACTACAGACTAACTCATTTTCTCTTCACTGACCTGCTCTGTCTGCTTCCATCTAACTTCTGACCCCGAACCCAACTGCAACTTCAACTGCCTCTGTCTCCAACTGGAACTGACTCTGCACCTTAGAACTCTTCAGATATATTTTCTTCTTATTCTCACAACTAATCTGTTAAAAATACATAAACACAGAAACTTTCGAACGATATGTCATTGCTAATATCAGCTGACAGTCACCCAAATGTTTATCTTTAATATTTTGCTTACAACTAATTTCAAAACAGACCTATTAGTTTCATATTTTGACAGGAGCTGATACTCAAATGCAAAATAAGGTATATCCTGCTTTGACCTCCCCAACTCAAATTTAATACAACAAAGTCAAATTTTTTAGCAAGCACACAAATTATCACTTCAATAAAATAATTCATTAAAATAATTATTTAAAATCCCTGATTATATAACAGCAGTTTGTGCTTCACATTAATACCCTTAAGAAAAGAATGAATCCCCAAGTCCTTCATCCAGACATAGTTCTTTAGCATTGGAAAGGCCACCTGTCCAGGAGAAGGAAAACTTTGAATTCAAGCAAGCTTTAATCCACTTAAAAATTGACCTTGTGTCGCCATCTTTCTCATGGCGATGGATTTGGGTGAATACAGGGATGCAGCATATTTTCTAGAAAGTTAATCTCCAGACTGTCAATTGTTTTATTCCATAAAAACAAATCATCTTGACAGTTTCTTTTTATCATGATAGAATTTTATAAAAAGCTTGATTTCATGATAGAATAATGATTTTCTGTGAATATAAGCTGATTTACAATTCAGCACTCAGTATATGTTTCATTTAAAGAAATTCAAGAAAAAAGAATATTGTGTTATCAGGAATTTATGCAAGTACTACTGATAGACTATGTAAAGTGTAAATATAGTACTAATGATTTTACTATAGAAATTATTAGTTTGTTATACCTCTTTTTATACTTTTCTCACTTCAACTTTAAAAAAGAATATTTACCCAGAACATATACACTATCAATACAATATCTATATACAAATCAAAATCTTTTTATCAGTAAGAGTTTTTGGACTATTGTCTTCATCTTAATTGTTTTTTCATAAAATTTGGGCCTCTGTATCCTCTGGCCTTTCTCAGGTGTTCCCTGTTTATCTGGGCATAGAAATGGTTCAACCTGGGAAATCATTTTTAAAGTTTGTATCATTTCTATGCCCAGATACACAGGAGATACCTGTGGAAGGCCAGAATACAGCAGCTGAAACGTTAGGAAAAAAAGAATAAAGACGAAGATGATAGTTCAAAATCCCTTACTGATAAAAATCATCAAGGTTCGTCTCAGAAATTTAGACAACTAAATCAAAGTCTTTTAAATAATTTATCCAATAGTTCCTAAAAATGTCTTCTTAAATTTTTTCCTCATTGTCATGTGGTCTCCCACTGAGAAGATGGCGAGAATGAACGCCAAACATGAAGACAACATGGCGGCAGAGCCATGTGCGAGAAAGAAACGACATATCGAGAGGATAAGAGAAAAATAAGAGGACCCCCACACATGGCTAAGGAAGAATTTGAAAAGGGTGACGAAGTCCTGCTACTATCCTCAAATAAAGGACCACCCTGTGGTGGACGATATATAGGTCCCTATGTAGTAACATAGAGAATAGACAAGAGGACATATAGAATCGATACCCACGAGGGAAAGAAAACACAAGAGTGTCATGCGAACAAATTAAAGAAATATGTCCGTCAAGAAGGCCCACCTTGCAAAATTAAGAATTCGGAAGAGCCGAATAAATTCGAGAAAAAATTAAGCTATTTGTCTGTTTCAGAGAGAGAGGACTTTGAGAAATTAATAAAAAAATACCCAGGTTTATCTCTCTAACGTCCCACGGAAATGTAGTAGCAGAATATTCTTTCATAGTGTTGAGAAAAAGAAAAGAGAGAGAGAGAAACTGAGGGAGAGGAATTCTCGGCCCCAATGTTGAAATATGAGAGGGACGAGAAAGAGGCTCGTCAACAAGTGACGACGAGGAGAAAAGAAAAGGAAATTTCTCTCCTCAAAGTTTGATAATTAAGATTATAAAGTCGTCAAAAATGACGAAGAAAGAAAGAAAGAAAAAGGAATTTACCTCCTCAAGGTTGAAACATGAGACGGCCAAAAGGCCGGGAGAAAAAAAGAAAGAAAGGAAAACAAGATTAAAGAAAAAGAAAGGGAGAGAGAGAGAAAGAAAGAGAAAAAGAATTGTCTTCCTCTATAGTGAAAATTAGGAAGGACGAAAAAAGGAAAAGGAAAGAATGCGTCAAAGCGCGAAGAAGAAAGGGAATTAAAAGAAAAGTAAAGTGAAAAAAAAAACGAAGAAAAGGAGAGAGGACAGTGAAATGAATTACCTTTTTTTTTTATGTTATTTCTTTTATTCCTTTCTTCTCTTGAAGTGAGGGTGTGTCACGTGGTCTCCCACTGAGAAGATAGAAATAAAATTACTACTATCCTCGTGTTCGAATTAACAGTAGCAAGCCGTCAAAGAATGACCGTTAAGAAAGAATGTGGGTCACAGGTACTTGGTGACCTCACTCGGGTCGCCTGACACGGGAAGAAAGAAGGAAGAAGCCAAATGATTGGCTGGGACCCTAAAACGGAAAAGGCACCTTCTTCCCGTCAGCGAAAAAAGATAGTAAGAAAGTTAGTTATTGGACAGGGTTCGTGGCGGACAGAACCAAAGCCAAGTACTCCAGGTAAGAGAAGACGAAGAAAATCTCGGACAAGAAGAAGCCGTATCTTCAAGCCAGTACTAAAAATAAGATAAAGTCTGTCAGCTCGTAAAAGAAGAAAGATTCTCCACAGGAATCCATCTAAATAAGATAAGTAACTTTGGGACTGTTTCTCCTTATACCCAATTTTATAGACCCTCTCTCTCTCTCTCTCTCTCTCTCAATTTGAAGGAAAACGAAAGAAAAAAAAAGAAGAAAGACATTTATGTTCATGGACTATTCATTTATGATATATTTGACATGTTGAAGGTGTATACCTATGTGTAGTAAAAGATTGATATATTTTAATGTTCCCACGTGGTCGAAGTTGTTATTTGCAGTGTCTTCTACGAGTTTGTTATGTCATATTTCTTTTCCAGCTTCTATTCGCCTTATGTTATCTTGCTTAAAATTGTCCTATTAATTCCTTTAAAATATCACACGGGAAACCGGAATTGCCGACTACTATAATTAATATTATTACGTCTAAACCTAGAGGTCCATATCTTCCATTGTTCTAGGGGAGGAAAACTAGCGACCTGGTGGGTGTGTGTATAGTGTGAAATTTGGAACCCCTTGCCAGCGGCGGTCAGTCTAGCCATAAATTAATCCTCCACATAATATGCCAGTTCCTATATGCCTGAGGAAAAACTCTGAACGAGGACTTATAATACGAGGGATCAAGTGCCAGTCTGCCCAGTCTTCACATGTGCGCAAATGAAACCTCGTTTTGGGATAAAAGTAAATTCTTTGTGTCACACTCATCATCTTTTTCTAAAAATATCCAATTTAATCTTAGATTTTTTATACTATTGCTGTTTTTGATCCGATTTGGCAATTTGTTCCAAGAATTTATAACTTGGTCAGCAGAAAAACTTAATTTTTGAAATCTGTCTTTGTTGTATAGTGGCTTTGTACCATGTAACTTCCAGTATCGCAGAACTATAAAAGATGCCGTGTCTCTTAAGCACAGAGAAGCAGAAGCAGAAAGAGAAGCAGAGAGACAGCTCTGAAAGGATGTCGGTCAGGAGTAAGACCAACTTCAGACGTAACACCGACAGCACAAGACTTATAATACTAGTTGGACTGTACCACTTGAGTTAATAAATAACTAACTCTATTTCACTGTGAATCTTTTCCTTACCACAATATAACAGTCTTGTTGGTAAATTTCCAGTTTACTTCTCATTTTTTTTTCTGATAAAGCACTTAATCCTAATTTCTCCCATCTCTTTTTGTTACTGTAATCTTTTACTCTTTTTATTGTTTTTATTACACTTCTTTGTAACCTCACACAACAATTTCCAAACATTTCGTCCTTTGAAATAAAATTTCTAACCATCCTGCAAATCATTCTAGCTGCCCTTAATACAATAAACAAAATATGATTGTCAGTTTTAAATGTATCATCAAAGCCAAATCTTTGACTCCATTCCTCATTTTCATTTGTTTTAATTACCTTTTTGCAAAACCTATTTTCAACTTTAATATCTTTGGATCCAATCTTTGGATGAGTATTTTACCTTTTTTTCATATTAAATTTTTTTTTTATATTAAATTTTATATTAAATTTTATATTGAATTTTTATACTAAATTTTCATATTAATCTTTTTTTATACTAAATTTTATATTGAATTTTTATACTAAATTTTATATTAAATTTTATATTGAATTTTTATACTAAATTTTTATATTAAACTTTTTTTTTATATTAAATTTTATATTGAATTTTTATGCTAAATTTTTAAATTAAATTTTTTTTATATCAAATTTTATATTGAATTTTTATGCTAAATTTTTATGTTAAATTTTTTTTACATTAAATTTTATATTAAATTTTAAATTGAATTTTTATACTAAATCTTATATTGGATTTTTTTTATATCAAATTTTATATTAAATTTTATATTGAATTTTTTTATTAAATTTTATATTGAATTTTTATAGTAAATTTTTATATTAAATTTTTTTTATATTAAATTATCATTTCCAAATATCTTCCTAATATGACAAGTTATTTAGATCTCTCTGTGTTGAAATGTGTTGGAAATCATCAAAAAAGAGTTTGTCAATGTTCAGGAAGAAAGGCATGTGTTACTGATAAGACAGTGCTATTATATGTTTTATGTTAATGAATAGTAAATTATTTCAGTACATCAGAAGTCAGGAAGGAAAGGATAGTCAGTGGTAAGGAAATAATGCAAGTGTATTTATGTATTTACCCACCCCTCCACATGAGCTGGATGTGATACAAAATTAATTCTTTTCAAGTGAAGTTTTATAGGTTTGAATTCAGAGTTTTCCATCAAGAACTCAGTCTGCCCTACAATTTCACCCATAGTCAGAGGGATTCATACCTTTCCCAAGGGTATTAGTGCAATGTGAAATATCCACTTCTTATAACAGTAACCATTGCACCATGAGCACTCCCTGGCCCAATTGGCTGGGGCTGACAGCATCTCTGCAGAGGGGTAAGACTCCTCCAATGAGTGTCCTGGTATGATACTAAGAAATCTGATGGTGTGGCTTCACTAGTGCTGGAGCTTTGGGGAGTGCAGAGTACCCCTAGGTTCACTCTGGTCCAGAGTGGTAGCATCTGGTAGGATCCTATCTATGAGTCAAATAGAACTAAGCCATGTGCTTATGCTAAACTGAATTGTTTGAAATAGAATTGTTTTGAAATTTAACTGTGTGTAAACAAAAACTGTACTTATGCTAAACTGTATTGGTTGAAACAGAACTGTTTTTGACATTTAAATTCTGTACTTATGCTTAAATGAATTGTTTCATATAGACCTGTTTTTTTACATTTAACTGAGTGTAAGCAAAAACTGTACTTGTGCTAATCTGAATTGTTTGAAATAGAACTGCTTATATGAATAAAAATGAATTTGGCATTAAATAACCTACAATGTTTGAAAAGTCATCAAAAGAATTAAACCAGTTCCACCTGTGCAAGTGTATGTATTTATTCAGCCTGTCCAACAGAAACAGAATGTGACAAAAGGTTAATTCTTAAGCAGAGTAAAGCTGGTATGAATTCTGAATTTTCCTTTTCCTTGACTGATTGCCAAACTAAGCTTAAGAGCTAAATCTGTCCAACTATTAACCTAAAGCTGATTGTGGGGGGGGGGGAGAATTGATGGATTTCTGCCTTCTTCAAAGTGATTTGTGTAGTAACAACACTTACCAGTTCAGCGGCCTCAGCTAGAATCCAGCTGGTAAACAAAAAGTAGAATGGGCAGTAACTCAATACTGAACTCATAACACCTGAAAAATGACTGAAGCAAGCCTGTGTATATATATACTGATATGCCCATTCACTGGGCCAGCAACTAATCACTGTCCAGGGAATGGACTTGGCCACCTTTGAATAGCGGAACATCCCAATGTCTATATAATCTCACTTCAACTCATATATCCTTATTATGCATATGAGCACTGAATCATTGCCACTGAGCCTTACGACAGAATTCCAACAATTAGCATGAAGTGAAAATACAAACGGTCTCATCCAGGATTTAAATTCATGTCACCAATTCTATTTCCAAGGTTGATAACTGTTACATTTAGTGTCCCTCTCTCTGCAAGTGTAATATACCTTTAGGAATGAGTGCTTGTAATAGTAAAACAGACTCGATAAAGTTCCTACTGGTTATTCTTGCTGGTATCTAGTTTTTATGGACATATCTTTAAATTAATTAAAGCATTGTTTATTGTATAGTATGGAACAAATAGTTTGCCATGGGCTTAGAACCAGACTTCAGGGGTATATTTCTGGAGAGTTAAAATATCTATTTTCTTTCTAAGCCATGTGAAGATGTATAATAAAGAACTGTCTTTGTGACGTTATTTGAGTGCCTGATTATGTCTGCAGAGCAATTTCTTGTGTCCCCTCCTAGCAGTTATTAAAGAAGTTATTCTGTAAGCAATAATAACAGTAATAATAATGATAATATATATCTGGGATTTTGAGATACAAACAGATTACCTAATCTCAGCCAGACAACCAGACATAGTAATAGTAAAAAAAAAAGTGAACCTGCCAAACAGTGAACTTTGCCATCTCGGCAGACTGCAGAATAAAATTAAAAGAAAGTGTTAAGAGAAATAAGTACCAAGACCTTGCATGAGAATTTAAAAAAAATATGAAACATGAAGGTGATGGTGATACCAATCCTATCCTATTTACCAACCCCTCCGCTCGGGCAGGATATGACACAAGGTCAATTTTTAAGCGGAGTTTAAGAGGTTTGAATTCAGAGTTTTCCTTCTCCTAGACTAGTTGCCTCACCAAGGTTGAAGAACTCACTCTGCCCTACTATTTACCCATAGCTGGAAGGAGAATAATTGGATTCATACCTTTCCCAAGGGTATTAGGGCTATGTGAAATGAATCAGTCTTGTCCAGGATTTGAACTAGTGTCACCATGTCCATTTCCTACAACAATAACCATTACACCACGGGCAGCTCCAAAGGATTGGTATAGGGACGGAAAGACTTAGAAATAATTAGAGAAATGCAGACCATCCAGACAACAGCATTATTAAGATTGACCTGAATACTGAGAAGAGTCCTGGAGACTTGAGGAGACTCGTTGTCAATCACACTTCAGTTGAAAACCATCAGCTAACGTTCCCACGAAAAACTCTCAAGAGAGTAACAATAAATATCATTGCTTACTTAAAGCTTAAGCATAATAGCAATTGAAAAAAAATGTGACAGTAATTATTGCTGCATTCACTGAGCGAATTTTAAATCCACCGCTTACAGGCAATGATCTCCACAAAAGCATTGCCAATAAAATAAAGCTATCATATGTATAATGTTTTGGGTAATGGCTTTGATATATCTGTCCATCAAGCAGACATGTATCATAAACATTCATGAATAAGGAAAACGAGATAGTACTGAGAACGAAATGTAATTTTCATATTACAAAACTCGGAACATGCTAAATGATGTATTAAAATGTGTACTTACATTCTGAAATACCCGGAACCTTTTCATTTCTCTGCCAAGATCCAATATTAGTCTATCATTTCTATTTCTTTTATTTACATTCAATGATCAATCAGATAAAAGTTCTTTTCTTTTTGTTAATTGATACAAGGTTTGATTATTTGGCCACTTCATCCAGTCTCTTTTCTAGATTCTTTATGATTGTTCCAAGGACTCTAAATATGATTGGGGACACTGTCACCTTTGCATTCCACAACTTTTTATCAGTCTAATAAATATCATTATGATTTCAATATATATTATCAGTATATATATATATATATATAATTTAAATATCATTTTAATAAATAATTTTTTGGTCATTTTAATTGATTCTTGGTTTGATTTTCTGGCTACTATATCCAGTCTCTTTTCTAGATTCATTGGGATTGTTCCTAGGACTCTAACTTTGATTGGCATCACTGTCGTCTTTGTATTCCACAACTTTTTTTGCTCTCTTCCAAGGTCCGGATATTTATCTCGGTTTTCCACTTTCTTTCTCTTTCTCTCTGTGATCAGCTGGATTAACAAAGTTGATAAATTTGTTTCTTTTCATCAATTAAAATTTGGCCTTGTCTTCAGATCTATGATTAGTTGGATTGTTTTTATCTTAAATTCCCTTCAAAAAGCTGTATCTCATTTTTCGGGACAGGTTTAGTTCTGTGTATATATCACTTGTCTGATATGCAATTGGCTGGGGCAATAGAATACACTGACTGTATCTCCTGCACAGGGGTAAGACTTCCACCAATGAGTGTCCTGGATATGACATTAAACCATCTGATGACAAGGTCCCAGCCTTGGAGATTTGGGAAATTTGGAGTACATCTTCATGGCCATTACTCCCAGTTCCACTCAGACCCTGAATGGTAGCACCTGATAGGGTCCTATATATGAGTCAAATAGAACTAAGCAGTGTACTTATAAGTAAAGTTGGCGAATGATGTTGAGGGCGACCCAAAGGTTCTCTTTTCAATAGCTACTACACCAAAGTGTAGGGAAGGGCGCTACTCCTTTCCTTGGATTGCTTCACTTTACCCTTGATATGTACCTTAAAATGCTGAGTGTTAAGCAAGGAGATATCAAGTACCATTTTTTGAGTCTTTGGTATGACTCAACCCGGGATTGAACCCCAGTCTCCTGGGCCTTTAAGGAACACTCGACCCAATAAACTAAATTGTTTGAAATAGAACTTTTTTTTTACATTTAAACTGTGTATTTATGCTAAACTGAATTGTTTAAAATAGAACTGTTTATGTGTATAAAGACCCCCCACCAATAATCGTTCTGGATATGACACTAAATAAGATGATAGTGAGACTTCAATAATGCTGGAGCTTTGAGAAATGCTGAGTACTCTGCCCTGGAGTGGTAGCATCTGATAGGGTCTTATCTATGGTTCAAATAAAACTGTTTGGGATATAAACTGTTTACTTAAGCTAAACTGGATTGTTTGAAATGGAACCGTTTTTATATTCAATTGTGTATAAAGAAAAAAAACAGAATATATGCTAAACTGACTTTTTTTAAATAGAGGTTTTTGATCATTTAACTGTGTGTAAAGCAATAACTGATATTTAATTGAATTGTTATGTAGCAATACTAGAAAATATAAAACTGCGAGCAAACAAAATTTTAAGCGTGCAAGTTATCTCCCCTGATACTCTCGATAAGAGAAGGCGTTATTCGGGGACCAGAAGTAAACAAACGCCCATATTGGTTTATTGGAGAGTGTAAGAAGAGAGGTGTAATAAAGGTGTCTCCATATGCAGTGTTATAGTCTGAGTTCTTTGTTTTTAACACAAAAGATGAATAGTAAATAAAATTTGTCCTATTAGAGAGAAATAAGTGAAACCATTTAAATGTGTGGAAAAAATGAGTTCAGGCTTGTTTAAAAATGTTATGTACAAAATGTGTTCAGAAATCATATATCAAATATATATGTAGAAAAAGGATTTGGCATTAAAAAACATACAATGGTTAATATGCCGCCAAAACAAACCAAACCAAGATTCAAGTATTTTTCTATCTTTTTGCCTCTTGATTTTCATTCCGTGTTCCACTAGAACAGTAAAATCTACAAGATGATGAGTTCTTTTTGTCTTGTTAATTAATACTGGGGTCGAGTCTTCTGGTTGGAATTGGGTGTTCTATTTATATCTCAATATTTATGGGTCATATTTTAATGGACATATTCTGGTTTGTATATATACCATTCGTTTGTATAGTTAAATTTTAATCTCTGTTATAATTTCTACCTGATTATTGCAATTTCTAGAATGAGTCAAAAGTTTTGCAGTATTTTAGTAACATGAGGCACAATTTCTTCAGGTTGTGAAGGCAACAAGCCACACTGGATGCTGAGCTCTCCTGATACTCTCTGAGCGTTACTTGCTGATTTACCTCTATCTTTGAGCATGAGCTCGGAATTCATGGTTTTAAACCAACTGATTTTGCTTGATAGTCAGGGTTTTTGTAATCTTAGCAAAAAATCCTCGAGTTACAATATTGTGATCGACTGTTGTTTCTTCTTTCACACAATCAATGTTTTCAGTTACTTTGATGGCATTATCGTCTAGTTTGAACTCGTAAGCCGTAAGTTCACAAATTAGACTGCTTTCATATCTATCTGTACAACTTTTCAATCTGACTGAAAGAAGTAATTTACAACATGTCAGTGCACCAACGACCACAATACCACTAACCACAGCCAAATCCTTTTTATGTCATCAACTGACTTGGTGACATGATATGCTTGTCACAAACAAGCTTGTTGCTGAATATTGTAAAACTTTTGATTCAACCCAGTATAATAATGTTAAATGAAAATGTAGAAAAAATAAGAATTATTGAATAACAATATTTTGAAATAAAAAAAATCAGATACGATTTTTTTTGTTTTTCAAATACAAAATTTACAACAATGTTGCATCAGCTCAGGGCAGGTTAGCATTTCAAACGCAATGGCAGCGAACTTGATGAACATTTTTCTGCTTTGTACAATTTTACATAATGAAATTGAAAGCATTCAAATCATGTTACACTGTGGAATTTTTAAAAGCTGATCTTATGACATCTAACTCCATGAAATGTTACCAAAATCTTTAAGTAAAGATTAGGATTAATTTTCTTCTTGGCTAATTAATTTGTTTTTTTGTTTTGTTTTGTGTGTCTTTTTCTTCTGACACTTGTGATTTTAGAAGGTGAAGTTATGTTAATTTATACTCACGTAATTTTCATTGTCAAATGTCATTATCAATGACATTGAATGTATAGCAGAACCATTCTCTACACAAATCATTAAATTCAAGATAAATAAATGTGAATGCCCCATCAGTGGGGCTTAGAATATATCAACTAGATATTGCATGCAAAGGGGTAAGGCTCCCCAGCCCCTGAAAAAAGGGGTCCTAATTATAACACAAAACTCCATCTGATAGTGAGGCTTCAGTTCTCATTTTTTGTTCTATAGATGGGACACTAATAAGTACTACCATTCAACATAGGGGAGATAGAAGTAATGACTCTCCTCAGAATAGCAGAACAAGAGCTTAGTCACCAAATAAAGTTTTGTGTCATACCCAAGGTACCATCCTTCAAGTAAGTTTAATAAACTATATAATGAAGTCATCAGCCAGGCTTATAAATGCGTATTTATGACAGAGAGAACATGCAAATAGCCCTATCAACTGGGGCTGTAGAATAAACCAACATCTGTGCAGAGGGGCAAGATCCCTCAATGAGTATCCTGGATATTAAATAAACAATCTGATGCTGAGGCTCTAGTCCTAGAGATTTGGGTAATGTGGAGTATCCCTTCATAGCCATTACTCCCAGGTTCACTCTGACCTGGAGTGGTAGCACCTGATAGGGTCCTATCTATGGGTCCAATAGAACTAATATTTTAACTGGGTGCAAACAAATAATTTACGCTAAATAGAATTGCTTGATTATAGAACTGTTTGATCATTTAACTGTGTGTAAACAAATGACTGATGTTGAATTGAACTATTAGTGATACGATACATAGCAATGCTTAGAACCATTTAACTTTATTTTCAGCTAAATTAAGTTGTTAGAAATAGAACTCTTTCATCCTTTCATTGGTAAAGCCACATGGCTCATATCTGTACTTTATCAATTAAGGCTTTTTCTATTTTGTATCTCTTTCTCATACTGCATGTTCATAGAACTATATGTGTATTGTTCTGGTTGTTACGGCGTGTTTGTACATTCTTTTCCTTCTGTAACATACCCGTGATATGGATACATGAAATGTACACATCCATACCGGTAAGCAAAACGTTCAAATGTCCATAACGTACATATAGATAACATAGGAATCCCGAAACAAGAAAACACTTACGACTTCTTAGTTCAGGTACGAAACTTTTTATTACCTTTGAGTTAAAAGGTTTTTCGACATAAGGAGAGAGAGAGAGAGAGAGAGAGAGAGAGAGAGAGAAAGACACACTCCTTCTATGCTGACTGCTTTTCCATCGTCAGCTCTCAACCCAACTAACGCGCGGCGTCCGTAGCGCACACATTCGTCTGGCAATGATGAGCCCCGAAAGTCAACCTTCTTCTTTCCAGGCAGGAACTCAACTAACTTTTCTCAAATCTCAGCCTACGCTTCCGGTGCGTGACGTCACTCACATCCCTGGTCACATCCTCTATCTGGGATTTTTATTGTGACATCTCTGAATGACACGTGAACACCTGCGCTCATGTTTGCACCTAACTAACCCATGCACTGAGCCGAAAGGTTCTCAGCCTAACTAAACCCAAAGGCAAGATATATAAAACGAAACCCCTCGGCCATTATATTACACTTTTATACAATGTGTATATTATGTATACGGAAGTTTACGCATTTTCCTATATAGAAATGTTTTCATTTTGACTTTGCTTCAATTGTGTTCAATGTTTGTATTTCACAGATATACACATTCTAATATAGATCCTTAGAGAGTGAAGATTCAACTAAAATATCTTCCCAACCAGCAAGTAAAATAATACCAGTCTCAATACTTTTTGAACAGAATTTTTTTTTGCAAAATATTGTTGTGTGCAAGTACAGCATTCTTCATACTCACTAGATCCAGTTCTGAGTGACTTTTTCTTGTTTCTTAGACATATATAATGAAATCTGTTTTCCAAAACTAAAAATTTATCGTAGGGATAAGTTTTGAAGAAGTGGAGGGCATTAGAAATATATATATATCAAAAAAGGAGTTTTAGAGGTGCTTTGAACAATGGAAAACTCAGTGGAATAAATCAGTTGAATCCCAGGGAAAGTGTTTTGAAGAAAATCAACGTTACATGGTACGGAAGAAAATCAATGTTACAGGGTATGGAAGCAAAATTAGGAATATTCTTGTATAATAATAAATGCCTCAAATAAAAGAAGATCAATTTTAATTTAAAAAATAAACAACAAAATAATATTGACAAAAACAGTAAATTTATGTAATATGGGCCCCCATACACCTTCGAAAAGATTTACATGCCTTCAAAATAAATTCTTCAGACATCTTATTCCATTCTTCCTCAATAGCAATCTTAAGCAAACCAATATTTGGATGGGAAGTTGCATTTGTTTTATTTTCAAAAATGCCCCATAGAGCGTAATCAATGGCGAGTAAGGCCTGAGCTTGATGGAAGCCATAAAGATCATCCAGTTATTTCGGAAATATTTTGGCTTGGGTTTGGAATTAAGCAAATCATAGATTTTTTGTTGTTTCTTTTCTTGCTCACTCATATTTGGCCAAACTTTAATGAAAAAGTGCTTGAATAATAGAGCTAATCATGAAAATTTAGATCTAATGCATGTTTTTAAAAATTGGATTAATCAGACTAAATAAAGATATTTAAAAAATTATTCCATGTTTTACTTCCACACCCTGAACATTTAATGTCGCTTCTGTCTCGGTAAATACAGTTTCTGTTTTGATACTTTCGGAACATACCTCATATTGTTCGTTTCTGTCTTGGTAAATAGAGTTTCAATTTGATATTTTCTGAACATACCTCATATTACTTTTTTTGGAAACTGTTCTCTTTATGCACTGATTAGTTCCCAAAATAGAATCACATTATTTAAAATTTTTCTATTTTCAGCACTGTCTTTAGAAAGCAACCGCTAAGAGCCTCTAGTTGAAACTTTGTACTGAAAGCGACTTTGCCTAGATAAAATCACAATAATTTTATTATCTTAATTAGTTTATGGTAGTTTTCTGACCCCCATTGAGCTAAGGAAAAACTGACGGAGATTTTGCTTTTTCCCCTCTTTGACAATTATAGAGATAGCTCAGATTTAAGTGAGCCGAGATTCTTATCCACATCTGTGTATGTATATACCCAGCCCCTTGAAATGTGTAGGATACAAGACAAGGTCAATATTTAAACAGAGTTTAACAGGTGTGAATTCAGTGTTTTCCTTCTCCTAGACTGGGTACCATACCAAGGTTGTATTGTATATTTGGACACTAGTGGAATATAGACCCAAAGCAAATTGAATATATAGAATGCTAATAGAAACTGAATGTTTACGCATATACAATGAATATAAACAATAAAAGAAAAGAGTTGAAGCATGTCAATCTGATAGATACGTCATCAACCAAACACCTAGATTTTGTGATTGAAGGTAAAAGGACTTATACAAAGGAACTATATTTTCGGTTTGGTTTCGGTTTCTTTGTTTAATGGCATATCAACCTTCGTGGGTTATTTAATGCCAAAGCCATCCTTCTAGTAGAACAGCAGTGATGCTATTTAACCCCTAACTGGGAGGAGAAGGGGGTTCATACCCTTCCCAAGGGTATTTGTCCGAAAGTGATCATGATAGCGCAACTGGAGTTCGAACTCGCTTACTACGATTCTGGAGTCCAGCTCTTTAACCATTACACCACGAGGACACCCCCGGAACTATATTTTACATTGTTCAGAAGACAAAACCTTGCAATAAATGTAGTTGAATTCAACTTTACCAAAACAAAAATTAGGTGAAAAAATATGTATTTTTTCCTTGTTACTGATATTTCCTTGAAGAAACATTGCCTAACAAACATTGTGTGCACTTCCATTAAGTACTCTATATTACGATTTGACACTTGTGAACATTCCATATTACAGTTTTAATCCCATTTATATAAATGCACAGCTGTACCCCTGAAAAAATAGTAACATTTTATGTAAATTATCTCCATAGAATTCTGTAGCTGTCAACAACACAAACTGTTGATTGAAATATGCCATCAGAAATAACTTTGGAATAACTAACATTCCCTGTGCTTATACTTCATGTTAAGTGAATAAATACTTTTATGACAGTAAATATAATTCTTGTATATTTTTTAATGTTTTTTCACATTTTGTCATTTAATAAATTAATTAGCAACTGAGTTCAAAGAGGGATCTCTAATTGATGTAATGAATATGCATACACCTGGGTTCCCCCTTACAGTAATATGATTGGCTGGTGTCAGCCACAAACACTGACAAATGTAGAGGTACATTGACAATGACTTCAACACTGTACGTCCATTGTCAGTACAAACACACATCCAGTACCAGTATGATTACCTACCTGTTCGATTGTACTTATGGGATACACATTTTTTCTAGTCTTAAAATAAGCAATAAAAACATACTTAAGGACATTCTAGAAATTTAGGATCAAAACTGCATTAGCATTTAAGTTACATTTTTATATTTTTCAACCAATCAGCTAAAAACATAGAATAGAACATTCTAGAAAAATAGGATCGGAAGTCAACTAACAGAAAATATTTAGGCTCTAAAATAAAATAGTAAAATACAAATCTGATTGGTCAATAAATGTCTACGCACCAAAATTTTAGGACGATTCTTTGATCCACTATTACGGTATAAATAACACACTGTTAGGGAGCCATTCACTTACACACAAACTAAGACTAAGCCACTAAGCTATGAAGTTAGTAAAGCAGTAGCCGATACTTTGTCCGGCAAATTCCTTTTCTTCCACACCCATAGTTCATGACCTAGCTACAGATGGCCATGAATCACATTCAAAAGAAAAACCCGACAAACTATCTTTCATCAACGCGACACGCGGTCGCCACAATCATAAAACAAGACATGAACTTTATGTAAGTAAAAACGACTTATTTACGGACTCCTTTAAAATGAACATACACTCACCTTTAAACAAATTTATTTTCTTCTTGCCAAACATTATTTTCCAAAAGGCCATTTACACATCATGTATTTTATTTGTTTTCATATTCTGTTATATGCATATTAAATTATTTGTTGTTTAATGTTCGTTGTGTTCTATTCCATTTCTTTCACGCGATTGTAAAGTTTTGTGTTGTATTTGTGGAGGAAATAATATAGAGAGCAATACCAGTAAAATACGTATGCTTATCTACTGAAATAACCAAATTGCATACTCATACAACCCCCACATACTACACCTGTGACAGTAGCCAAACCATTCAGCTACTTCGATTAAATATATCCCTTCCCAGGACATATCACTAATATAACAACAACAACAACAAAAATGGTCCATTATACAATAACAAGAGCTATTTTGCCTTTTTCTTATTATTATCTGAAAGTAATGTTATATATGTATATGTTACATTGAATGTAAATCTAACATGTTAGCATCAGGGACCAAAAATGTGAATGTGTTTTGTGCTGTGATTATTCTAAGCTCAGGTACAGGGTCTCTTAGTATCAAGATGGTTAAAAATGTTAAGGAAAATTAAGTAAAATTTTATGTGACTTTTTTCTGAGACAATGATCAAAGCACAGTGAAAATTTATGCTTTTCAATTAAATAATGTTTATTTAAAAAAATAGAATTTTATTGAGAATATATATATATATATATATAGTACTTAGGTAGAAAGTCATTATTTAAGCATGTTGTGACATGGTATACAATAGAGAGAGAGGGAAGGGGAGGTCAATACCCTTACCCCTTTATTTGAATCAACAAGCATTAAAACTGACCATTAAAATGGTAGGGGAAAGAAAGGGCAAGCTATCTGCACTCTTTAGTCTGTTGAACAAAAGAAGTCAAGATCATTCCAGTGGCATAACTCAGTGAGGTGGTGGGAGAGGAAACCTGATGATTGGTCCTCAGGCTCTTCACACCAAAAGGCCATCATCAGGCTTTAGAGAAATTTGAAAGAGGATCTTCAGTTTGGACAGAAGCCAGAGTTAGAACAGCATGCTGAATTCAGCCTACTCTGTGAAAAGTCACTCACCTGTAAAAAGGAGAGAAAGAAATCTGAAAATTGAAAACTCATCAAAGATAAGCACAAATCAAACCGTTTTCCTTCTACAATTCTTAAATATTGGAAAGTTGTATGCATTTTAAAAAAAGAGAGACTGTAAAGGTTCTATTTCACCAATAATTAAATTTATTGAATAAACACTGCTACACGCCTCAGTCCGGTGGCTTAGACACTTTCACTCAAGCAAGAGAAAAAGAAAGAGAAAAAAAGGAAAAAGAAGAAAAAGGACTGTTGAGAGATGTTTTTGATTAACATTTTCCTGTTGACTTAATATTGCCGGTATTTTAAAAAGAGAAAAGAAAAAAGAACTGTTTCTTAAATCTCATCATTATTTGTTTGGTCGTCACATATTAAAATTTTATTATATTCTAAATGCACCCTTGTGTTAAAATCTTTTGGTTGTATTATTTCCCCTGTCGATTTGACCTCTTTTTCATGTATCCTGTTTTAGCCTCGTACTGCTTTCGTTAATTCTCATTAACATCTTATTGCCTCCTTAAACATTACAAGAGAATTTTGGAAATCTGTCTACAGTTAATATCATCTAACCTAGAATTTCACTCTTCCATGATCTGAGGGGGTAGGATGACAAAGGACTTGGTGGTGTATGTGAAAGTGAATTGGCACCCCCTTACCAATATCTGAGGTCAGTCTAGCCCTGAATTTACCTCCGCATTATTTGTCTGTTTATCATACGCCTGAAATAGGAGTCTTGACCGGGATTTATTTGGTGGAGTGTCAAGTGCCAGACTGCCCTCGACAATATACATTCTACGTAACAGCCTTCTGCAGAGGACAATGACCGAGATATCCATCTTTTCAGGTCAGAGTAGAATTCAACATCACAATGTTTTGTTGAAGACTGCAGAGTATTTTCTTTTTAGGATCTTAAAGTGAAAACGTTCAAATCTTATTATTTTCCTTATGTCTGTGTTGAGGTGGTGAAGATAGTGCTTTATGCAAGCCTAAGCTCTTTCAACCATTTCACTGGTTGTTCTCAGGGGTTGGGTTAAAAACAAAAACACTGTCAAATTCAAATTTTCCAATATAAGAAAGATCCTCATTAATAATACAAAAATTTTATGCAAAAATAATAAAAATTGCTTACAAAATATTGAAGCAATAAGCATAAAAAATAAGAAAACGTACAATGAATAAAATAGCATTTAACACACGTATTAACATTAAACATATTCAATAACTAACCATAGCATCCCTCCGAACAGAACGAACCAAATATATATTTAAAAAAAAAACACCATTCCAAATAAATATAAAAACTCACAGCAACAAACAATCAAACACAATCCCTGCAGATGACCAGTGAAGTGGTCGAAAGTACTTGGATTAGTATCGGGCACTTTCTTCACCACCTCAATCAGACATAAGGAAAATAAGGAGACTTGAACATCTGAAAGTGAATGTAATTGCACCACTGAAGTTTGAACCCACTTACTATAAAATCACAGTCCAGCGATTTAACCTATTATGTAGAAGAATGGGCAGATAACACGGATCTCTAGCCAACAAACACAAGTGTTGAAATGGAATATGCGACTGAAGTTCATGTGACTAGAGATGGTGGATATATAAATGGATCAGATAGGGGTTTGATAAGAGAAAGTGTATATGCAAAGTAGATGTGAAATGTAACATCGCGAGAAAGGATTCGGAGGTGTCTTTGTGGCATAATGGTTAAAATGATGGATTGCGGAATTGTAGTAAGCGAGTTCAAACTCCAGTCGTGTTATTACATTCACTTTCGGACAAATATCCTTGGGAAAGGTATGAACCCCCTTATCTTCCAAGCAATGGATTAAATAGTACCACTACCGTTCTTCTAGAAGGATGGATTTGGCATTAAATAACCCATGAAAGTTGATATGCCATTAAAAACAACCAAGCAAACAAAAATTCTCAGGATTCAGCATTGTTTGAGAGTAAAGAGATTTCAAATATCGGTAAAAATTACTCCCTCACGGAACATTACAAAAGTAGTGACCATGAATAGTTCCGAACATTATGAAAAAACACAACACAATTATATTTACTAACCCCTCCGCTTGGGCAGGATATGACACAAGGTCAATTTTTAAGTGAAGTTTAACAGGTTTGAATTCAGAGTTTTCCTTCTCCTAGACTAGTTGCCTCACCAAGGCTGAAGAACCTAGTCTGCCCTACTTTTACCCATAGCTGGCGGGAGAATAATTGGATTCATACTTTTCCCAAGGATATTAGTGCTATGTGAAATGCAATCAGTCTCGTCCAGGATTTGAACTCATGTCGGCGTGTACATTTCCTACGACAATAACCATTACACCACGGGCACCTCCTTAAACACAACACAATAGGGAAGAAATAGTAAAAAAACAATAACAGATTGAATTGGAATTTTTATGCAGTCGTAAAAAAATAGTAAAGTTGGCAAACGTAGTTGAGGGCAACCCTGAGGCTCACTTTTCAATAGCTACAACATTGAGGAGTAGGGGAGGGCACTACTCTTTCCCCTGGGTTGCTCCACTTTACCCTTAATACTTACCTTATAATGCAGAGTAATAAGCATGGAGGTATCAAGTACCACTTTTTAAGTCTTTGGTATGACATGACCTAGGACTGAACCCTGGTCTCCCAGGCTGTTGGCAACCACTCTACCCACTAGGCCAATGTTTATACAAACATGTATATAAAGTTCCTTTTCCTTATATTAGTTCAGCAGGCTTACAAAGAAACAATGATGTTTAATATCCATTCTGTGGTATCGAGTTGACTTTTGTATACATGAGTTGTGATGGGTTGGTCCAAAAAGTTCTAGGTGTTATCAGTGCCAGTGGGGTTGAGAAAAGCAAAGAAGATTCTATCTGTCAAAGTTGCATGAAGGGTGTTGATTGCAAGGTGTTATTTATATCCTTTTGAGAGGATCAGGAAAGCATCCATAGCTTCTATCCGCCGTTCCTTCTCAGTGGTTAAAAAAGGTTTCATTCCTTTTCACACGATTAATGATTACATCTGCCAGTCAGTCAGTGACCTTGAATGTCATTTAAGCCATTCTATTTTTGTCAATGAAGAGTCAATAAATTGTAACAATATACAGGACACTGCTGGAGAAGCAGGGATGAACTCATAAGAGATGTACTCTTATGGACACCCACACATGGCCGTGCAAAAGTAGGACGACCAGCACGAACATACATTCAGCAGCTATGTGAGGATACGGGATATTGTCCTGAAGACCTGCCTAGGGCGATGAACGATAGGGAGGAGTAGCGAAAGAGGGTCAGGGATATCCATGCTACCAGCGCGACATGATGATGATGATGATGATAATCGTAGGCCAATTCTCTTCTTGTCGTTTTATGAATATTCAGTTGATGCAAACCTGAGTAGCATCAACTTTTTCAGAATTTTAGTGACGTTTTAGAAGTGTTTTGAAGTTTGATTGACTCAGTCAACTGTAGTAGAGCATATATAGACTTACAGAAAAGACTTAGAAGACAGGAAATTGCGTTCTACCAGTCCTATGAAAAAGTGAGTATCAGTTGGTAGAAAGCACTTGTCTTTCTCTTCTTTTTTGAAAAGATAGTAATTTTTGATAAAAGAGGGTGTAATTACATAATGACCTGTGGTGTAATGGTTATCGTCGCAGGATATGGACACGGTGACACGAGTTCAAATCCTGGACGAGACTGATTGCATTTCACATAGCACTAATACCCTTGGGAAAGGTATGAATCGAAATATTCTCCCTCTAGCTATGGGTAAATAGTAGGACAGACTAGGTTCTTCAGTCTTGGTGAGGCAACTATTCTAGGAGAGGTTGGTAAATAGAATTACATAATTCTAAAACACAGGGAAACATTGTTAAAGCTTGCAGAACTTTAAACATAGTGGTTATATCCAGGACAGCCTTCAGGATTGTGGCTACATCTAGGATAATTTTCAAGACAGAGACTATAAACAGGACAGTCTTCAGCATTGTGGCTATATCGAGGAGAGCCTTTAAGATTGTGACTATATCTGGGACAGCTTTCAACATTATGGCTATGACCAATACCGGGTAGACTTCAAGATTGTGGCTATATCATAAACACTCTTAAAGATATGGCTATAATCAGAACTATCTCCAAGATTATGTCTATATCCAGGATAGTTTTCAATACTTGGTCTATAATCTGGACAGCCTCTAAGATTGAAGGTATAGCCAGGACAGTCTTCAAGATTGTGGCTATTACCAAGTTAGTTTTCAGCATTGTGGCTATAATCTGGACAGACCGTGGTTATAACGCCAATATCTTTCAGCATTGTGGTTATAACTGGTTTAGCTTTCAACAATGTGGCTAAAACTGGGACAGTCTTCAGCACTTTGGCTTCTAAAATAGACAGCCTTCAACATCATGGCTAATTCCTGAATATACTTCTAGATTGTAACAATGAACAAGATATCAGGTTTTCAAGATTATGCCTATAACTGGGACAGTCTTCAGCAATGTTCTATAACCTGGGCACTTTTCAAGTATGTGGCAATAACTAGAATAGCCTTCAAAATGTAGCTATAATCTGATCAGCCTTCAAGACTGTGGCTATAATCTGGTTAGCCTTCAAGGTTGTACTATATCTGTGGCTGTACACACAAATGTTTATTATTAAATAGGAATAGTTACTTTGAACCATATAATTGTCTGTAAATTATCAGTATAAGATAAGAATATTCAATACCATATAAATATGAGCAGATTATTTGTGTTTGGTTATAACATATAACAGTGTGAAAATTATCATTATTGTCAAATGAAAAGTAAGTTTGCAATGGAATATTAAAGATATAAATAGTTAAGATTGTACTTAGACTCTTATAAATGAATCAAATTTTGGCATTCAATAACCCATAAGGAGTTGATATGCTATTAAATAAACTAAACCAAATCTATACACCTAACCGATAAAATGAAACGCAGTTTCTTCCAGGCAGCGGTCACATCGATACTGCTATATGGATGCACTACATGGACGCTAACAAAACGGCTGGAGAAGAAACTAGATGGCAATTACACAAGAATGCTGCGTGCAATCCTGAACAAGTCCTGGCAGCAACACCCCACAAGACACCAACTGTACGGCCACCTGCCCCCTATCACGAAATCTATTCAAGTTAGGCGAACCAGACATGCAGGACATTGCTGGAGAAGCAGAGATGAACTCATAAGAGATGTACTCTTATGGATCCCCACACACGGCCGCGCAAAAGCAGGACGACCAGCACGAACGTACATTCAGCAGCTATGTGAGGATACAGGTTGTTGTCCTGAAGACCTACCTAGGGCGATGAACGATAGGGAGGAGTGGCGAGAGAGGGTCAGGGATATCCGTGCTGCCAGCACGATATGATGATGATGATGATGATGATGGTAAATCTAACATGATGATAAAAATAAGAGGAAAAGTGGATAAAGTGAGGCTGACAACATATTCTGAAAATTTGATATTTCATTCTTTATTGAAAAAAGAACTTCTTCCGAAGGAATTTTTCAATAAAGAATGAAATATCAAAATTGCTGAATCCATTGTCAGTGTTGTTTTATCTACTTTTCCACTTATTTTTATCATACATTCATATATAGATACTTCAACTTTATTCTCTTTCAAAGTTTAAGAACAGTGCCTCTAAAAGAAGATCTGGTTTTCCATTATAAATGGGATCACAGTTGGAGACATCATGGTTTATATCTGCTGAACATTACAATAAATTCTTTGATTAATCATCTTGTTTCCATCGATATTTTGACAATTTTACTGTGGTGTTAGTAAAAAGGAAACCAATAGATAAAAACAAATAAGATCAGAGGAAAACTATTTGTCGATACCAACATCAACATTTATTTTAGGTTTATATATGCTTCATATAAATTATAGATTTGAATTTTTTATGAGGAGTAATTCAGCCCAAGTCTCTTTCAAAGAACTATGTCTAAAAAAAAAATCACAGAAGGTTTAGCTTATCAAATCTATCTTAACAGAGAGATAGATACAAGTAAGAGGCAGCATGATATTAATATCTGAGAAGTTAATGTCAAATCTATCTTGACAGATAGATATAAGCAAGAGGTAGTGTGATGCTACTCTGAAGTTAATATCATATCATACTTGACAGACAACTTTTCATCATGAATGAGAACACGGTTGGAGACATCATGCTTTTTATTTGCAGAACATTACTATAAGTTCTCTAAGTGTCTTGTTCCCATCCATATTTGAAGTTTTTATTGCGGCGTTAGTAAGTAAAATGAGAACCAATAAATAAACATACATTCAATCGCAGGAAACTGATCTGTTGGTACCAACCAACATCACTATTACAAAGAAAGATTTTTACAACCCCCAGACACCAAACACTGATATTCAAAGACTTCTGTGTTTTTGAGGATTTCATCTTGTAGCATTCATAGATGGGTTATCTTAGCTGCTTGTCTGCATGTGAGACCTATTGGCTTTGACTCGGTAGTTTTTGACGTGTTAGATAAGGGGGAGGGACAAACAAAATAAAAGGAAAATGCATTATCTGTATTTTTGTAGTCTTCCTGACTGAGTTTGAGCGATGAACAATGGTTGATGTTATCATGGCCGGCTGTGCTACTTGGTATTTTAAATGTAGCTGCAAGTTCAATAGATCTATCAATCAATTTGTCTATGTCTTCCACAGATCAATAAATATACATTTATTTATATTTATCAATCTATCTAAAACCGATATATATGTGCACATACAGACACCCCACACACACACACACACATATATATATATATATATATATATATATTTATATATACTTAATATATTATACATATAGTCATCTGAGTACATAGTGTAGTGTGATGGTTAGCAAGTTAGACTAGCAAACCATCATGATTAAGTTTTGGTCTCAATGGGTGCCCAATAAGTAAGGCCCTATGCCTCATTTAAGCAAAA
>OY757927.1:73350806-73567356 GCA_963585895.1 Sepioteuthis lessoniana | reverse complement strand
GTTATCATCAGGAGTAGTGTAGTTTTGTGTTAACAGTTGAGTTTTTACTGTTTTATTGATTTGTAGTGTTTCATCTTTAACTTTTTAGTTGGAATGTTTTCAGTGTTTTGTTTTAAAACATTTAGTTGGAAAAAGGTTTGCTAATAGAGTTAGTGATTTTTATTTATTGAAAATATTTAATATGTTGGTGCCTGCGCTATTTTATTTCTGTTTGGGTTTTTTTTTTAAATTTTCTATGCATATTGCCTCTAGGATTTATAATTGTTTTTATATATATATATATATATATATATATATATATATATATATATATATATATATATATATATATAAAATTGTATTGTCTGTGAGAATCTTTCTTACATCGGAAGATGTAAGTTGGTCAGTGCTATTGTTGTGTTTTATTGTTGTTGTATGGCGCTATTTTCAGAAAGGTGAAACTACAATTCCACCCTACTTAAATACCACAGTGAATGTCCCCAAAATATGAAATAGCAATTATAAAAAACACTTAATTGATTGAGCCTTTCAAGTTTCATCTAAGACAATATTTTACAAAGAACTTACCAACATAAAACAATACATTCACAAAAATAAGACAACCAACAATAACAACAGTCACAGAATTAATTCATCATCCAGTGTCCCAATCAGCCAATATAATATGATATGATAATATAAGTCCATTAAACGGCACACAGTATCCACATAGAACTAATGAAGTTGGCAACTGTAGTCGAGAGTGAACTGAAAGCCTCCTTTTCATTAGCTACAACACCGAGGTGTAGAGGAGGGCACTACTTCTTCTTCTGGACTGCTCCACTTTACCCTTGATCCCTACCTTATATTGCTGAGTATTAAGGAGCATTTTTTGAGTCTTTGGTATGACTTGACCAGGGATTGAACCCCAGTCTCCTGAGCAATATAGGCCATATATATATAGAGATATATATTTATCTGTAGAAAAATTGATAACAACGATCCAAGTGGAAGGAGATATTTATTGAGAGGTCGGCACTATAGCGTTTTGTTTCTAATGAACCATCATCAGAACCATGAAGGGTGATATTAGCAATTTTAAGTCAATGATGGATGTTTAAAATGCAAAATACAAAAACCTAGGGGAAAATTTGTATGATAAGAAAAAGTTGGCCGTTTAATTGACGAATCAGTATTAGTTGTTTTAAATTACATCATTTGACTTATTAGGAATATTGTATAGAATTTAGGTTACATTTGTATACTGAGAAAGATTTTGAATCAGAAGAAAGAAAAAGAAAAAAAAGAAAGAAAAACAGAAAGCATAAAAATTATGATATATGTGGAAAATATCAACTCAATTGTAGCTATTTAAAATGTATTTGCTCAAGTAAGGAGAAGTATTATAAAAGCCAGGACGAGTATTTAGGGAATTAAAGAATGAGATAGTTGCGGCTTCGAAAATTCATCTTAGATTTTTATTTGGGATGTAAATAAGCATCTTAGCAGAATTGAAGTCGAAGTTGTGATTATATTGAGAAATGTGTTGGAATAATGCATTGTTTGAGTTGCCAATTCTTATGTCTCTTTTGTGCTCTTTTAAGCAAACATGAAGGTTCCAAGATGTTTCACCGATGTATTTGATATATATATATATATATATATATATTGTTGTTTAAACTAAACTCAGCATCTACATCTCATTCTTATTCAAAACTATCTAAATATTATCACTTGAGTTGAGTAATTGTTTGTATTTACCAAATCCCTCTGCATAAGCAGCAAGTGACACAATACCATTTTTTAAGCAGTTTAATTGGTTTGAATGCTGAGTTTTCCTTCTCCTAGACTGGTTGTCATACCAAGGTTAAAGATCTCAGTCTGCTCTACAATTAACTCGTAGCTGGAGGATGCATATCAATGGGAAAGAGCTATTTGAAATGCAAACAGCCTCGTCTACTCAGTCTACCATGTCCATTTTCTCCGACAATCATTACACCACAAGTCCCAGAATAATTTTAAGATTAGTTTCAGTAACATCTTGTAAACTATCTAAGAAATGAGAGCAAAATATGCTGGGCACTTCAGTTGAAGTTGGAATTCATAAGAGATATTCTCCAATGGTTATAGTGGAGGTGCCCGTGGTGTAATGGTTATCGTCATAGGAAATGGACATGGCGACTTGAGTTCAAATCCTGGACGAGACTGATTGCATTTCACATGGCACTAATACCCTTGGGAAAGGTATGAATCCAATTATTCTCCCTCCTGCTATGGGTAAATAGTAGGACAGACTGGGTTCCTCAGCCTTGGTGAGGCAACTAGTCTAGGAGAAGGAAAACTCTGAATTCAAACCTGTTAAACTCCGCTTAAAAATTGATCTTGTGTCATATCCTGCCCGAATGGAGGGGTTGGTAAATAGGATATTCTCCAATGGACTCCTAAATATAGACAAACCAGTGTTGGCTTGCCAGAAAAAACTTCATCAGCTCTATGTGGACACTTGATGCTATTTAGTGTGGACTTATGTTACCCAGTGTTGTGGCTAATTGGGATAGTTGATGAGAAAGTAAAAAAATGATCTGTACTGTTGGTATGCCTCGATGTAGAATATTGGTCAGTTCGCAACCAGCAGTTAAGTGGACAGCCTATTTGCCATGAATATGTAGGTGAATAGATACCTCTCATGTAAATGTGTTGGGCACGTCCATCCGAATGTAATATTACGGACAGGCACCGTCATTAAATTGAGGCGGTTTCATAGTTAAAGAACATTCAAGCACATCAGCTGTCATCAGTCATTGGGTACAAAGGTCTGACGATCAAAAATGTCACGAACCTCGCTCGTGCAAGCAGAGTGACCTGTAGAATTCAAGCGTGATTTTACTATAATCATGCACGAACTTTCAAGTGTTGCATTACTGTTCCACTGGTGAGCATTGAACCTTCGGGAACATTTGAATTGATCCATCAAATCGCTATATAAGAAAATCAAGTAGCGAGATTTTGGCAGTTCAAGACAGTTCAAGACAGGTTTTCAAATAGGTTTCAACAGAGGTGCACACCCCCGACCCATGTCATAACCCAGCCTCTCATAGCAATCGGACTGATATGATGAGTATCAACAGGCCGATGATAATGATACCGCTGTCATCACCAAGAAGAGGAAGGTAAACATTTTCTATGTACGCTAGCTGAAGTGCATGGAGGGAAAGAGTGATACAGAAAGAAGATGTTTGATAGCAAAAAAAAAAAAAAAAAAGAGAAGGCAAGGAAGAACGCTATTGAATGAACTTTTTAACAACAGTCCACCGTAATCCCAAGAATAAAAGCGACAACTATTTTCTTCCTTGAGATTCAAGTTTTGAGTGTTTCTTTACTGCGAATTCATTTCTTTTTGTCAGACACGTTTTAATTTTTTGGTCCAATGCAACACTAGTAAAGTGGACCAATCCAATGCACAGGCACTCTCCCATAAAAGAGGTGAACTTAGTTGGCAAGCTTTTCAAGGAGGCAGCCATGTTACTTTTGACTTCTACATGCGAGTACTCTTAAATGCTATTCTATAGATGATAATGATGACTATAATGTCTGGTAATGTTTCAACATTTGTAAATGAAACATTGGGAATTTCATGATTAATTCATTTATTATCCTTTGTTAAAATCATCAATTAATTGAAATTAAAACTTAAAATTTTCTTTTAAATCAAGAAGCTGAAATTAGATCATTAAATTTTTTATATGAATAAAAATTGCATCTTTAAAACTTTGTTGTAATTAACTGAATTATTATTATTATTATTATAATTGATTTATCATATAGTTAATTAAAACTATTATTTTAATTATAGTTGAGAGACACATTTTCTTTGGTTTGGTTTCTTTGTTTAATGGCATATCAACCCTTGATACTTATTCAATGCTAATTCCTATTTATACCTATGTTATATATGAATTTTACCAAGCCTTTGGCCTAATGACTAGAGTGTTTGTTAATGGTCTGGGAGACAGGTGTTCAATCCCAGGTCGAATCATACCAAAGACTCAAAAAATGGTACTTGATGCTGCCTTGCTTAACACTCAGCATTACAAGGTAAGGATTAAGGGTGAAGTAGAGTGATCCAGGTATTGGAGTTCCACCCTCCCCTACACCTCGGTGAAGTAGCTATTGAAAAGGGAGCCTTTGAGTCACCCTCAACTTAGGTTAGCAGCTTTACTTACTTTTATATATGATTTTTACATGAATACTTTGTAGGTAACTGTAGAAGTCACCACTTTAATGGGTAGATTAACAATAATAATACTTACCAGCCCAGGGGTTCCAATTCTAAAATTAAACAGGCTGTATCTCATTACAGATCTTACACTACTACAAGACAAGCCAGTGTGTGTATATATATATATATATATATATAAATATATATATATACTCTAACATTTTCACTCCTGAGCCAGTCACCAATCACTGTCCAAGGAACAGACTTGACCACATACACACAATGGAAGGCTCCAATGTGCAATAAATAACACTCCTTTTTCAGAGTTCAGACAATGGCATCTTCAATCTAACTCAGTGTGTAACACAACCAAGTGCTGATTTTGATAAACTACCAAATTCAACTATTCAACTGTAACAATACTTTTGAAATGAATCAAAGCTCATTTGTTTGCATACATTTCAATGGTTTCAAACATTGCTATCTAATACTAATAATGTTATATACCGTGATGCATATACAGTACATATAAAAATACAATACATATACAAACACAGGTGGACTTCGTCGTTTCAGATACAAACGGTTTATTAACTTCTGGCTTTGGTCCATGGCAACACGAGGAGAAAGACATAATTCTTAGTATGCTAACCTCACCCTAACACACGGCGCATCTTGTGATGTTTAAGATCTGTCTGTAGAGATCCGAAAAACCCAACTACATCTTTCATCGGTCAAAATCCAACTCTCGTCTTGAACGGCCCAAATCCAAATCTTGCCTCAATGGTCCTATCTCAACTATATCTTTCAACAGTCAAAATCCTACTCCTGCCTCAATGGTCCAATCTCAACTACATCTTTCAATGGTCAAAATCCAACTCTCAATGACCAAATACCCAACTCTCGCCTCAATGGTCCAATCTCAAGTGACTTCTTTTCAAAATCCTCAAATTCTCAGGACCATCTCTTCTGGGCATAATGTCATCCACACTCCAGCCCCATTTCTTGTCTGTGGGTTTATTATGATAAATGGTGATTATCATATCCTTTGAGCATGAGCATAAAACTGCACCATATGACTATGCACCTGGACTAAGAGACCGAATTGTTCAAAGCCTTACCAAACTGAATGATAAAATATAGTTAATGCAAAATGATTAACATAAAAAATTATTCCTTAATTATATAACAATAATACATGTTAATAGCGATAATTTATTTTCACACATTTAAATGTTTTCAAGAATAGTAAATGATTAAATAGTTCAGGTCTGAGTCAACCTAGGAGTAATAACGATGAAGGGGTACTCTACTTTCTCTAAAGCTCCAAAACTCACCTTTAATTGCAGTTTAGAGTCATTAACAGGTCACTCATTGGGGAGGAGGTCTTACTCCTTTATTGAAATACTGTTGGGAAAATCTACATTTCTAGTAAACTGAGCTTGAAAATTGCGATAATTAGATTGGAATCATTTTTTTGCATTGTCAGTAGATTGGAATGTGACAAATGATTTTTTTTATTAAAAGGACAGATGCCTTAGTGGCTAAAAACTTAATGGATAAAAATGACTCAGGCTTGTGGAAATAGGAAATGAGTGACAAGCTGACAGATCAATTAACCAGATGGGTGTGATGCATTGAAATGAGACATGAGATGACCTAGATATAAGACTAAGTAAATAGAGGACAAAAGCCCAGAAGCAAAAAGTACTGGTGTCACCAGCTGGAAGGAAAATACTTTGGTGGCCTGACCAGATGTGTGTTGTCAACCTCAAGTTAATGTGTTTATTAAAGCATCTATGTTCAGATGTCAGGGCAGATCCCAGCTAACAGTCAAAGTGAAAAGATCTCCCATCAATTCCACATATGCACCCAAAATATCTTAGGCTCTCTCTTAGACTCCAAGTTCATAGCAAGCTGGAGAAATAAAGAAAATAAGTTATATTTTTTTTATACAAGTGTTTATCATTTCCTTTGTTATCAAGTCCAGATGCAGGGTGCAAGCTGGTAGGAAAAACTTAGAGCATTATATAACATTTTATGTCAAACTATGCGTAGGTTGACATAAAAGATTTTTATCTAATACTAGTAATTTTCAAGCCTAGTTTACAGGGGCTGTAGAATACAGATGCATAGGAAAAGCATGGACTGCTATGAACAGGGTAACAACCACATGTAAATATGATCTCTTTGATGGAATAAAATAGGAAATTTTCCATGTTGCAGCTGTGTAATTCCTACTAAATAATTAAACCAACTGGACTTTAACAAAAGAACTGAAAAAAAAAAAAAAAAAAGAACTGAGAAAAAGCTGCTCAATGATACTGAAGGCTGTTTTGAATAAATCCTGGAAGCAACACCCAACAAAAGAGGAGCTGTATGACCACTTACCCTCCATTTCACAAACCATCCAAACAAAACATTCTAAGCCCTCCTACAGTAGTAAGGATGAACTAATAAATGACGTTTTCCAATGGACTTCTTCACTTGAACGCACCATTTTTGCAGACCTGTAAAAACTCAGATTCATCAGTTCTATGTAGATACTTGATGCTGTCTAGAGGAATTGTCAAGAGAAATAACAGAGATGGATGGCAAGAGAGAGTGTCTTGCAAATCCATGCTTTCAGCCCCGCTTCTTCCCCAGTTGATGATGAGGATAACTGCATGTAAATTGTATAAATAAAAGTCATTTCAAGTCAATAATTGTTCACAAATGTTATCAAATATAGTGAATGGTTTGGTTTGGTTTGGTTTGTTTTTTCTGGCATATCAAACATTGTTGGTTATTCTATGCCAAATCTCGTTTTTACATATATATAAGATATATGATTTGTAAACACATTTTGTAGATATCATCATCATCATGTCGCGCCGTCTGCGCGGATATCCCTGACCGTCTCTCGCCATTTCTCCCTATCACTCATCGCCTCCGGCAGGTCTTCAGGATTACAACCCGTGTCCTCACATAGCTGCTGTATGTAAGTTCGTGCTGGTCGTCCCACACTTGCACATCCATGAGTGGGGGTCCACAGGAGTACATCGCTTATGAGCTCGTCCTTGCTTCTCCAGCAGTGTCCCGCGTGTCTGGTTCGTCGAACTTGTATAGTTTTTGTGATGGGGGGCAAGTGTCCGTATAGTTGGAGTCTCGTGGGGTGTTGTCGCCAGGACTTGTTTAATACTGCTCTCAGCATTCTTGTGTAATTTCCGTCCAGCCTCCTCTCCAGCCGCTTCGTAAGCGTCCATGTGGTGCATCCATATAGTAGTATCGACACAACCGCTGCCTGGAAGAAACTGCGTTTCATTTTATCTGTTAGGTCCGACTTCCATATGATCGAGAGCCTATCGATAGCTGTCCATGCCTTCGTCAGTCGTGTGTCGATGTCCTTCTCGGTTGATGAGACGCTGCTTCCTAGGTAGGTGAATTTGTCGACTAGTTTCAGAGAGGCTCCGTCTAGTGTGGCAATGTTGCCTGTTTGGTTGTAACACATATATTCGGTTTTGTTTGCATTGACATGTAGGCCAATGCCGGCTGCAGCTCGTTCCAGACTATGTAGTAGTGTCTCTGCTTGATTAGGCGTATTCGCTAGTAACGCCAAGTCATCAGCGTAGTCGGCGTCCGTGATTGTTTTTGCGGGGTACCTTTTGCTTCTTCTCTTAGTCAGCTCAAAGCCATTTTCTCTGATTTTGTCGATCGAAGTCCTAAGCACATAGTCTAGACAGATGATAAAGAGGTACGGGGCTAGTGTGTCTCCTTGTAGTACTCCTGCAACAATGTCGAAGCATTCCGTGTCTCCATCTGGTGAACGTACTTTTACTTTGGTGTTTCTGTAGAGAATCATTATCGCTGCTACGGTTTCTTTTGGTAGGCCGTAAGCTAGTAGGATTTGCTCCATCTTCCCTCTGTGTATGGAATCGAAGGCCTTGGTAAAGTCGACAAATAGTAATGTCGCCTGTAAGTTTTTTGCCCGAACGCCTTCCAGGATTCTACGGATGGTCAGTATTTGTGAGGTTGTCGATCTATTTCTCCGGAAGCCATTTTGGTTTTTCCTAAGGATGTTTTCCATTTTGGGTTCTATGCGGTTTCGTAGTAGGGCATTGTAGATTTTGGCTGCTATGGATGTAAGTGTTATCCCTCGGTAGTTCTTGGCTAGTCCGAGGTCGCCTTTTTTAGGGAATGGAAGGATGCATCCCTTCGTCCATCGTTCTATCCTATTTTGACTATAGACTGCGTTGCATTGGCGGAGCAGTATATCGTCGAATTGTCTCGTCTTCCACACTTCTGGGGGGGATCTCGTCTAGCCCCGCCGCTTTCCTATTTTTAATTCTTCTGAGAACCGTGTCGAGTTCTTCTTTGGTGAAAGGACCTAGTTTTACGTCTAATTGCTTACTAATAATTCTGGTGATCGGTTCATCCGTTATTTCCGGTGGGTTTCCTAGTAGATTTTTGAAATGCTGTTCCCACAGTTTTATTCTTTCTTGTTGGCTTGCAGCTTTCAATTTTGCTTTGGCTGTGCTCTTTCTTCCACTTACTTCGTTTATTGTTTGCCAGGCTATCCTGGATTGCCTATCTTCCACCGAGTCTCTAATCTTATCTATCTGATTTTGTACGTATTCTGCCTGTTCTTTTAGGTATATTCCTGTTAATTGATGTTGCGCCTTTTCTAGTTCTCGTGCATTTGTATTTGTTGGGTTCTGTTGATAGTTTTTGGAGGCAGTCTTCACAAGTGCACGTTTTTCTCTAGCCGCTAGCGTTTCCCAAGGGACTCTATATTTAGTTCTAGGTTTTGTTGGAATACACTTTTCTGCCGCCTCCAGGTGCGCTTCTACAAAATTTTCATATTCGTCATTTGGGGTGCCTATTTCTACCTTCTCTTGTAGTGCTTCGAATCTGTTTCTTAATTCTAATGCATATTTGTCTCTAATATCTCTGTTGTTGAGTAGGGCCCAGTCATAGTGCTTGGTCGCGGCTTTACGTGTGGCGTTTTTTCTTAGGCTTAGTCGTACTTTGGCCGTAACTATTCGATGATCGGAGGACACACCCTCGAAGGAGGAGTATGCCTCGCAATTCATCGCACTGTTTCTCCATTTCCTGTTTATAAGGACGTAGTCTATCTGTGCTTTACTCTTATTTGCGTATGTGTAGGTCCATAATTTCCCCTCCCTTTTTTGAAAGTTTGTATTGAGGCAGGTTAATCTATTTTCTATCATGAAATCTATTAAATGCTGTCCATTCCTGTTAGACGTGTAGTGTAGGCTGTATTTGTTGTGTCTGTTTTTCCCGATTTGTGCATTCATATCTCCGCCAATGACTAGCAGGTTGTGTTTCGGAATGCTACGTACTAGGGAGGATAGATCTTCGTAGAAGGTGGCTATTTCGTTTTCTTCGCTAACATTGGTAGGGCTGTAGCAGGAGATAATTGTTGCTTTGGGGTTGCCATTAAACGTTGCGGCCATCATCCTAGGTTGTATTCTCTCAATGCTGTTCAGTGTTTTTAACGCTCTCGGTCCTAGAAGTATTCCCACCCCTCCTACCGATGCATTGACAGAGTTTTTCCATGCCGATACAGTCACCAGCATCCACCCATTTCCAGTTTCGTGATACTTGATATCTTCGGTGTGCGTGTATCGGTGCTCTTGTATGCAAATTATATCTATCTTATGTTCTACGGCTGATGCAGTTAGCTCTGCTAGTTGACCTATTCTATTTAGGGTTCTCACGTTAAATGTCGCTATCTGTATTGTTTGTTTGCATTTTAGTAGTTTATGTTTGTGTTTGAGCTCTGTAGCTGATTTTTCGAACACCGAGGCCAGGGCTCCAACCTCAGCAGGACGCGCCCCTTTTTTACCCGCGCGAAGAGCGATGCGGTTTATGGATCTGGTTTGAGTACTAGTCATGGTTATCTTTCGATGGCTGTTTTTGTTCTCATCTATAGAAGCCACTCTTATAGATGAGCAGCAGTAGTTCCCCGATCGAACTGGCAATCTTGAGCGTTAAGCCGCAAGACTCACACGTACAGCATGCTGCTTCCCATGTGTACGCGGTAGTAATAAAAAAAAAAAAAAAAAAAAAATAATAATTCTTTTTTTTATCTTAAGTTTTAACTTAGTTAAAGTCCAGGACTGCAGGATGTTAAAATTCAAAGAAATTTTGTGGTATATTTCATGGTTATCTAGTGGTGGACAGAGAGAGAGAGAGAGACACACAGAGAGAGAGAGAAAGAGAGAGGAGGAGTCAACTCTTTTATGGCTTTCGTCTTTAGCACGTGTTAGACTACATTTGAGGTGTTTTGGATTTTTTTTTTTTTTCTTTTTCCTTTCTTTTCAGGGGGGGGGCAATTTTGGGGGTTTTCGTTAGCAAATTTAGAAGTTCGCCTTCCAAAAGTAAAGTTTTCCTGAAAATTAAATCGCATAAGTCTTCATTCTTCATTTAAACAACACAATAATACAGCTGAGATTTAAGACATTACTATTTTAAATCAAATGTGCATTTTTAAATGAATAGTTTAGTAGAACAAATTTACTGACCTCTGTGAAAAAACTTCTGGAAACGGAATCACTTCTAAACGTATGCATACTATTTCAACAAATGAAGGATTAAATTATTACTAATTTTAGTATTTATATTAAAGGTTCCACTCCTATATCATGGTCAACTGGTGGTGGACAGAGAGAGAGAGAGAGAAAGAGAGAGAGAGAGACACAGAGAGAGAGAGAGAAAGAGAGAGGAGGAGTCAACTCTTTTATGGCTTTCGTCTTTAGCACGTGTTAGACTACATTTGAGGTGTTTTGGATTTTTTTTTTTTTTCTTTTTCCTTTCTTTTCAGGGGGGGGGGGGCAATTTTGGGGGTTTTCGTTAGCAAATTTAGAAGTTCGCCTTCCAAAAGTAAAGTTTTCCTGAAAATTAAATCGCATAAGTCTTCATTCTTCATTTAAACAACACGATAATACAGCTGAGATAGTTAAATTATAAAACTGTTCTATTTCTAACAATTCAGTTTAGCATGAATCATTTGTTTGCACTCAAATATCAATCAGTTCTGTTTGACCCATAGATAAAACCCTGTCAGATGCTACCACTCCCGGCCAGAGTGAGTGCACCTGGAAGCAATGGCAATTAAGGGATACTGTGCAGTCCTCAAAGCTCTAACATTACGGGAGCCTCACCATCAGATTGTTTAGAGTATTATCCAAGAAACTCATTGGCAGTTGGGGGAGTTATCTTACCTCTCTGCAGAGATACAATTGTGTATTCTACAGCCCCAGCCGACTGGGCTGAAAAATGTTATCATTACTTGTTGAAAAGTTGAAAAATAAAAAAATAAAAGAAGAGATTGATTTTGGCATTAAATAGAGCAACAAAGGTTGACAGGCCATAAAACCAACCAAGAAAACTAGAAAATGATTGACTATATTTATCTAATGAAGGCAAATTGTCCCACAGTATTTTTAACTGTGGCAGATTTGTGGAACTATGAATGGCATATAAATCAAAGTCACATTTTATGTCGTGTCACCCCAAAATAGCCCATTTCTATTGATCACAGGCGCAGACATCGTCAGTGTATACTCTTGACCCTACCCAGTACTTTGGTTTTGTCTGGGGGACAGATCTATGGTTACCAGGTCTCGAGGCTATTTTTGGTTTGTTTTATCTGAAAATAGAGAATCTTAATTGTTGTAAGTAAGGCCTTTTGGACAAGCAGTTGTAGTAAAAAAAAAAAAAAAAAAAAAAAAAAATGGTTGCTATATTTATTTGAATAAAAATTAGGATATGACATAGTGGCCAATTTACCATAAAATTAGGTAAGTTCTTAATGGAATCAAGGCAAACAGTATTCTTTCTTTGGTGCACCTGGTTGTAGTGCAATGGATAAGAAGTGATCAGTTACTGCTAAGTTGTGAGTTTGATTCTCACTTGGTGCTCTATACTTGGGATGTTGTGCAAAATGTAAACTATGCTTAGCTTTTAGATGCTTTTTCTAGTATAATAGTTAATAAGCTAGTTAACATACTATTGTTAATGAATTCGATTCTCGCAGTGTGCTTTGTACTTATGGGTGTATTTTAAACAAAATAAGTGACCACATTTTTAGTTTTTGAACCAAATCAACTCACTACATTCTTTATTTGATAATTACCATAATATCATAACTTTCATGAAATTAACTGATACATGCAAAGTCAATGATATAGAGCCCTACTCAAAAATATTTGAACAAATCCACAATGACTTATGATCAGTAAATTTTCAGGTCTTCTGGGCACTACTCTGAAGAAGGTTGGCAGGTATTTTATGGCATATCAAACTTTGTGGGTTATTAAATGCCAAATCCTATTTTTTATACGATTTGTAAGCAAATATTTTGTTGGTTATTTGATTTTTAAACAAGTTCTCAGAGTTCCTTTGTTTGTGCACAGTTAAATAGTTTCAAGTATTCCTATCTAATTCTAATAATACTATATATACTATACTGTATAATTTCAAGTAAATTATAATACTAATGAGTAAATGATTGAACAATTTTACTGACCCCAAAATGGCTTAGTTGGTTGATTTTATGGCCTATCAACTCTTGTGGATTTCCTAATGCCAAATCCTGTTTATACATATGTATTATATATATATATATAATCCGTAAGGAAATAGTTCATAGGTAACATTTTTGAATGAGCCAGAGCTCATGTTGCATAGCTGTAATACATATACACTAGCGGAAACATGATCAAACATAATTTACGACCTTCAATGAACGAACGAACACACTTCTTTATAAAAATATGTACCTCTCACACTTTATTCTCGATGTTTCTGTGGTATTTGAGAGATGAGTAGAGACAGACTGCTATACGGACCCAACTTCTTTGCCTGACCATAGAAGTACTTCTTCCGCATCTTGGCTGGGGTTACACAACCGGGGGTTGCTGAGGGCTACAGCCCTCAGTCTGCAAGCTGGCCCTCACTCTGGCTTCCTGTCACCAACTAACTCAACTGCCACCAGCACCTGCCTATATTCTTTCATAACACCAACCTGTTTCTGCTTCTTTTCCCACTTATTTACACAGGCGCATCTCTGATTGACGGCTCAGTCAATAACACTCATTTGTTTGCACACAGTTAATGGTTTCATGCATTGCTATTTATTGCTTGCTCGCAGTTGAATTATTTCAAGTATGCTAAATGATTGAAGTGTCTGTTTGATCCATAGATGGGACTGCAGCAGGTACTACTATTCTGGGTCAGAGTGGAGTTGGGAGTAAAGGCAATGAAGGAGTACTCCAAACTCCTCAAAGCTTTTAGACAAAACCCTCACCAAGCCCAGTCAGCTGGGGCTGTAGAACACACCAACTGCATTTCTGCAGAGGGGTAATCACGCAGCCCTACTGTGTGTCCAGGATATGACACTAAACAATCTGATGGTGAGGCTCCAGTAACACTGGAATTTGGGGGAATGTGGAGTAACCTTTCATTGCCATCACTCTCAGGTCTACTCTTGCCTGGTGTGGTGTGCATCTGATAAGTTTCTACCATGGGTCAAATAGAAATGTTTCACATTTAAACTGAGAGCAAACAAATAACTTATGCTGAATTGAATTGTTAGAAATAGAACTGTTTGATCATTTAATTGTGTGTAGACAAATGACTGATGTTTAATTGAATAGCTATTGATATATTGCAATATTTGGAACCATTTAACCAAGTTCAAATGAATGAATAATGTTGAACAGAATAATTAATGCTAAAAAGCAATACTTGTAACCACTTCAAAGTGAGCAAACAAATTATAACTCATTAAATTGTTACTGTTACATAGCAATACTTGAAACCATTTAACTGTGTTTGAACAAATGATTAATAATAAATTGAAACCATTTAACCATGTACAAAATAATGAACTCAGGCTCATTTAAAAATCTATCAACAAAATGTGTTTAAAATTCATATATTTAATATATTCCTGTAAAAACAGGGTCTGGCATTAAATAACCTACAATGGTTGATATGCCATAGACCCAAACCAAACCAAACTAAACCTAAAACCTCACCATCAGATTTTTTTTCATATACAGGACACTCATTGAGGGATCTTGCCCCTCAGCAGAAATGCAGTTGGTATACTCTACAGCTATGCGCTTCCATAGATAGGATCCTCACAAATTGTTTCGCATCATAACCAGGATACTTGTTGGGGTGGTGTTTGTAGAGTTGCAGTCAGAGTATTCAACAGCCCATGGGCGGTGTAGAGAAATTACAACTCAATAGAGATTTGAACAAGCATAGAATCAGGTTTTTTATTGTCTAAAATCGAAAGGGTTAATTAATATTTTGGGCAGAAGGTAGTTCTAAATTAATTTTCTGATCTCATTGATTGATGGATTCTGGAAAAGATTCTTTTTTTTTTTTCATTTAACAATTCTTTAGAGAAAAAAAGGTTTTCCGAAATTTAGCATGCTGAACTACTGAACAGAATATTAACATTTCATGAGTCAAGGACATTCTAATCTTGGTCATGCCGAGAACTTTTTAGTATCCCTTATATAAAAGCCCCTGTAGTGTAATAGTTATCATTGTAGGAAATGGATAAGGTCAACCAAGTTCAAATCCTGCACAATGCTGATTGAATTTCACATTGCAGTTATACTCTTGGGAAAGAAAGGAATCCAATTATTCTCCCTCTTGCTATGGGCAACTTGTAGTAGGTTTCTTGAGCTTTGGTTAAGCAACCATTCTAGAAGAAGGAAAACTCTGCCCTACTATTAACCCATTGTTGGAGGGTGAATAATCGGTTTCATGCCTTTCCCAAGGGTATTAGTGCAATGTAAAATTCCATCAGCCTTGTCCAGGATTTGAACTCATGTCATCGGGTCCATTTCTTATGATGATAACCATTACACCATGGACATATATATATATATATATATATATATATATATATATATATATATGTGTATATATATATGTGTGTGTGTGTGTGTGTGTGAGCAATGGAGTGGAACATTCAGTATAATGGAAACACTGAAAGTTATTTATTTTGATGGCATAGCAAGTTCTTTGGAGGGGATATTTACATACCTAGGGGTTAGAGAACTACATACATTGTATAGTTATATTTTTCATGTTTCCCTTAGAGTATTTTTCAGAGTTGAGACATCAAGCATTCCTATCTATGCTTGATTGATTGATTGATCAATTGTGTTTTATGGCATATCAACCATTCTAGGTTATTTAATGCTAAATCCTTTTTATACATTTATATTTATTGACACATTTTGTAGAAATGATCTTTAAACCAGCCTGAGTTAGACGAACCAGACATGCAGGACACTGCTGGAGAAGCAGGGACGAGCTCATTAGTGATGTACTCCTATGGACCCCCACATATGCCGGACGACTGGCTCGAACATACATGCAGCAGCTATGTGAGGATACAGGATGTAGCACGGAAGACCTACCAAAGGCGATGAACGATAGGGAGAAGTGGCGAGAGAGGGTCAGGGATATCCGTGCTAGCGGCACAACATGATGATGATTTCTATCTAGAAGAAACAATTCTATTTATAATCATTATTTGTTTGTGAACAGTTTGATATTTTGAAGTATTGATATTTAACACTAACAATTCAATTAAACATCACTTATTTGTTTACACACAGTTAAATGATCAAACAGTTCTATTTCTAACAGTCCAGTTTAGTAGAAGCACACAGTTTTTGTTTACACACAGTTAAATGTAAGAGTCATATTTCAAACAATTCCCTTTAGCATAAGTACACAGTTTAATTGTCAGACAGATCTACTTGACCCATAGATAGGACTCTTTCAGGTGCTACCACTCTGGACCAGAGTGGACCTGGGAGTAATGGCAATTAAGGAGTACTCTATATTCCTTTAAGCACCAACATTACTGAAGCTTCACCATCAGATTGTTTAATGTCATATCCAGGACATTGTTGGTAGGGAGAGTCTCACCCCTTTGCAGAGATACAGTCAGTGTTTTCTTAAGCCCCAGCTGACTAGGCCAATTCCCATCTAATACTAAATTATAAGATCCCAAGTATTTTTATTCAATCTGTTTACACATAGTGATAAAGTTTCTTGCAGCAAAGATTATTTCTTAAACAAATATAAAAAGTAAGTTGGCGACCGTAATTGAGGGTCACCAGAAGGCTCCCTTTTCAATAGCTACTACACTGAAATGTAGAGGAGGGTGCTACTTCTTTCCCTGGATTGCTCTACTTTACCCTCAGTATGTATCTTATATTACTGAGTGTTAAGCAAGGAGGTAACAAGTCCCATTTTTAAAGTCTTTGGTATGATGTGACCTGGGATTGAACCCAAGTCTCCCGGATCATTGGTGAATACTATCCACTAGGCCAATCATCATCATCTCGCGCTGGTAGCACGGATATCCCTGACCCTCTCTCGCCACTCCTCCCTATCGTTCATCGCCCTAGGTAGGTCTTCAGGACAACATCCCGTGTCCTCACATAGCTGCTGAATGTATGTTCATGCTGGTCGTCCTGCTTTTGCACGGCCATGTGTGGGGGTTCATAAGAGTACATCTCTTATGAGTTCGTTCCAGCTTCTCCAGCAGTGTCCTGCATGTCTGGTTCGTCTAACTTGAATAGTTTTTGTGATAGGAGGCAGGTGGCCATACAGTTGGTGTCTTGTGGGGTGTTGCCACCAGGACTTGTTTAAGATTGCACGTAGGATTCTTGTGTAATTGCCGTCTAGCTTCTTCTCTAGCCGTTTTGTTAGCGTCCATGTAGTGCAGCCATATAGCAGTATCGATACGACCGCTGCCTGGAAGAAACTGCGTTTCATTTTATCGGTTAGGTCTGATTTCCATATAATCGATAGCCTATTGATTGTTGTCCATGCTTTCGTTAACCTGGTTTCGATGTCCTTTTCGGTTGATTCGACGCTGCTTCCTAGGTAAGTGAATTTGTCTACTAGTTTAAGAGGAGCTCCTTCTAGAGAGGAGATGTCCCCCATTTGATTATAGCACATATATTCCGTTTTGTGTGCATTAACATAGAGGCCTATCAAGCCGAAACACTACTGCATAGTTTGGAACGAGCAGCAGGCCAATCATAACTTCATATAACTATTGTGTAGTAGTAATGCTACGAACAATCTTACCTCAAAGAAACAGAAGGGGTGCTCTCTCTGCTACTGGCACGCAGAAACCAGAAGAAGGAAAGGACGCAAGAGGTGTGACTTGTCTTATGGAGGAGAACAAGATAAGCCTCCGTGAAGTGGCGAGATTTGATGAACATAAAAGACTAAGTTTGAAGTGGAAAACGGCAGTATTTTGCTGATGTCTGACTGATGAATATCCATCAGTTCATTTTGCTAGTTAAGTGAGTTGACTATCACTCAATAGGTTGATTCCTCTTCAACTAGACTTCTGAAACCAACTAGATATTGTTAAAACAAATAATTTTAATACAGTTATATGGTATCAAGTATCTAACATCAATAATTTTAAAGCTATTATATTATTTTTCAAGCAAGTGATAATAAAAATTCTCAGCTTTCAATCATTCACACTTAAATAATACTTTGATTATTATCATTTGTTTAAATACAGTCATATGGTTTCATGTATTCTCATCCAATACAGATAATTTTTAAACTTCTCTATTTGACTTAGAGTAATGGCATGTTGTTGTGAGGGTTTTGAAAAAATTGGCAGTAAGAAAGACGAGATGAAGAGATGGCAACATGTTCTTCATCATCATCATTATGTTGTGCCACAAGCACGGATATCCCTGACCCTCTCTCGCCACTTCTCCCTATCATTCATTGCCTCTGGCAGGTCTTCAGGGCTACATCCTGTATCCTCACATAGCTGCTGTATGTATGTTTGAGCTGGTTGTCCTACTTTTGGTTGGCCATATGCGGGGGTCCATAGGAGTATGTCACTTATGAGTGCGTCCTTGCTTTCCAACAGTGTCCTGCATATGTAATAATAACATGTTCTTCGGAAAGGAAAAAATCAGACACATGGTCTCTGGGAAAAAACAGCACTCATTTTAATATCGGTGTTTCAACCTCTCTCTGAGCCAGTTTCAAAAAGTGAATGACTTGATGTCATTTTCTCAAGTTGATGAAAGAATTGCTAAATAGTAACCCACTCCTAATGGGAGTGATGCAGTTTCAAATTCAAATTTTTTTATGTTGATATGCCACTTACTAACTCACTGATTTATCTTTTTAAAAAAAAAAAAAAAAAAAAAAAAAATATAACTTTCTCATTTTTGTGACTGTTTCTCATATCCACCATGAATGACCCCTTGCTATTGGTCGTTCAGCGGGTCATCAGGATCACTGGTCGTTGAAGGTGACCAGTACATTACAAAAACAATGAAGGGGTACATCACACTTCCAGAGCATCAGAACAGAAGTTCCCCCACCAAATACCCTGGATACCTCATTATGGTGGGCTCTCCCCTTTTTCAGGGGATGCAGACAGCATTATTTTAAGCCCCACCAGTAGGGTAACTTTTTTTGATTGGTGTCTTACTCCTCTACAGAGGATAGAGTCAGCATATTCTAAACCTCACCAAAAGGGTAATTTTTTTTTTTTATTGGGGTCTTACCCCCTCTGCAGGGAATACACTCAGCATATTCTAAGCCTCACTGATAGACTGATATAAGTTTGAATAGTTTATAACTTAATCCAGTTGGACCCCTTATGCTTTCGGCAAGATTACAACCCCTAAAAACTGGTTAACCAAACACGCTATAAATTCTAAATGATCTATAGATAATGAATTTGTGCACAGATTGAGGTTGAAGTAATAAGGCTGTCAATAACAATTTTATTGACTTTCCTTTTTAATTATGTCCAAGACAGCAAATTAATCAAATTAATTTGATTTTTGATTTTTTTAAAAATTTAATTTATGAGAATTTTTAAGTTTATGTATTGCTCACTATGGTTTTTTATGTATTTTAATTCACAAAAATTTTTTATTTCCTTCCAGGTCAGTTTTTCAGCTTTTTTCCACCATATTTAAACACAAATGATCCTATTTACCAACCCCTCCACTCGGGCAGGATATGACACAAGGTCAAATTTTAAGCGGAGTTTAACAGGTTTTAATTCAGAGTTTTCCTTCTCCTAGACTAGTTGCCTAACCAAGGCTTAAGAACCTAGTCTGCCCTATTATTTACCCATAGCTGGAGGGAGATAAGGGGGTTCATACCTTTCCCAAGGGTATTTGCCCGAAAGTGAACGTAATAGCCCGACTGGAGTACGAACTCGCGTACTATGATTCCGCAGTCCATCGCTTTAACCATTACACCACGAGGACACCCCCACAAATGATAAAACTAATTTGTTTATTTTCATCCATTCATTTCTAAAGGTTATCTACATGTACATTTTAATACTTTACATATTGTAATGAAAAAACAAATGTTGCAAGAATGTAGCAAAAATCTTACTCGAGTTTTAATAAAAATAATCAAAGATACACAGGACTGAACTATTAATGGACTAGTGAAAAGCTAGATAGGGATTACCCAAGAATGTTACCAACTATTTTGAACAAATCCTGGGAGCAACACTCCAAAACCATAGCTGTATAGCCATTGGCCTCCCATCTCATGAATCATCCAAGTAAATTGAACAAGACACACAGAAGATAGCTGAAGAAGTAAGGACAAACACACAAGCAATGTTATTCTATGACCCCCTACACATAGACGTGTCGGTGTTGGCTGACCAGCAAGTACATCAACTCTGTACGAACACAGGATATAGTTTGTAGTGAGGGGATGATTGGGACGGTGAGAGAAAGAGTCAGGAAAATCCATGCTGCCAGCACAACTGGATGATGATGGAGTCTATTTTACAAAAAATAAAAAATAAAAATAAATAAATAAAAAAAAAATTTTTTAATTTAAAAAAAAATGAGGGGAAGTTAACTAAAATCTTCCTTTCTAATTAAACGTGTTTCATTTTATTTGCAATTAATTCTCTTTTGAAAATACACATCAAAAGTTACAACTTACAACTGGAATGAATGAATTAATAATTCATGTTATCGTTTGTGTATACAAAGAAGTAGAACATCATATTAAACTATGTTTTTTGAAGGGTTGATAAATTTTGTCAAATGGTTAATATCTATGGCCTCATGGTGGACACTGTATTATAAACATAAGCACAAAACAATTTTTTAAGCTATATGAAATAAAAAAATAAAAAAAAAATTACTGGTCAGAAGCAGCTCATTATGTCGCTTTTTGGTTTGAAAAATTTCAGCAGTATTTCTACTTTATCTTGTTTAAAAAAAAAAAAAAAAAAAAAAAAAAAAAAAAGGAAGAAAAGACAAAGATTCAATCTAACAAAGTTGATGGATAGAAAGAAAGGTTTTTGTTGGATGGTTTTACTTCATGTCAACCCTTCATGGGTTATTTTATGCCATAAGCAGTTTAACAATTATGATTTGCAATTCTACACTAAAAACACACTTGACTTAACAGTTACTGTCATAATAAAGAGAGTCAGCAAATTTCAAATCATGGAGAAGGTTGTTTGAATTTCTCTTGCATTGGTTTGGGAACCAATCAAGAAGAGAAACTTAGAATTCAAACCAGCTGTACAACACAAAAAATTGGCCTTGTGCTGAATCTTTTCCATTGAGGAGGGGTTAGGTAAATACAAAAATGTTAGGAGGTACTCATGATATAGAGGTTAGCCTTCATAGGAAATGAACACAGCAACCCAAGTTCAAATCGTGCACAAGCTAATACCCTTGCGAAGAATATGAATCCAATTATCCTCTCTTCTGCTATGGGTAAACAGAAGAACAGCCTGGGCTATTTAACCTTGGCATGGTAACCAGTCTTGAAGGAAAACTGAATTCAACCGTGTTAAACTCTGATTCAAAATTGACCTCGTGTGGAGGAGTTGGATATATATACATACATCAACTTTTCCACACTAGGTCAATTATATATAATCTGCTGGAGAAGAAAGGAACAACCCATAAGTAATGTTCTTCAATGAACCCTACACATAGACATTCCAGTGTTGGCCTACAAGCAAAAACTTATTTACATCAGCTCTGTGTAGATACTGGATGTAATTTGGAAGACCTGTTGGAAGTAATGATTAATCAAGATAGATAGATAGATAGAAAGAGGAAAATCCATGACATATATATATTATTATTCATGCCCACACTTACAAATGTATCTTTACAATCATTTTAGACAGATCAACACTTAAGAAAAAAAACATCCATTTCAAAAATCAGCGTATTTATGTAGTTTAAAATCATTTTAAATAAACCAATTTTACCCCTAAAATGGGACACTAACAGGTGCTATTGTAACATATTGACCTTCGACCCAGCCGTCAATCAAGGAACAGGTGCATCCAGTCGAAGATATCAGGGTATAACCTTGACTGTGGACAGGTTGAATTGGGTGCAGATGCGACGCTCACAGGAAGCAGGTGGGTGTCAAACAATGATATAACCCGGTGCGACAGGAAGTTCAGTTAGTTGGAGATAAGATGCTGTAGAGAGAACCAGCACCCAGAAGAGGGCCATGGGCCCTCAGGACCCCCAATTGAGCAGCCCAGCAGAACGAGAAAGAAGTGCTGCTAAAGACAAAGGAACTGGGGGTCAATACATTGCAGTCTGTTCAGTCTCCAACTCACCTCTCACACATAACCCTTTCGCAACCATTTCAAATAAAATAAGAGGTATATTTTTCTAAAGAACTGTATTCGTTCGTCATTATTGTTGATTATGTTTCCGCATGTATATGTATCATGGTTGTGACTATGCAACACTATCACCATGGGTCAAATTAAAAAATGGCAGAGGAGCGATAACACTTCCCAGAACTGTAGCTTCAACTTCAAATTTTGTGTCATACTCAGGACATTAGTTTAGTTCAGGCTTATACTTACATTGAACCACTTGGCAAAATCTTACAGAATAAAAAATTTTGAAAATTGATATATAAAAATCATGCTCTCAAGTTCTACAAATAAACCCAGAAAATTTAGTGGCCGCCATTGCTCTAGCCATTCTTCAACAATGTAATGGCAGATGAACTTGAAAAAAAATAATTAATGTTCGACGACTCATACTGTGGTCATTGTTATCAATAATATTCAGCTGTAGATTTTGTTTATGATGCTATTAAGAGACAGATACATAGACATTTGAGCAATTTTTAAGGATTGTTTAAAATGAGCCCAAAAGCTGATAAAGTTGTTCTGAGAATTAAGAAATTAGTAGAAAATAAAACAAGATCTGACTGCTTTGAAACTTTCAAAAAAATAGATTTACAAAAAAAAAAAAAAAAAAAAAAAAAAAAAAAAAGAGAAAAAGAAATATTCCCAGTGTTCTAATTCGGAAAATTTGGTGGCTCTAAGTTCATCTCATTAAGAGATCTATCATTTTTGTATGCTAAGTAGTTAAATTGTATATCATATTAATTTCAGCTACTACATTTACTTTTCAAAACTAGCTTTAATCTAATTATATAAACAATCCTTTGTTGCAGATTTTGAAATTAACCATTTCATATTAGATTACTGTAATCTACCATAAACATATATAAGTGAGAATATGTGTAATATGATACATTATCAAGTATCAAACCTAGTAACCCTGAAGTCAAACACCTGCAGGGGTAGTGATCAAACCTGAGAGATCATAGGTTTGAGTCATCATGCAAGCCAAATGAAATAGGAAAAGTTAAGATTCCTGGATGTGTGTTGATTGACCATTGAAGGAAATCTCATCAGAAAGAAGGAAAAGAAAAAAACAAATTTAAAAAAAAAAAATTTATTTTTTATTTTTTCATTTCCTTGAGATTTTTGAGAAACAGTGGAATGTGTTTTAAGGGTTTTAACATTTAGAAACTCCTTTGAGAGGCTTGAACAGAAATGTAGATGTCATGAGTTCTCCTGTCTTTGAATTTAAAAAAGGACAGTTGGAAAATCAACGAAAAGGCAAGTTAGTTCAAATAAAAAAAAATCAAGTAAACAACACAGGAACCAAACGATAAAAGCATGTTAATTTCTTTCATCACTCAAACAGAAATGAGGATCCATGGCTTTTGAGTTTTGTCTGGCAGCAAGTGCCAATAAGATACTCTGCTGATATTACATATGCTGTATTAAGCAGAAATGTTCTTATAGAATGTTACATAAATACCAGAGCTGATGCAACTGTTTTGTTTAATTTTATTGTTTGTATTGAAAAGCAAATCATGGAATACAAAATCCCATTTTCTTAGCATAATTTCAGAAGTCTGCAGAAAGTAGGAACTCTGTTACCTGATTCTTTTCAGGTTTGGCAGACATCTTTTCTATATTTACGGGGATGAGAGCACGAGCAACATTAGCAAAAATGTCAGTTTAATTCTAATCCCATATTTTGAAAAGTGCTACAAGCTATGAATGCAGCTTGTTTTGTTCTTTTTCAGGAGCCATCTTTGTTTGATGTCAATTCTACCTAACAGCAACAAAAGCATACCATGACATATTGGGGGGGGAAAAAAAAATCAATCAGTCTCATTAAGAAGAAAAGAACAATTTGTTTCCTTTTTATTGTTTCATCTCCAGGAATGGTAAACTTCTGCAGACTGTTGCTCATTCTGAGAAATTGTTCCACTTCACTAAGAGTAAATTTGATTTATTGAATTCATATCAATATTTATTGAAAAACTGAGTTGGAGCCAAACAACATTTATTTAACTGCCTGAATGCACTGAATAATTGAGAAACAAGAGACTAAATCAAATTCAGAAATATATATATATATATATATATATATATATATATATTGTGAACTCATCAAATCAACAAAAAAAAAAAAAAAAAAAAACAACAGTGAAGAAGTTTGAAGTATTCATAACATGAATTAAACTTCTTAACACTTGTCTCTTTCTTTCTTTTTTGCTGTTCATCAATTTTGATGCTTAGAGTTTACTTTCAGATGGCATATTTAAGAGGGCGAATCAAAAGTTTGTACTATATTTTGGTAATCTGAAGCACAAATTTATCCTCTACAGATGCTTTTGCCGAGGTCGCGAAGGTGATGACCCATAAAAATCTGTGAGATGCTGAATTCACATAATACTCTCTAGATAAACAGGAAAGCTGCTAAAGCAGCAGATGTATGGCCACCTACCACCCATCACGAAAACTTTCAAAATTAGACGAACCAGACATGCAGGACACTGCTGGAGAAGTAGGGACAAGCTCATAAGTGATGTACTCCTATGGACCACTTCACATACAAAAGCTCTGTGTCGATATGGGATGTAGCCCCAAAGACCTGCTGGAAGGAATAGACGATAGGAAGGAATGCCGAGAGAGGGTCAGGGATATCAGTTCTGATGGCGTGACATGATGAACTATATATATTTCATTTTTATTCCCATTTTTATAAGTTTAGCCGTGTAAAAAAATAAATAAATAACTGATGATGCAATTTGTAAATAAAAAAACATTTAACTCACTCATATCTGGGGGAAAAATTTCTTAAAAAAAAAAAAAAAAAGACTAAAAACATCTGTACAGCTCGAAAATAATCAATCAGCACCGCAATGCCTAGCCAAAAGAAAAAAAAAACACAGTCACCTAGGCTAATACGTAAAAAATGTTCAATACACTAAATAAAGCAAAACCAGACTATCTAAAAGAGCCAGAAACTATCCACCCAAGTTTCACCAAACGGATCTTCCGGATAATTCTGAATTATCCGGAAGATCCGTTTGGTGAAACCTTGGTAGGTAGTTTTTGATTCTTTTTGTTATTTCATCTATGTGCGTGCATATTTAGGAAGCACTTCTTTGTTAATACTTATTTGATTAAACAATATAGACATACTTTGTCTTCACATTTTTGTATTCATCCTTTCGAGCCGCTGCATCAATGTTATGGTATCCGATGGGAATTGGTTAATAAATCTCCCATAATTAATTGGGTCCCTGATACTTTCTATCAGATCATGGGCCATCATCAGAGGTGTGTATATTGTATAAGCAATGTGACCTTTACATGTATATTACTACTTTGTAAGTGTTGAGCATTTATTATTTGTACTGGTTGTTGTAGCATTTATTTTAGAACTAGTTCTATAAGTAGTTGCTGTTGCTAAAGACATTTAAGTACATTATGATTGGATTCGAAATTGATTCTATTGAGTTTGGGTAGTTTCTTTCTGATATGGAGCACTTTGCGATTATGAAATTTTTGTTTGCTATTTTGACGTTCTAATATTATGCTTTCGGTAAGAATTTTCCGAAACTCAGTTTTTGGGTTAGAATGTTTTTTTAGATGTTGTGCTTGAACTGGTACCAGAAAGATGCATAATGAGTCGTCTCCATAGGGTAGTTGAGGTTAAACTAACGTATATATCGTTATTTTCAGAGATAAAATCTCCTAAAGTACATTTAAAATGATATAAAACGTTTGTTTTGTGCAAAACCCTAATCAAGGGGGAGGAATTATTATTAAAAATTTAGTTGAAGGTTTTTTATACAATATATATATATATATATATATATATATATATATATATATATATATATATATTTACACGTACACACAGAGTCAAATATGTATTTATATAAATAGAGCCACAGAATCAACCTAAAATTCTTGGGTGAAAGGTGTATGTGCAGTCAATCATAATACAGTGACCAGATGTTTTAAGATATTTCTCTCAGCTTGCAAGAACCTCAATAATCAAACAGGTTTAAAAACAATGGATTCGAAGGCCATGCTCCATAGAGACAAACTCAGCAAGTTGTCCTCGGCGAGTATCATGCTAACTCAGTATCTCACTCTAGAGTTGCTCAACACCTTCACAACCTTAGAGAAGTTGAACTGTATCTCACTTTACCAAAATGTTGTAAAACGTTTGGTTTACCAGAATAAATCTGGTCTGGAGTAGCGCTTTCACAGCATGGTTGCAGATATCAGAGAATGAATCACTGCTGCAATTTTCTGATGATAAATTCGTTCTCTATGATATGCACTGAAAATCAAAAAGAATAGTCAGTGGTCAGGAACTGCCGCAAGCTTTACTGAAAGAAATGATCTGTTGTATGCCTAATGTAAATGCTTTAAAAATGGTTTTATTATAGAAATGTATTTAAAAAAATCAGCCAGAGTATGAGGTAAGCGTTTCTCACTGAACAGAGTTATCTACCGAAATAAAAATAAAATAGGACTAATATATATTCCAAAACTCAAAAAATGGTACTTGATATCTCCTTGCTTAAGACTCGGTATTATAAGGTATGAATTAAGGGTAAGTGGAGCAATCCAGGGAAAGGAGTAGCGCTCTCTTCTATACCTCGGCGTAGTAGCTATTGAAAAGAGAGCCTTCGAGTCAACCTCGACAACGGCCAGCAAACTTTATATTATATATATATATATATATATATATATACACACACACACACACACACACACACACATACACAGTATCATCTTATAAATAAGTAGGACCCTCACAATTTTTTAACGAAAGTTGATTTTTTTTCTCTGAGCTTGATATTATCAAGTTGTACTGATAACTGATTGCTTTGAGTCTCTCATCATGCATCCCTATCACTCATCTCTCCTCGTAAGTCCTCTGTGTCCACACTGAATTGATGAATCTATGTCTTTCCTTGTCTGCAAACTCTAGTGTATCCAAATGTAAGAACCCATGAGGGAATATCCTGCACGTCTTCCTCTCTTATTTGGATGTTTTGTCAGATGGGAAGTTAGTGGCTGCTCAACCACCATTTTGTAAAGTGCCGTTTCCAGAACATTTTCCGAACAGCATGCAACATTCTTGCTTCGTTCCCATCTAGTTTTCTCTACAAACATTTTGCTTGAGTCTAAGTGGTGCAACCATAGAGAAGTACTAACATAGCTACAGCTTGGAAGAATTCCTGTTTTATTCAATCGGAGAGATCAGATTTCTGTATGGAATGAGATATTGCTATGGAAGTTTGGAAACTTCTAATTTCAGAGGTTCACCTTTTGTTAAGATGACACTATCTTGATGAAAACACATGAACTCTGTTTTTTTCTGAGTCCACGTAAAGCCCAATGCCGCTTGCTGCTTGCTTCAGGCTATGCAAAAGAGATTTGGCTTGAGCAGGCGTATTTGCGAGAAGAGCTCGATCATCTGCATAATCGGCATTCGTAATTTTTTTAGAGATAAAACGATTTTCTTTTATTAGATCTATCAACATTTGTAGTACATAATCTAGTCATATTATGGTTATAAATGGTGCCAGAGTATCTCCAAGCAAGTCTCCAGAGACAATGCAAAAGAAATCAGTCATCATTAGGTAAGTGAAACAATGCTTTCGTTCATTTGTAGAGCATCATTATAGCTGCATCAATTTTTTGAGGGTAGGGCAGACCGTATGTTAGAAGTACTTGTTCAATCTTTCCTGTGTTGAGAGATTTTTGGTCCGTACTACGATGATTTGACAAATTATCAGAATCTGAGAAGCCGAGAATCGATTTCTCTGAAAACATTCAGATTTATCCGAAGAAATTTCTCTCAACTTCTGGTCAAATACGATTCAGAATCCGAGCATTATACTTCTAAGTAGTAATAGTTCTTCGAGAATCCGAGTTGCCTTTCTTCCGGAATTGTAGGATGCAGCCGTTCTTGGCTATCTTAATATAGAAAAACAATTCTGTTAGCATCTATCATCATCATCATGTCGTGCCGCTAGCACAGATATCCCTGACCCTCTCTCGCCACTTTTCCCTATCGTTCATCGCCTCTGGCAGGTCTTCTGGGCTACATACAGCAGCTATGTGAGGATACGGGATGTAGCCCAGAAGACCTGCCAGAGGCGATAAACGATAGGGAAAAGTGGCGAGAGAGGGTCAGGGACATCTGTACTAGCGGCACGACATGTATGTTCGAGATGGTCGTCCTGCTTTATCTCGTCTATATGTGGGAGTCCATAGGAGTACATCACTTATGAGCTCGTTCCTGCTTCTCCAGCAGTATCCTGCATGCCTGGTCCTTCTAACTTGGATAGTTTTCGTGATGGGGGGCAGGTGGCCATATAGCTAGTGCTTTGTGGGGTGTTGCCGCTAGGACTTGTTTAATATTGCTCGCAACATTCTTGTGTAGTTGCCGTCAAGCGTCTTCTTCAGCCGTTTTGTCCCACACTTCATCCACTTGTTGTTTTTTTTTTAATTATATATGAGGAATAAAGTTTGACTTGTTCCTTAAACAGGATTTGGTGACGGCGAAATTATTAGTTGAAAGCAGTTGAAGAGCATTTTAATATCAATACTCAACATCAAAAGTCAAAAGAAAAAAAAAAGAGTTGTCTGCAAAATATCATAAAGAGACAACTTGAGAGAAATACGGTAAACCCCAACAGAGAAAGATCATAAGAATTCTCGGTATGATCAAAATTCACCAGATTTACTCCGGACTAATTTTTAATAGATTAATAGTTTCCAAGCTTTTCTCTTTAGTTCTAATGGATGATTGAAAATTGAGAACTGAAAATCCAGTTAATATATAAAAAAAATAAAATAGAATAAATCTTAATTTTATTTATTTTTTTTTGGTTTTACTGATGTAGACAAGACTTTCTCAATCAAATATTTTTCTCTACAGGCTAATGATTCCAGGACAAGTTTTCTGCTCCAATAAATCAATAACCTTGATTTACTGAATGCTTATCAATACTTATTGATTTTCTATATTGCACAAGGCCTCACTTTACTTCCCCTCTTTGATTAAAAGGAAAGAAGGAGTGGAAATGCTTTTATCTCTCGAATTCTGCCTTGGTAAACAATTTATTATTGGTAGTTTGCAGTTCAATAAAGCCAATATTGAATAGCCACTCAAGAAATCGAAAGGAATTGGTGATTGCATCCTTGCTATATGGAATGTCGGATTACTGATTATCAGCGCCTTTTCAAAAAGGAACTTTGTTTATATATTTATTTCATGTCTGCATTTTTAAAAAGAACTTTTTTAAAAATTATTTTCGTACCAAATGGGGATCGGTAAGTATGAAACTAAACTGGATTTGCTGAGTATGAAGGAAAGTAAAACGAAACAAATTTGTGTACACCAGATAAGACATTTATAATTGGTGAAGCAGAACCGCAAAATGTGTATTATTAGCAGGAAGAATTTGGCAGGAGTTTTAGTAAAAAAAAAAAAAAAAAAAGGAATCCAAAGCTAATACATATATCTCTGCTTGCCCAGTAAACTTTATTGGCTTGATAGATTTGACATTTGACAAAAGAAACACCTAATTGGCACTGACATTTGTGGCTTCAATTGCCGAATTTCGGGAAATGCAAGGAAGTTCCAATAGATACTTTTTAGGCTTCAGTTTCAGAATTTCAAACTATATTAAAGAGGCCCTAGCAAAATCATTTTAATATAGAGTTTTTTCAAAATTTCAGACAATACTTAAAAAAACCCTCCACACTTTTCAGAGGTTTCGGTTTTAGATTATACAAGAAATACCAGTGTACTTACAAAGGCCTCAATTTCGAAATGTGCAAGGGAGTTCTCCCCGCACCAAATACATTTGAGACATCAGTTTCAACTCAAAGAACTTTCTGTGTCAATGTTGCTCAGAGGACACCGTGAAAAAAAATCAACTAAAATTTCTTTCCTTTATAATGTTGATATCGTTATTTTTTTTATGTATACAAATTACAAATATAAGAATATTAGTTATGAGAGAGTGGTTTACACAACTCCTTATTCATTTCTCGAATAACCATTGTTGTTGACCTATAATAAAATATTTTATCAAGATGTTTGGAAAATAAGTAACTTCATTGAAAGATTTCTTTCGTCTGTATTCTGGCAGCTGTGAATTATAGAATTCCCAAGAATCTTATATTTATGTTTATTGAATTTAAAATTGATGAAGGAAAATTAGCAACATTTTAGGCCATTGGCCTAATGAGTAGAGTGTTCTCTAATTATATTTACCAACCCCTTCGCTTGGGCAGGATATGACACAGGGTCAATGATTTTAAGCGGAGTTTAACAGGTTTAAATTCAGAGTTTTCCTTCTCCTAAACTAGTTGCCTCACCAGGGCTGAAGAACCTAGTCTGCCCTACTATTTACCCATAGCTGAAGGGAGAATAATTGGATTCATACCTTTCGCAAGGGTATTAGTGCTATGTGAAATGCAATCAGTCTCGTCCAGGATTTGAACTCGTGTCGCCGTGTCCATTCCCTACGACGATAACCATTACACCACGGGCACCTCCAGTAGAGTGTTCTCTAATGGTTCGGGAGTTTTACCAAAGACTAAAAAAAATGGTACTTGATCTCGCCTTGCTAAACACTCAGCATTACAAGGTAAGGATCAAGGGTAAAGTGGAGGAATCCAGGGAATGGAGTAGCGCCCTCTCCTGCACCTCGGCGTAGTAGCTATTGAAAAGGGAGTCTTCGGGTCACCCTCGACTAAGATCACCAACTTTCCTTATGAATCTTAAGAAAAGTAAGGATTCAACTCGGACACGCGATTACATAGGGGGGTAGCTGATTATATTTGAGGTTGCCATAATGTAAGTAAAGTTGGCGACCGTCATCAAGGGCAACCCAAAGGTTCCCTTTTCCTTAGCTATTACACCGAGGTGTACGGGAGGGCGCTACTACCCTACCTTATAATACTGAGTGTTAAGAAAGGCGGCATCAAGTACCATTTTTGAGTCTTTGATATGACTCGACCTGGGAATGAACCCTGTTCTCCCAAGCCATTGACGAACACTCTACCCACCAGCCAATAGACCATTATATAGTGGGCTCAAATGTAAAAGATGAGAAGAAAAAAGTGTTTTTGAGATTCCAAAATTATATATACGTGTGTATGCGCACGCGCACACACACACACACCAGAAATAAAAAATAGCAATTTAATAAAATCCATAATCTTAAAATGCTATTGTCTATAATTGTCCTGATACTAAAAAAAGAGGTTTTGTTCACGCAGGTTCCAAATAATGTAACTTCCGATTTTCTAAAATTTAACTTAGACTTTATATGACAAATATGACTTTACCGTTGAATCAACGGCCAAGATAGTCTTAAGTCATGAAAATAAAATAAGAATGACTTACTGAAATAGCCGGTAAATTCCAAAGCGAAATTGAAGAAAGATGCAGCATTTATCCGACTCCCACGGCACAAAGCTGACTTAGGCAGCGGTCACATCGATACTGCTATATGGATGCACTACATGGACGCTAACAAGACGGCTCGAGAAGAAACTAGATGGCAATTACACAAGAATGCTGCGTGCAATCCTCAACAAGTCCTGGCAGCGGCACCCCACAAGACACCAACTGTACGGCCACCTGCCCCCTATCACGAAATCTATTCAAGTTAGGCGAACCAGACATGCAGGACATTGCTGGAGAAGCAGAGATGAACTCATAAGAGATGTACTCTTATGGATCCCCACACACGGCCGCGCAAAAGCAGGACGACCAGCACGAACGTACATTCAGCAGCTGTGTGAGGATACAGGATGTTGTCCTGAAGACCTGCCTAGGGCGATGAACGATAGGGAGGAGTGGCGAGAGAGGGTCAGGGATATCCGTGCTGCCAGTACGATATGATGATGATGATGATGTGACGTTTAAGAAAAAAAGTCCTCTAAACAAAATGAGTCGAAAATTTAAACGTTACAGGTGGTGCCCTCTATAATGAAAGTGTCACCAAAAAGAAATTTACATTATCGGAAATGACAAGTCATTTTTGGGTAAGTGTTAGAAAGTTAGTTTTGCAAACCACAAGTAATGGGTTCGATCCTCACTACATTCTGCATAATTTTGACCTCGAGCCGAATCTAAGTTCTGTGTAATTTTGGGCACCTTTCAAGATATAATGGTTTGCAAGCTTGCTAATGGATCATTGTTCAAGAGATGGATTCTTACTGAGTGCCCTATACTTCTGGCCTGGTGCTAAAAAATAAACTAAGGTTAATAAATCACAATTGCAAAACTTGAAATGAAATATCAAATAATTATCATCATCATCAAGTCACGCTGCAAGCATGTATTTCCCTGTCTCTCGCTCTCGGTCTTGTCCCTATCATCTATCGCTGCCGACAGGTCTTAGCTGAATCCTGTGTGCACGCAGAGTTGTTGTGAGTAAAATTCTTGCTGGTCGACCAATTTTGGCACATCCGCGTGTAGGGGTTCATAGGAGAACATAATTATGAGTTCGTTCATCCTTGCTTCTCCAGCAGTGTCCTGCATGTATTGTCCGTCTTACTTGGATGGCTATCGAGATGGGAGGTAAGTTGCACAACAGCTATTGTTTCGTGGGAAGTTGCTTCCGGGATTTGTTCAATATAACTCGTACCATTCTCGTGTAGTCCCCGTCTAGCTTGTTCGCTATGCGTTTTGTCAGCATCTATGTGGTGCATCCATAGAGTTGTATTGACACAACCACTGCTTGGAAGAAGTCGCGTTTCATTTTATCAGATAAATCAGATTTCCATATGATTGATAGCCTATCAATGGTAGTCCATGACCTCGCGAGGGTAATACTGACATCCCTTTCTGTAGATGAGATACTGCTGCTGAGGTACGTGAACTTGTCAACTAATTTCAGGGGACTGCCATTTAGAGTGAAGATGACTCTTTCTCGATTAAAATCCCATAATGAATTAAGCAGATTAACTAAACTAAGAAAAAGAAAATATAAATCGATTAAAATTTCATGATAATATCTTCTATAAAAGTAAATTTCCTTTAGTGCCTGATTTTCTTCAAGATTAGATTGAACAACTTGAATGATTTGTGGCCCAGTCGGCTGGGGCTGTTGAATACACCGACTAGATATCTGCAGAGAGGTAAGACTCCCTCAACTAAGGATGTCCTGGACGTGGCACTAAACAATCTGATGGTGAGGCTTCAATAATGCAGCAGCTTTGGGGAATAGGGAGTAACTCTTTATTGCCATCGCTCCCAGGTCCACTCTGGCCCGCAGTGGTAGCACCTGACATGGTCTTTATCTATGTCCACCTGAATGAGGCGATTGTCTCCTTCGTACTGATAATTGTGTGATCGAACATTGTCATGCAGGAGGAGGACATTATCGATTGACAAGATTTAGTACCTTCAGACTATAATTTCTTCGGGTCCACAAAAGAAGGTTTAAGAGGCAAACATTCTGCCAAAGACAATGAAGAGGAAACTGCAGTGATGAAGTGGCCCAAAGAACAGTCAACAGAGTTTTCAAGGCTGGGATACATATACATGGAAGGGAATAATGGAAAGTAATCGGATAGTACATTTTTCAATTTTCTCCATATATCAAATTTGACATAGATATTTTTTCTGTTTGCATTTTCCTCTGTGTGTTATGAATTAAGAAGTATATGTTGAGGAGTTGCTAAAAGTTCTCGGCCAGACAAAGAAAGGAATAAAAGAGCCATGTAAGGTATATATTCATCTTGCAGTTAATTATAATGAGGAGATACTGTGCTGTTATATGAGGAGATATTATCTTGTTATATGAGGTGATATTGTACTGCTATAGGAGTATTAAAAAAATATCTCAATTCTAAAGCATCAAAAATTCTAAATCAAAATAAATAAAAATAAAAATAAAAACGTATACCCAAATGAAAAATTTACACGATGATGTCTGAACACCTAGATTCCATTTAGACTTCAAAACCCCGTCTAGACTTTTTGAGTACTAATTCTCAATATATTTTGATCGGCAATTTTTATTGGGATTATGTGGGTGAAGTACCTTCCATACTGAACTAGCATTTTTTTCTTGTTTCCGAAACTGAAAATTAAGCCCAAAGTAAACATCTGAAGACACAAATATATTAAAAGAAATGACAGTTCAGTTTCATGCGGTATCAAATTAAGTGTTCCATAAGTGTTTCAGTCAATAAAAAAAAAAAACTTACTAGAATAAAAGTGTTAAATGCCTAGAGGACGATTTTGAAGAAAATTAATGTTTCATTCAGTGTTTATTTCTGTCTTGGTAAATACAGCTTGAGTTTGAATACTTTTTAATTCACACTTATGTAACTTCAAATATTCATTTATTAATGTGTTTGTTTTTATTTGTGTGTGTATGTATGTGTGTGTGTGTATGTGTGTGTGTTTTAACGTATACAAACATGGTTATGCGATGAATAATGAATATATATTCAATAAATATGGGATTTTGTTTTTACTACGACCAATTATAAATTTATGGGTCAATCAATAAATGAAGGGCATTTTTTAAAAAAAGCAAAATGGATTTTTTTCAGAATTTTTTTCCGTTAAAGGAAACTCTCTATTGCTTGGGAATGGTTTATAGCAAGAATAATTTCAATCTCATAAAAATATGTCTTTGGAGGCTATTCAAAATGGTGAAAAATCAAAGTGCTCCAGACTTGAAAAGAGTTCTAACATGAATTTTCTGGTGTTTTAGAAGTGCAAACCATGTGAAATTTACCGAAGAATAAGTGATGTGTACGAAGATTCAGGTTTTAGCCCAAAAAGTTTTTACAAATAGGCTAAACATGAGTTTGTCACTTCAAATCCATATAGAAACGACAGTTCATTCTCAGGTTAAAAAAAAGCTGAAGGAGTTGCAGTCAGTAAAGAAGGTCATGCTGACAGTCGTCTGAGAAAAGAAAAAAACCATCACTATTGATGCACCAGTAAAGTAAGCTTCCTGTTGCCTACTCCTTAGGGAAAATTCACCTTATTTACGGAATTGCGCGCACACACACACACACACACACACACACACACATATATATATATATATATATATATATTTCTTTAAGAAAAAAAATCGGTCACATTAGGATTTTTCTTAAAAAATTATTGCTGTGATGTTAGTTACATTGAGTTCTTTGCCAGGAAAATTTAAATGTTCATAGTGGAATGAATTTGTCCTGACGGAATTATTCCCGACTCCGGTTTATCTGGACTGAATAATATATATATATATATATATATATATACATCCGTGTGTATACATATAAGTAAATATATTTATATGTGCATCTATCAGTTGGTTACGTATATATATACATGTATATGTATGGAGGGATTGAGTATATATATATATATATATATGTATGTGTGTGTGAGTGTGTACACCCAACCCCTCTCCAGTAAACAAGGTCAATTTTTAATCATATTATCACTGGTTTGAATTCAGAGTTCTCCTCCTAGACTGGTTGCCCTACTGAACGTAAAGAGCTTAGTCTGCCTATTTTCCTGTAGTATTGGGAAGAACAGATAGGTTCATGCCTTCTTTAAAGTTATTAGCATGAAGGGAAATGCAAATAGATAAATCCAGAATTTGAACTCAGGTTGCTGATTTCAGTTTGTGCATTTAAAATCTGTTATGTTAAACATGGCTTCTTTGAGATGTATACACAAATATCTATCTACATATATATATATATATATATATATATATATATATATATATATATATATATATGAAGTAATTGTGTTGCCATTAGCGTATATGCAAGGCACTTCATATGAATCGAGCTCTCGGTAGCCGTTAAGCGGATATATGTCAACAATAACAATTGTGATACATAACCGTTTAAATTTCCTTCGCTTGCGTTGGTTTCCTCGTGGCTGAGTGGTAGAATCTTTGATTGGCGTTTGAGTCAACTGGGTTTCGGTCCCAGCTTCGGGAAACTAGCCTGTCTAGCCACACTGATGAGTTCTGATAGAACGAAACAGAACTGTCTGTGGATGACAATATATATATATATGCTCCCCTTCCCCTGTAGGGTTGAGCTTTCTAGCGAGGGAAGTAAATGTGTTGCCATTAGCGTAATGCAAGGCTCTTCAGAGGAATCGAGCTCTCGGTAGCCGTTAAGCGGATATATGTAAACAATAACAATTGTGATACATGACTATTGAAATTTCCTTCGCTTGCGCTGGTTTTCTCGTGGCTGAGTGGTAGAATCTTGGATTGGCGTTCGAATCAACTGGGTTTCGATCCCGGTTTCGGGAATCTAGCCTGTCGAGCCACAGTGATGAGTTCTGATAGAACGAAACAGATCTGTCTGTGGATGACAATATATATATATATATATAGCCTTTGAAATTTCGCTCGCCTGATCGACTCAGTCGAGTAAAACTTATTTGGGCGATTAAAGTTATTCTTCTAGTCGCCCGGTGGTCGATCAAAAATCGCAATGGAACGTCTGCTCAAATATAGAAAAAGAAAACTGATTCGTTTTACAACGCGAAAGTATGACGTTGAAGATTCACAAGTTACTTAGAATGACTGACAATGACATTAGTGAATTTTTTGGTCTTGTGTTTGGTGCCTGACACCCGTCGAAATGTCTGGTTAAAGAAAAAGGAGTCGCATCCCCAAAATATACCGCAGTCATCAAAAGAAGATCTGACAAATGGAATTTACAATGACCAGCCTCTCTCTTGTCCGGTCATTGTAAACATTCGTATAATACACGCTTCCACAGTGGAATCAAAATGTCTCTGCTATCCAGATTGAAGACGCTCACAGATTTTTAGAAATTCATTTCAATAAAGATTATCCTCGACTGAACATTTATATAAACTCCCAGCTTACGCAAAGTAAAAACGAACATTTGAAATAAAGAAAAAAAAAAAACACATACTTTTGTCAACCACGCACCGAAAAACAAATTATACAAGTAATATTCATATTTTCTTCTCTTATTTCTTACCTCCTAGAATGCCTGGATATGTTATAAAATTCTTGACTATAATTGACTGAAAATGGAGTCGATCGCGTAAAATGGTTCTAGGGCGAGTAAATTATCCCTATCACCGGTTGAGTAATTTCTTTTTCAAATTTCAAAGGCTATATATATATATATATATATATATACATATTCATTAAACAAAGAAATGGAAACTAGTTGATTTGTTTAATGACATATCAACCTTTCTGGGTTATTTAATGCCAAAACCACCCTTATCCAAAGTAGCCCAGTTGGCTGGTGGCGAGGTGGCTGTAGAATATATTAACTGCATCTCTGTGGAGGAGTAAGACAACCCCCCAACTCAACGAGTGCCTTAGATATGACACAAAACAATCTGATGCTGAGGCTCCAGGAAAATTTTTTAAATACTGAAAGTTCACGATGCAGAAAAGTTCTTAAGTAATCTAAGTGTAATGCAAATATTGCAATATTAAAATATAGTCAGAATTATTTGTGATTATATATTAATATTTTGATATCAACCAGTGATGAAAAGTAGCGCACCTGATGATTCCTGAATACTCTTGTAGACTTATCATTTCATAGACTGACAAATTGGCTGGGGCTGTAAAATAAACCGACTGCATATCTGCTGAGGGATAAGACACCTCCACCCAACAATGAGTGTCCTGGATATGATACTAAGCAATCTTGTGGTGAGGTTCCAGTAATGCTGGAGCTTTGGGGAATGCGGAGTACCTCTTCATTGCCATCACTTCCAGATCTACTTTGGTCCAGGGTGGTTGCTCCTGATAGTGTCCTATCTATGGGTCAAAACTGTGTTGGTTGAGATGGGACTGTTTTGATATTCAAATCTCGTACCAACGCCAAACTGAATTGTTTGAAATAGAACTGTTTTGACATTAAACTGTGTGTAAACTAAAAACTGCTCTTATACTAACTGAATTGTTTCTATTAGAACTGTTTCCCTTCATTGCTATTGCTCCCTGGTCCATTCTAACCCGGAGTGGTAACACCAGATCGGGTCCTACCTATTGGTCAAATAGAACTGTTTGACATTTAAAATGAGTGCAAAAAATTACTTATACCAAATTGAATTGTTAGAAATAAGATTGTTTGATCATTTAACAGAGAATATGCAAAACGTGTTTTCAAATCATATATTTAATATATATGTAAAAACAGTATTTGACATTAAATAACTAACAATGGTTGATAATCCATAAAATCAAACCACACCTTGTCAAAAGACAGAAGTGGTGGTATATAAACAATAGCTGGGGGAGGATAAGAGGTTTGTACCTTTCCCAAGGGCATTGGTCCAAAAGTGAACGTCATAGCCACCTGAATAGAGTTCTAAGTCACCATGATATCGTAGTCCAGCACATTAGCCACAGCACCATTGGGACTCTTACATATATATATATATATATATATATATATATATGTGTGTGTGTGTGTGTGTGTGTGTGTGTGTGGAGCTCTCTCTCTCTCTATATATATATATATATGTATGTATGTATGTGTGTGTGTGTGTGTGTGTGTGTGTGTGTGTGGAGCTCTCTCTCTCTCTCTCTCTATATATATATATATGTGTGTGTGTGTGTGTGGAGCTCTCTCTCTCTATATATATATATATATATGTGTGTGTGTGTGTGTGTGTGGAGCTCTCTCTCTCTCTCTCTCTATATATATATATATATATATATATATATATATATGTATGTATGTATGTATGTATGTACTTTTAATTGATACACAGACATAATGGAATACATGCTGAATTGATCTCTAGACATTTTAGTACAATGCTCGGCTAAGTGACACTTTCCACAAGTGCATATGACCTTACTCTTCTGACAATGTCTACCTAAAAAGAAATACTTCACTTTATGTTAACAAGATAAACTTGAACTTTTTGGCTTTTAGATGCACATTTTTTTTTTTTTTGCATTCTTGTCCAAAATGACCATTTATACACTTGATAAATATCTGCTCAAGAACAATGCATATTTTCGGTGTAAACAGAATATTCATAACCGTCATATCTGTTCAACAGAAATGACTGTTGCCCTGTTAGTGAGGCTTTAAATATGCTGACTGTATCCTCTGCAGAGGGGTAAAAGCTACCCCCCAACCTCAAAAAAGGGGTGTCTGAGGTATAACACTAAACAAGAAATGATGGTAAAACTCCAGTTTTGGACCTCAGGGGAATGTGGGATACTTCTTCATTGCCATTACTCCCAGGTTCACTTTGACTAAGTGTTGTGGCAATTGATCGGTTTAAAATTATCAGTATTTTATTAGAATAAGTGAAACTATATTACTGTATGCAAATAAATGATTTAATAGAAAGAGTGACTTTAAACCGTATGCTTGTGTATAAATTATTTGTATTAGATATGAAACTCAACAGGCAGGACACAGAGCATGTTGACTGTAGCCTCTGCTGTGAGATAGGACTCCTCCAAAACAGCTTGGTTGGTTGGGTTTTATGGCACATCAACCTTTCTAGGTTATTTTATGCCAAATCTTGTTTTTACATATATTTTAGATGTATGATTTGTAAATGTATTTTGTTGATACCCTCAGTTAAATAATCGAACAGTTTTATTTCAAACCATTCAATATAGTGGAACTCAACTGGTTAAATGGTTCCAAGTATTGCTATGTATCACTAACAATTCAATTAAACATCAGTCATTTGTTTAAAACATTACTCGTTTAATTACACACAGTTAAATGATCAAACAGTTCTTTTTCTAACAATTCAATTTGGCATAAGTCGTTTGTTTGCTGACATTTTAAATGTCAAGCAGTTCTATCTGACCCATAGGTAGGACTCTTTCAGATGCTACCACTCCGTGCTAGACTGGACCTACGAGCAACGGCAATGAAAGAGTGATCCACACTCTTCAAATCTCCAAGGGTGGAGTCTCACCATCAGATTGTTTAATGTCATATCTGGGACACTCATTTGGGGGGTCTTACTCCTTTGAAGAGATGCAGTCGGTGCATTCTACAGTACCAGTTGACTGGATTGTTCCAAAAGTGGTGTCCTGTATTAACAGTAAACTGTATCTGATGGTGAGGCTCCAATTCTGGAGCTCCGGGGAGTGGGGAGTATACTTTCATTCCTATTTCACCCAGGCTCCCAGTAGTAATACCGGTCAGGGTCTAATAGATGGTTCAAGTAGATATGTTTGAAAAAAATTTAGGTTTGGTTAGGTTTCTTTGTTTAATGGCATATCAATCTTTTTAGGTTATTTAATACCATAGCTATTCTCCTAGAAGAACAGTAGTGGTACTATTTAACCCATACCTCGGAGGATAAGGGGGTTCATACCTTTCCCAAGGGTATTTGCCCGAAAGTGAACGTAATAGCGCGACTGGAGTTCGAACTCACTTACTACGATTCCGGAGTCCATCGCTTTAAACATTACACCACGAAGACCCTCCCCCAAATATTCAGATAAGATATTAGATACTTTATGCCATATAAGTAAATGCAAATTATTTGTATTAAAAATTGTTATTTGTAAATATAATTGTTTATTATTATTATTCACTTGAAACTTTATCTTTCGGCAAGAAATGATTATAATTAAATAGGAATAATTACGTTGGCATAATGGTTAGAGTGTTCGTCAATGGCCCGGGAGACCTGGGTTCAATCCCAAGTCGAGTCATACCAAAGACTCAAAAAATGGCACTTGCTGCTACCTTGCTTAACACTCAGCATAATAAGGTAGGGATCAAGGGTGAAATGGAGCAATCCAGGGAAAGAAGTTGCACCCTCCCCAACACCTTGGTGTAGTAGCTATCAAAAAGGGAGCCTTCGGGTCACCCTCGACTACGATCGTCAAGTTTACTTACGAATTGTTATTTGTTATGCTTCCTTTTAACTATCTTCTCTCATCAACATTTAAAAGGAAAGAATCATTGCATATACACGATTAAAACAATATTAATATACAGATCAAATTCTGCTCAGTAATTTATCTGATAGTTTCCTAAAACGCTCACTGAAATTCTTTTTCTGAAATCATCTAATTTAATCTTAAAATTTTCTTTATGTTATTGATGTTTTAAATATAATTCAGCAATTTGTTTCAAAAATATATTACTCAGCAAAAAATTTAATTGGTTAGTAGACTTTGTTTTTAAAATCCGTCTTGACAGTAAATTTCTAGTCAGAGGAGGAATATAAAAAAGTGTCTACCATGATTAGAAATTTCATTAATAAATTTGAAAGCTTCAATTAAATCACCTCTCATTTTTCTTTCTAGTAAAGTAGTTAATCCTAGTTTCTCCTGTTTCTCTCTATAACTTGGCCCTGTCGTCTGGGGCTGTAGAATACACCTACTTCATCTCTGCAGAGGGGCAAGACTCCCCAAACGAGTGTTCTAGATATGACACTAAACAATCTGATGGCGATGTTCCAGTAATGCTGGAGTTTCGGGGAATGCGGAGTACACTGTAGTGGAAGGGAAAATTTCGTCTTTTGGTTTGGCGCGCAATTTAATTTGACACTTAATTTCACCCAATCAGGATGACCTATCCTGTTCATCCCGGACCTTCATTTCCGACCAGCAAATTGGGTAAGCTGCCAAACCCACTCTCTTTGGCTGGAGAACGCAGTCCAGTGCAGACGTCACACTGGCCGTTCTTCAATAACAATAGCAACACTCTTTAGCTGGACAACGCCGCCCAGTGCAGACGTCTCACTGCAGCTCTAGAATAGCAGCAGCAGCAGCATTGACACACGAGAGAATCCATCTAATCTATGGATTCCTCGCGAGGAATCCTAGTTGAATATAAATTAGATGCATTCAACATGCCTCGCACAGGCACAACTTTATGTCACCCCAAAATTGGCTGTGTCAACGCGATGCTTTTATTCCGCTCTCTACACCTAGCTTATGAATTCACCTCTGGGCCACTTTAATGGCGACAACGCAAACTCTCCACCAGACGCACAAAACTTCACGGTGACTCTAAAGTTCAATTCCTCCAACTGCAACATGTCTTTCGTTTAACTACAGCGAACACAATCCCTTACACGTCCGACAACACACGCTGCCATCTCAACCTTCTCAACTTCTCATTAGTCAATTTCGTCTCAAAAACACAACCTCTCCATGAGTCTTGCAGCACCAAAAGCAAACTGTGAATTTTGGTTATTCCCTAAGCTCACAGGCTGTCGTTATGAGATAACTGAGGAGATGAAAGAGGCTGTGACGAAGGTCATTGATATGCTCACACACGAGGACTTCCACGGGGCCTCCCATAAGTTGTTGGAACGGTACAAGTGCATTGTGGCTGGAGGAGATTACTTTGAAGGGGACTAGAGTTTCATGTGTGTACTATCAATAAAAGTGCCCATACAAAAAAAAGTGTGGAAACTTAATTAATGATCCTCATAAATATATTTACATTTATAATTATACATACATATATATATATATATATATATATATATATATATATGTATATATATATATATATGTACACTCATATGCACACTTATATACATAATATAAATATATATAAAAAAAAAGTAAAGTTTGTCGAGGGTGACCTGAAGGAATCTTTTTCAATAGCTACGACACCAAGGTGTAGGGGAGGGCACTACTCCTTTCCATGGATTGCTCCACTTTACCTTTGATCCCTACCTTATAATGCCGAGTGTTAAGCAAGGCAGCATCAAGTAATATTTTTGAGTGTTTGGAATGACTCAACCTGGGATTGAACCCAGGTCTCCAAGGCCATTGTCAAGCACATAAACTATCATGCCAATGTCTGGTCAATAAAAATGTATACCTGAATATAAATATCCTGGTGGGGTATGCCTTGTTTTTAAATACTGGTGATGAAGTTCATTTGTTAATCCATTAAAAAAGCAGTGAATTCATTTCTAACTGAGCGCCACTCACCTAAAGGATAGGATGTCTATATTTATCTATACCTTCTTAAATTCATCAATAAATATGTATAGATGATTATGAATATGTATTGATAGATATATACACGCTATCCTTAAGGTGACTGGCCCTCGTGAATATAAATATGTGTACATAGATATATGCATGGTATCCTTGAGGTGAGTGGCCCTCGTGAATATAAATATATGTACATAGATATATGCATGGTATCTTTAAGGTGAGTGGCCATATTTTAAATACGTGTACATAGATATATGCATGGTATCCTTAAGGTGAGTGGCCCTCATGAATATAAATATGTGTAGATAAATATATGCATGGTATCCTTAAGGTGAGTGGCCCTCGTGAATATGAATATATGTACATAGATATATACATGGTATCCTAAATGTGAGTGGCCCTCATGAATATAAATATATGTACAGAGATATATGCATGGTATCCTTAAGGTGAGTGGCCCTCGTAAATATAAATATGTGTACATAGATATATGCATGGTATCCTTAAGGTGAGTGGCCCTCGTGAATATAAATATGTGTACATATATATATGCATGGTATCCTTAAGGTGAGTGGCCCTCATGAATATAAATATGTGTACATAGATATATGCATGGTATCCTTAAGGTGAGTGGCCGTCGTGAATATAAATATGTGTATATAGATATATGCATGGTATCCTTAAGGTGAGTGGCCCTCGTAAATATAAATATGTGTACATAGATATATGCATGGTATCCTTAAGGTGAGTGGCCCTCGTGAATATAAATATGTGTACATTGATAGATGCATGGTATCCTTAAGGTGAGTGGCCCTCATGAATATAAATATGTGTACATAGATATATGCATGGTATCCTTAAGGTGAGTGGCCGTCGTGAATATAAATATGTGTATATAGATATATGCATGGTATCCTTAAGGTGAGTGGCCCTCGTGAATATAAATACGTGCACATAGATATATTCATGGTATCCTTAAGGAGAGTGGCCCTCATGAATATAAATATGTGTACATAGATATATGCATGGTATCCTTAAAGTGAGTGGCCCTCGTGAATATAAATATGTGTACATAGATATATGCATGGTATACTTAAGGTGAGTGACCCTCGTGAATATTAATATGTGTACATAGATATATGCATGGTATCCTTAAGGGGAGTGGCCCTCGTGAATATAAATATGTGTACATAGATATATGCATGGTATCCTTAAGGTGAGTGACCCTCGTGAATATTAATATGTGTACATAGATATATGCATGGTATCCTTAAGGTGAGTGGCCCTTGTGAATATAAATATGTGTACATAGATAGATGCATGGTATCCTTAAGGTGTGTGGGCCTCGTGAATATAAATATGTGTACATAGATAGAGGCATGGTATCCTTAAGGTGAGTGGCCCTCCTGAATATAAATATGTGTACATTGATAGATGCATGGTATCCTTAAGGTGAGTGGCCCTCATGAATATAAATATGTATACATTGATAGACGCATGGTATCCTGAAGGTAAGGGGGCTCGTGAATATAAATATGTGTACATTGATAGATGCATGGTATCCTTAAGGTGAGTGGCCCTCGTGAATATAAATATGTGTACATAGATATATGCATGGTATCCTTAAGGTGAGTCGGCCTCGTGAATATAAATATGTGTAGATAAATATATGCAGGCTATCCTTAGGTTGAGTGGCCCTCGTGAATATAAATATGTGTACATAGATAGATGCATGGTATCCTTAAGGTGAGTGGCCCTCATGAATATAAATATGTGTACATAGATAGATGCATGGTATCCTTAAGGTGAGTGGCCCTCATGAATATCAATATGTGTACATTGATAGATGCATGGTATCCTTAAGGTGAGTGGCCCTCATGAATATAAATATGTATACATTGATAGACGCATGGTATCCTTAAGGTAAGGGGGCTCGTGAATATAAATATGTGTACATAGATAGATGCATGGTATCCTTAAGGTGTGTGGGCCTCGTGAATATAAATATGTGTACATAGATAGAGGCATGGTATCCTTAAGGTAAGTGGCCCTCCTGAATATAAATATGTGTACATTGATAGATGCATGGTATCCTTAAGGTGAGTGGCCCTCATGAATATAAATATGTATACATTGATAGACGCATGGTATCCTTAAGGTAAGGGGGCTCGTGAATATAAATATGTGTACATAGATAGATGCATGGTATCCTTAAGGTGTGTGGGCCTCGTGAATATAAATATGTGTACATAGATAGAGGCATGGTATCCTTAAGGTAAGTGGCCCTCCTGAATATAAATATGTGTACATTGATAGATGCATGGTATCCTTAAGGTGAGTGGCCCTCATGAATATAAATATGTATACATTGATAGACGCATGGTATCCTTAAGGTAAGGGGGCTCGTGAATATAAATATGTGTACATTGATAGATGCATGGTATCCTTAAGGTGAGTGGCCCTCGTGAATATAAATATGTGTACATAGATATATGCATGGTATCCTTAAGGTGAGTGGCCCTCGTGAATATAAATATGTGTACATAGATATATGCATGGTATCCTTAAGGTGAGTGGCCCTCATGAATATAAATATGTCTACATAGATATATGCATAGTATCCTTAAGGTCAGTGGGCCTCGTGAATATAAATATGTGTACATAGATAGATGCATGGTATCCATAAAGTGAGTGGACCTCATGAATATAAATAAGTGTATATAGATATATGCATGGTATCCTTAAGGTGAGTGGCCCTCATGAATATAAATATGTCTACATAGATATATGCATGGTATCCTTAAGGTGAGTGAGCCTCATGAATATAAATACGTGTACATTGATATATGCATGCTATCCTTAAGTTGAGTGGCCCTCGTAAATATAAATATGTGTACATAGATATATGCATGGTATCCTAAATGTGAGTGGCCCTCGTGAATATAAATATGTGTACATAGATATATGCATGGTATCCTTAAGGTGAGTGCCCTTATGAATATAAATATGTGTACATAGATATATGCATGGTATACTTAAGGTGAATGGCCCTCATGAATATAAATACGTGTACATAGATATATGCATGGTATCCTTAAGTTGAGTGGCCCTCGTAAATATAAATATGTGTACATAGATATATGCATGGTATCCTAAAGGTGAGTGGTCCTCGTGAATTTAAATATGCGTACATAGATATATGTATGGTATCCTTAAGGTGAGTGGCCCTCGTGAATTTAAATACGTGTACATAGATAGATGCATGGTATCCTTAAGGTGAGTGGCCCTCATGAATTTAAATACGTGTACATAGATATATGCATGGTATCCTTAAGGTGAATGGCCCTCGTGAATATAAATTTGTGTACATAGATAGATGCATTGTATCCTTAAGGTGAGTGGGCCTTGGGAATATAAATATGTGTACATAGATATATGCATGGTATCCTTAAGGTGAGTGGCCCTCATGAATATAAATATGTATACACTGATAGACGCATGGTATCCTTAAGGTGAGGGGGCTCGTGAATATAAATATGTGTACATTGATAGATGCATGGTATCCTTAAGGTGAGTGGCCCTCGTGAATATAAATATGTGTACATAGATATATGCATGGTATCCTTAAGGTGAGTGGCCCTCGTGAATATAAATATGTGTACATAGATATATGCATGGTATCCTTAAGGTGAGTGGCCCTCATGAATATAAATATGTCTACATAGATATATGCATAGTATCCTTAAGGTCAGTGGGCTTTGTGAATATAAATATGTGTACATAGATAGATGCATGGTATCCATAAAGTGAGTGGACCTCATGAATATAAATAAGTGTATATAGATATATGCATGGTATCCTTAAGGTGAGTGGCCCTCATGAATATAAATATATGTAGATAAATATATGCATGGTATCCTTAAGGTGAGTGGGCCTCATGAATATAAATACGTGTACATTGATATATGCATGGTATCCTAAATGTGAGTTGCCCTCGTGAATATAGATATGTGTACATAGATATATGCATGGTATCCTTAAGGTGAGTGCCCTTATGAATATAAATATGTGTACATAGATATATGCATGGTATACTTAAGGTGAATGGCCCTCATGAATATAAATACGTGTACATAGATATATGCATGGTATCCTTAAGTTGAGTGGCCCTCGTAAATATAAATATGTGTACATAGATATATGCATGGTATCCTAAAGGTGAGTGGTCCTCGTTAATTTAAAGATGCGTACATAGATATATGTATGGTATCCTTAAGGTGAGTGGCCCTCGTGAATTTAAATACGTGTACCTAGATAGATGCATGGTATCCTTAAGGTGAGTGGCCCTCATGAATTTAAATACGTGTACATAGATATATGCATGGTATCCTTAAGGTGAATGGCCCTCGTGAATATAAATTTGTGTACATAGATAGATGCATTGTATCCTTAAGGTGAGTGGGCCTTGGGAATATAAATATGTGTACATAGATATATGCCTGGTATCCTTAAGGTGAGTGGGCCTCGTGAATATAAATATATGTACATAGATATATGCATGGTATCTTAAAGGTGAGTGGCCCTCATGAATATAATTATGTGTACATAGATATATGCATGGTATCCTTAAGGTGAGTGGCCCCCGTGAATATAAATATATGTACATAGATACTTGCATGGTATCCTTAAGGTGAGTGGCCCTCATGAATATAAATATGTGTACATAGATATATGCATGGTATCCTTAAGGTGAGTGGCCCTCACGAATATAAATACGTGTACATTGATATATGCATGCTATCCTTAAGGTGAGTTGCCCTCGTGAATATAAATATGTGTACATAGATATATGCATGGTATCCTAAATGTGAGTGGTCCTCGTGAATATAAATATGTGTACATAGATATATGCATGGTATCCTTAAGGTGAGTGGCCCTTATGAATATAGATATGTGTACATAGATATATGCATGGTATACTTAAGGTGAATGGCCCTCATGAATATAAATATGTGTACATAGATATATGCATGGTATCCTTAAGGTGAGTGGCCCTCGTAAATATAAATATGTGTACATAGATAGATGCATGGTATCCTAAAGGTGAGTGGCCCTTGTGAATTTAAATACGTGTACATAGATATATGTCTGGTATCCTTAAGATGAGTGGCCCTCGTGAATTTAAATACGTGTACATAGATAGATGCATGGTATCCTTAAGGTGAGTGGCCCTCGTGAATATAAATATGTGTACGTAGATATATGCATGGTATCCTTAACGTGAGTGGCCCTCGTGAATATAAATATGTGTAGATAGAGATATGCATGCTTTCCTTAAAGTTAGTAGCCTCCGTGAATATAAATATGTGTAGATAAATATATACATGCTATCCTTAAGGTGAGTGGCCATCATGAATATGAATACGTATAGAGAAATATATATATGTTATTCTCAAGATAGAGTAGCCCTCAGTTATAAATGATTTGTTTTGGTTTGTTGGGTTCTATGGCATATCAACCTCGTAGGTTATTTAACCCCAAATCAATTTTTATGTAAATAATTAGTTCCATTTCAAAAAATTCAGTTTGGCATGAGAACACAATTTAATTGTCAAAAACATTTCTATTTCAAACTATTCAAGCAGTTATATATAACAATTCAGTTTAGTGTAAGTACAGTTTCAATGTCAAAAACAGTTCAATTTCAAATAATTCAGTTTAGCATGAGCACACAGTTTAAATGTAAGTACAGTTTAATTGAGAAAAACATTTCTATTTTGTGCTATTCAGTTTAGTCAAGCAGTTCTAATTCAGCTTATTCAGTTTAGTATAAGTACAGATTTTGTTTACACACAGTTAGATGCAAAAAGAGTTCTATGTTAAACAATTCACTTTCGTGTAAGTACAGTTTCAAAGTCAAAAACAGTTCTATTTCAAACAATTCAGTTTAGCATAAGCACGCAGTTTAAATGTAAGTATGGTCTAATTGTCAAAAATATTTCTATTTCAAGGTATTCAGTTTAATCAAACAATTCAGTTTAGCATCAATATGCCGTTAGTTCTATATACTCCAGAGATAGGGTCCTATCAGGTGCTACCACACTGGGCCAGAGTTGACCAGGGAGCAATGGCAATGAAGGGGTGCTCTGTATTCCCCAAAACCCCAGCATTGCTGGAACCTCACCATGAGATTGTTTAGTGTCATATCCAGGACACTCATTGGGGAGGATGGTCTGACCAGTCAGTGTATTCTACAGCCCCAGCCAACTGGGAACAGTTAGAAATGAATTCACTGCCCTTTTACTGGTTTAACAGATTAACTTTATCACCAGTATTTAAAAACAAGGCGCAGCCCACCAAGATAAACAAAGTAAAAATAAAAATAAATAAAAAAAATGGTAGTCCTTATGCCAGAAAGAATTAATTAGTTAATTAATTAACCTTTTCAATAACAGGTATGTTAAGAACTGGTAGGCAGTTTTCTTTTTTTTTTGTTTTGCTTTGTTTTGCTTATTTACTCAGAATAAAGAAAGTCTGTCTTAATGTTATATTTGCATACATTTCATTGCTTTTTTTAGCCTTAGTGTTGCAAGAAAAAAACACTTCATTAACATCAGAAAAAGAAAAAAACTGATGTTTGCTAACAGAAAAGTTCACATTTCGGCCTATGCCACAATTCCTTCGAAAGATGAATACAAGAATTACAACACTTCTGTTTTTCCTGTTTCATTTTTTTATCATCCGACATTTAAGAGGTTTGATTAGATTTGGTTCCATTTGGTTTAGCTCCCTTTGTTTCCATTTGTTTTTTGTTTTTTTGTTTGGTGGCATTTCAACCTTTGGGGGATATTTAATGCCAAAATCATCCTTGTTGAAGAACAATAAGTAAGTAAAGTTGGGAACCATAGTCGAGGGTGACCTAAAGGCTCCCTTTTTGATAGCTACTGCACAAGGTGTAGTAAAGGGCACTACTCTTTTCCTTGCATTGCTCCACTTGACCCTTGATCCGTGCCTTATAATGCTGAGTGTCAAGGAGGCATCAAGGATCATTTTTTGAGTCTTTGGTATGACTCAACCTGGGATTGAACCCAGGTCTCCTGGGCCATTAGCAAACACTCTAACCATCATGCCACAGTACTATTTTACCTACATCTGGTTCATGCCTTTCTCAAGAGTATTAATCCGAAAGCGAACATAATAGCACCACTGGAGTTTGAACTTGTTTGCATACAATGACCAGTAAGCATATTAGCCCCTATGCCACGGGGACTCCCCCAATAATTAAAAAGGTTAATTAGGTATGAAGCATACAAAAATAAACAAAATTAGCACAAGAAAAAATGAATTAATCTAATTGAGCTAGGGGTGGGAATTGTACATTTCATCAGAGTTTTTTTTATTTCAACAATGTTATACAAAGCAATTTCTTTTTTAATTGTAACAAGCAAGTATGCAAAGCAGGTAGTCTTATGCTAAAAGCTTTCCAGTATTCATGAACACACTGACCAAGTTAAAAAAAAAATAGATGTTAAAAGTCAAAAAGAAAATAGAAGAAAAATAAGCAGATTATTCAATTAGAAAAATTCAATTTTTTGTAACTTGCTAATTAATAAACGATGAGAACAAAGATATTCTCAAGGAACTTTAACTTAAAATCAGAGATTAAGATCAGAGGCAAAACCACAGAATTTAGCTTGCCTTGTTAGTCGAACATATGACTGCATTCTCTTCAGAGGGGTAAGGCCCAACCCAAAGGGGTGTTTTGAATATGGCATTAAACTTCATCTGGTCATGAGGCTACTTGAACAACAACAAAAGTAGGAAACTTTCTTGAAAACTGAAAATGTTGAGGTTATGGTATAAAAATCTGTATGTCAAACCAGTTGAAACTCTATGGAAGATCATCAGAACTAAGACAAGAGAAATGGTGATAAAAAAACTTATTTCTAGCAGAAATTGAGTGAGAAAAAAGATAAAATAAGATAAAATCATGCCGATATAATGAGATAAATGTGGTTATAGATTTGTGATAGAAATTAAATGCCATTGTCAGTATATGTCTCATTAATATTCTATAACAAAACTGGTTTATCTTGTTTTCTTTATTTAATGGTATATCAAACTTTGTGGATTATTTAACGCCAAACCCATCCTTGTTGAAGTAGAACAGTCATTGCATTTAACCCATAGCTGTGGGGATCAGGGGATTATTAGCTTTCCTAAGGTTTGGTTTGGTTTTATGGCATATCAACCACTGTAGGTTATTTAATGTCAAATCTTTTTTAAACATATGTATTAGATATCTGATTTCTAAACATATTTTGTAGATAACATTTTTTCACACAATTAAATGATTTCATTTATTTCCATCTAATACAAATAATACTATTTACTCTTAATAATTTGTTTACACTCAGTTTAATGTTTTCAAGATTTGCTACGTATCACTAACAATTCAATTAAACATCAGCCATTTGTTTTCACTCAGTTAAATGATCAAAGACTTCTATCTAGTGTCATATCCAGGAAACTCATGAGGGAAGTCTTACTTCTCTGCAGAGATGCAGCCCCAGATGACGGGGCTTTCATTGGATGCATCTTACTTCTCAGTAAAGATGCAGTCGGTGCATTCTGCAGCCCCGGATGACTGGGTTACCAGGATACCCATTGGGGGAGTTTTACTCCTTTGCAGAGATAGAGTTTGTGCACTCTGCGGCCCGAGATGACTGGGTCACTTTCCCGAGGGTATAAGTCCAATAGTGAACATAATAGTGTGACAGGAATTTGAACTCACTCATTTTGATGTCACACTCAAGCATGTTAACCACTCCCCAAGTATCAATTTTTACTTAATTATATTAATTACTTGTTTTAACTGTACATTTACCTAATTGTTCCCTTGTTATATAATTGCACTAGGATATTTTTTATATTTCATTTTTCATTAGTTATATCTTATCTTTCAGTTTAGTTAGACTTAGAACTATTCGGCTTAGTGCACGGGTAGGGGCACACATTGAGTGCAGGTGTCCCCGCTCGCATGGGGAGGATGTGATGATAATAATAAAAACCCCAAATAGGAAATAGAACTGGGGATGTGAATGACATCATGCCCAGAAGCGATGGGCTAAGGATTTTGGATGATTTTTGAAAAAAAGCAGTGAGTTGAGATTCGGACCTGGGTGAAGCGAGTTGATTTTTGGACCTGGGTGAGGCCAGTCCAGTGGGGTCTACGAGATGCGCCACATGTTGTTGGGTCAGATGGAACAGTCAGCATAGTAAAAATTGTGTGTGTCTCTCTCTCCTCGTGTTGAAAACCTAAAAGTCAAGAAGGTAATAAAAGTTTTGTACCTGAACTAAAGAAAGACGTCAGTGTTTCGGGATTCTTATGCATGTAAACGTTTTACAGATCCGTATATTTTACATAATCTCATCTGGCAATGTAACACCCTTAGAGCTGCGCTTAGCATAATGCTCATCATAGTAAAAAATATTAATGGTGACCCGAGTTCAAATTCTGGATGAGAATGATTGCATTTCACTTCATTTCCTAAAGGTTCAAATTCATCTTTTCTTCCCAACTATGGGTAAATAGAAGGATAGATGGGGCTCTTTAACCTAGGTAAGGCAAGAGAAGTCTGAATTCAGACTCTGTGAACCACAACGAAGATTATACTGAAAAATAAACATAATTTGTTCACATTTCCTGACGGTGTCTTGGTCAGCTTATGAATTTTTCAGCTGCCCCTCGTATGTACATAAACTTTTGTTTTGGGTGTCAATATACAAAGTAGAGAACGCTAGGAAAAATAACCCTAAAACTTTCACTCTGATATAATTTATGTTTGGAATGATTAGATACTTAGTGAACTTAAACTACTATGCAATATTCAAAATATAACAAATTTCATTTGTGACATTTTGCGGTCAGATTATTGCCCACAATTCCCTGATGTCAGAGAAAGAAAAGATCAATAATATTTTTTCTTCATTTTTTTATGCCACACATATTGATTATTATTTATTTATTCATTCATCTATTTACTAATAATTTCAGAGGATGAATGTGTTTGTCATGCATTTAGTTCTTGTAAAAAGTGTTTGTTCAATGTTGTTGCAAATAATATTGTCTCTTTTGTGCTTTGTTTTTGCCTTTTGTTTCTGCCATTTTCTGAGGTTGGATTTTTTTTTTAAATTTTCATAGATTAAAAGTATTCTTACTTTTTTTTGTAAAAATCTTTTGTTTCATAACTTGAATAACCTGGCAAGGTACATTCATTTACCTTTTTTTTCCTAAAGAAAATAAATCACATGAAAAAAAAAACTGTGAGGCACTCATTACTCCTTAATATACTAGAAAAAGACATAAAATCCAGCTCAAACCAATGAAAATGTCTCAACAGATTTTGGCCCTCTATTTTGCATTTAGGCTTTCCATCAAAGATAAAATACTATCTTTAGAGTTTGTATTTGTTTTGTATTTGATTAATCTTCCTTTCTAAATCAATTAAAAATCAAACAGAGATTCCTTCAATTCTTTCACTTGATTAGCTGTAAACTGTCATCAAAATATCTATTTACTAACACACATATACTGTTTGACATTTAAACATTTAAACAAATGACTTATTATCCAGTCGCCTAGGGCTGTAGAATACACAGACTGCTTCTCTGCAGAGGGGTAAGATCCCTCACCCCCACCCCACAACAAGTGTCCTGATATGACACTAAACAATCTGATGGTCAGGTTCCTGTATTGCTGAAGCTTTGGGGAATGCGAAGCACTCCTTCATTGCTATTACTCCCAGGTTCACTCTGGCCTGGAGTTGTAGCACCTGATAGGGTCCTATCTATGGGTCAAATAGAACTAAACTGTGTACTTATGCTAAACTAAATTGGTTGACATGGGACTGTTTTGACCGTGTTCGCCAATGGTCCAGGGGACCTGAGTTCAATCCCAGGTTGAGTCATACCAAAGTCTTTAAAAATGGTACTTGATACCTCCTTGCTTTATACTCAGCTATATAAGGTACGTATCAAGAGTAAAGTGGAGCAATCCAGTGTAGTAGCCATCAAAAAAGGAGCCTTCTAGTCACCCTCGATTAAGGTCCCTAATACTTATACTAAACTGAATTGTTAGAAATAAAGACCTTTGACCATTTAACAGTGTGTAAACAAACGACTGTCTAATTGAATTGTTAGTGATACATAGCAATAATTGGAGCCATTTTACAGTTTGCTATCGAATAAGTAATGTGGAATAAAATTATTTTTGTTAAATTACATTACTTGAGACTCTTTAACTGTGTGCCTAAATCAAATTATTAGTATTACATAGCAATACTTAAAACCATTTGACTGTGTACAAATGAATAAACAGTGTAGAATAGAATAATTATTGTTAAATAGACATAATTGGCACCAACCAAATATTCAATACTGAATAGAATTAATAGAGTTAAATAGCAACAACTGAAACCATTTAACTGAGTAGAAACAATAGCAATACAAGCGAGCAAAACACAAATTAGTTCTAAATTATTCAAAAATGAAATTAACTTCAAACTCTTCATTTACAAATTGTAAATTACAAATAACCTACAGTGGGTGACCCCCCCAAAAAAAACAGAACCCATATATTTTTGTTGAAGTAATAATGGGTTCTGGTTTTTTTTGGCGGAGGTCACCCTATATATCCATTTAAATGTGTGCAAAAAATAACTGATGTTAAATTGTTCAATACTTGAAATCATTCAAATTTGGGCAAAAAAAATGAGCTCAGGCTCATTTAAAAATGTTATTTACAAAATGTGTTTACAAATCCTATATATTTAATACATATGTATATAAAGGATTTGGTGTCAAATAACCTACAAGAGTTGATATGTCATAAAACCCAACCAAACCAAATCCTATATATTTAATATGTACGTATAAAAAAAATTTGGCATCAAATAACCTACAAGTGTTGATATAGCATAAAAGCCAACTAAACCAAATCCTATATATTTAATATATGCGTATAAAAAAATTTGGCATCAAATAACCAACAAGTGTTGATATGCCATAAATACCAACCAAACCAAATCATATGTATTTGAATATATATATATATATATATATATATATATATATATATATATGTCATAGCATTGAATAACCTACAATGGCACCAAGTATTGGTAAGATGTTTGTGCAGAGGTGGTACCATGGCCCATGTTCTGGACTTCGGTCCGGAGTATGGCTCTGCAAATGAAACCTATGTATGGCACTAGACCTTGCTGTCTAGTTTAAGCCATAACCTGGCATATGTGCCCAGACCCTCATTTGGGTTCATGAAACTGCTTGCCTCATCAGGCTCACATTGCACTAAGTGAGTCTATGAGCAGCATAGACCAGCAGGGTTCGAGTCTCGGCTCATTCCCGACCTCCCCCTCCCCTTTATCCCCACTTTAATCAGCCTTCAGGCTTTTGACCTTGTGTCAAGCCTCGTCTGGTGGGAGAAGTTGGCAAATATCACCAAGTATTGGTAAGTAATACTAATGATTCAATTATACATCAGTCATTTTTTGCGCACAGTTAAATGGTTTCAAGTATTGAAAATGATTAAATATTTCTCTTTGACCTACAGATGAGACCCTCCCTAACAGTAAGGGGGTGTACTCATGGTGAAATGGTTAAAGTGCTGCTCTGTCGAATCACAGTCATGCTATTACATTCACTTTCGGACAAATACCCTTGGGAAAGGTGTTGAACCCACTTATCCTCCCAGCAAGGGTTTAAATAGTACCACTACTGCTCTAGAAGATTGGACTTGGCATTAAATAACCTAAGACGGTTGATACGCCATAAAAACAAACAAACAAACAAACTAACTGGTACTACGACTCTGGGTCAAAGTGGAACAGGGAGTCATGACAATAAAGGGGTAGTTCACTTTCCTCAAAGTTCCAGGACTGGAGACTCACCATCAGATGCAGTTTAGTGTCATTCTCAGGATACTATTTCTGTTTGATACATTATTCGGATCCTAATAAGTATTACCACTCTGATGTCAGAGTGGACCAGAGATAATGGCAATGAAGGGGTTCTCCACATTCCCCAAAGCTCCAGGACTGAAGCCTCACCATCATTTGCAGTTAAGGATTATATCAAGGACTCTCATTGGGGTGGGGGTCTTACTCCTCTGTAGAGATGCAGTAAATATATTCAACAGCATCAGCCAACTGGGATTTGCAGAATGAGTCTAATTTAAATTCATATAGATATATACATATGTATGTGTGTATGTGGTAATTTACTAAACTTTTTGCTTAGATGTGGCACAAGGCCATATGAAAGGGGCACCCAATGAGACTCGAACTCACTCGTGTAGGTTTGCTAGTCGAGCTTGCTAACCATTACACCACCAGAGGCGCCTTGTATGTATGTATGTATGTGTGCTATAAAAGTGTGAGCATGGAAATTACCATAGATATAAAGAGCACACAATAGCACATATGATAGAGCATGTTTTCACTGATCAAACACTCAATCTTTCGCAACCATTGATGAATGTCAATACATGTTGTGAAATGATCGTCATTTGTTTTTAAGTCAGATAAGATTTTGATATACTATTAGTCGGCTCATTTTGGTATACTACTAGAGAGCCTATTTTCTGCGACAAGGTAACAAAAACTGATGGACCATTGCTAAGAAGAATCAACACCCAATATTGACTTCTGTCATCATTGCATAATATATAATATGTGGGGAGGCATTATTTTTGGAGTGAACTTCTTGTCATGCAGGTTTGGTTTGATTTGGTTTTATGACATATCAACCATTGAAGTTTATTGGTTTTGTTGGGTCTTATGGGACATCAACCATCGTTGGGGGGGTGTCCTCGTGGTGTAATGGTTAAAGCAATGGACTTTGGGATCGTAGTATGCGAGTTCAAACTCCAGTCGCGCTATTACATTCACTTTCGGGCAAATACCCTTGGGAAAGGTATGGACCCCCTTATCCTCCCAGCTATGGGTTAAATAGCACCACTAATGTTCTTCTAGGAAAAGGCTTTGGCGTTGAATAACCTACAAAGGTTGATATGCCATTAAACAAAGAAACCCAAACCAAACCCAAACCAAACAACCATCGTTGGTTATTAAATTCCAAATCCCTTTTTATTCCTATAAACAGTTCTATTTCAAACAATCTAGTTTAGAATAAGTACCCAGTTTAAATGTCAAAAACTTTTCTATTTCAAGCTATTCAGTTTAGTCAAATAGGTTAAATGGTTCCAAGTATTGATTTGGTTTGGTTTGGTTTATGGCACATCAACCATTGTAGGTTATTTAATGCCAAATCCATTTTTAAACATATAAACAGTTTAATTTCCAACAATTTAGTTCAGTGTAAGTATAGCTTTTTGTTTGCACACAGTTAAATGTCAAACAGTTTATTTCAACAATTCAGTTTAGTGTAGTTCAGTTTCAATATCAAAAACAATTTTATTTCAAACAATTCAGTTTAGCATATTAAAAAAAGTTTTATTTCAAACATATTTAGTGTAAGTATACAGTTTAAATGTCAAAATAGTTCCATCTCAACCAACACAGTTTAGTTTTATTGGACCATAGATAGGACCCTATCAGGTGCTATCACTCTGGCTAGAGTAGACCAGGGAGCAATTGCAATGAAGGGGTACTCCACATTGTCCAGAGCCCCAGCAACACTGGAACCTCACCATCAGGTTGTTTAATGTCATATCCAGGAGACTCGGTCGGGGGTCTTAATCTGCAGAGAAGCAGTCGGTGTATTCCAACTGGACAACTTGGCATGCAGGCTCTGATTTTTTTTCTTGAAAATGTATAGTAACTGATCGTGACTACTTTTTAGATATCCCTTGACTGGACACAACACTCACTCACTCACACACACACACACACACACACACACACACACACATATAATATATATATAATATATATATACATGTGTATATTTGCGGGTCATTCAATAAAAAATGTGAATATTGTTTAAGGAGTTTGCAATGGAAAGCATTGTTTACAGTTAAATGTAGACAAGAAAATAAATTGTAGGATGTCCTTTTATGTCCCAGAAAATTGTCAGCATGATCTTCTTTACTGACCACTGTGCCCGGAACTATTCCTTTACCGGAGAGTTAATGCATCTCCACTCTTTGCACTGTCACTTGGACTCAGGCTCATGAGGGCAAACCCATGTTCAATCCTTTTGTAAAGATTTTTTTTTTCAAATATTTGCATCTTTTTACATGTCACACATTTTTTTTGTAAATTGCAATGGTTCACACTTCTGAATCTGCCAAAAATTCATGACTGACTTCAATTCATTTCCTTTCTTTTTCTTTTATTGAATTGCACTTGAGTAAATGAATCGATATTTTACATACATACGTGATGGGTATACTAGTATATACACATACATATATTGTATATATAGACAAACACAATACAAAAAGCACACACACACACACACACACACACACACACACACACACACACACTTACATATTTATAGGTATGTATGCATACTTTATTTTCATATATATATATATATATATATATATGGGGGTGTCCATGTGATGTAATGGTTAAAGCAATGGACTGCGGAATTGTAGTTAGTCAGTTTGTACTCCAGTCACTCTATTACATTCACTTTCAAGCAAATACCCTTGGGAAAGGTGTGAACCCCTTAAGTTAAATAGTACCAATACTGTTCTTCTTGGAGAATGGCTTTGGCATTAAATAACCTACAAAGGTTGACATGCCATTAAACAAAGAAACCTATATATATATATATATATATAGTGCAATTAAATGGAGACTCAAACTCGGTTAAGCCGTCATAATAAATTTATTTCGGCGGAGAACATTGTTGGTTGCACTATATACGCTCTGAATGTGAATTTTGTTATACCCTAGAGAATAAATAGGGAACTAACAATAGCCATACATTGAGCACTCTCATAGATTTATATGATTACCCTCATATATTCTATGTAAAACAATAATCCACACATACTGTCCTTGGACACTAACTGGATAATTTAGATATAGATATATATATATGTATATTATTTATGTATAATAATATACATATTTACCTATATGTCTTAAGTTTTCAAATTTTTATTAATACACATATTTATATACATGGGTACAAATGTTTTTTTAAATATATATATATATATATATATATATATATATATATATGAATAATTACATTTATAAATATTTACATGACTGACTTTATACGACACAATTTTTACATGGGGTTGTGTGTACATATATATATATATATATATTGATACGAATTAGTTATTACATGAATATGTAAGTGTGTGTCTATGCTTACATTTATATCTGTCTATATCTATTTATATATGTTTATTTGTGTAAACATGTATGTATATTTGCTAACACATTTATATATGTTCAAAAAGGCTCGTGTTCACCAGTTTGGGTGTGTTTTTGTGTATGTGTGATTATGTCTCTCTTTCTTTCTCTCTCTCGCACTATCTCTTTCTACACTCTCACACACACACATAAACACACACACACACACACACATATATATATATATAAATGAATTCACATATATGAATATTTATGCATATGTGTATATGTTTGTATATATGTATGTATTTATGTATGTGTGTGTGTGTGTGTGTGTGCGTGTGTGTGTGTGTATATGTATGCCTTAGAATAACTTGAGTGCTTTTGTTTTTAATATTTATCTTTTGACTGGCCAACGGTAAGGAAATCCAAATTTAGAATAGAAATTCTCATCACTAATGATACTGCCATAAAAAAAATATAAATTCCAAAAAATGATAAATAAATGAATAAATAAATAAATAGAAAAATCTTGAACCAATAAACAACACAACAATAATAAAATCTATGAGTAAGTAAAGACATAAGTAATCGAAAACAAATAATCTCAGCATTATCTGTCTTTATTCTGTATGCCAGAGAGTAAGTCGTTTTGATGATTCTGCTTCATAAGTGACCTGATCAGGAAAAGATGCTTGAATACAGAGTGAAAAGAATGCTTGATGATGTTTTGGAAGAAGGAATAAAAAAAAGAAAAGTTAAAAAAGAAACGTCTTGTAAATGTAAAAGACATGTAGGTATTACTTGAAGATGTATAAAAAAAAAGCCAAAACAAATTGGTGACACAATAGGGGGTCTTTGGTTGACAATCTGAAATGTGTAAGACATGGAAACAGATGATGTTTATTAGATGTGTCCAGGAGTCGCCCAGGGGCTTCTGCTTGGTTGGAAGTTAATGGAAAATAGATCAGATAGGTATTTGCACTTATCAACATATTTACCTTGGTCAGTTCTCTTTATTTCTGTCACTTTCTATCTGTCTATCTATCAATCTATCTCTCTTGGTCTCTTCGTTTATATCTATCTATCTATCTATCTATCTATCTATCTATCTATCCATCTATCTATCTATTTCACTTGGTTCATATCTATCTATCAATCGATCTATCTATCTATTTCCCTTGGTTCATATCTATCTATCTATCTATCTATCTATCTGTCTATCTATCTATCTATCTCTCTTGATCTCTTTGTTAGTATCTATCTATCTATCTATCTATCTATCTATTTTACTTGGTTCATATCTATCTATCTATCTATCTATCTATCTTGGTCTCTTCGTTTCTATCTATCTATCTATCTATCTATCTATTTCACTTGGGTCATATCTCTCTATCTATCTGTCTATCTATCAATCTATCTCTCTTGGTCTCTTCGTTAGTATCTATCTATCTATCTATCTATCTATCTATCTCAGTCTGTTCATATGTATATGTATCTATCTATCTCATTTCTTTTCTTTATTTTTAATGACATATCAACTGTTGTAAGTTATTTAAAGTCAAAGCCATCATTGTTTCATGCCTTTTCTAAGAGTAACAGTCTGAAAGTGCACAAAATTGTGCAACTGGAGTTCAAACATTTTTACTTTGATGGCAAAGTCCAACTCATAAGCCACTCCACCATACGGATACCATTCTTTTTCTCGGTCTGTTTATATCTCAATCTATCTAACCCTCTATCTGATCCTGTTAATATCTCTCTGTTTATAATAGCCTTTTTATACATAGAGGCTCAAAAGTGATGACTTTTGCACCACCCACTATATCAAAAATTGAAAATAGATATGAAATGGCTGATATATATATATATATATATAATATATATATATATATATATATATATATATATATATATATATGTAACCCTGAAGACCTGCCAGAGGCGATGAATGATAGGGAGAAGTGGCGAGAGAGGGTCAGGGATATCCGTGCTGGTGGCACGACTTGATGATGATGATGATATATATGTATATACATATAGATGGATAGATAGATAGATAGAGAGAGAGAGAGAGAGTGAGAGAGTGATAGTTAGTAAGAGAATGAGTCACATTTTATGAAATTCTTGAGAAAAATATACAGGCTGGTATAGAAGTCATGAATTTTGGGCCATCCTATATCTTTGACTGGTCTATTGGACTAGCAGTTAGAGTGTTTGCCAAAGGCCTGGGAAACTGGGGTTCAATCCCAGGTTGAGTCATACCAAAGACTCAAAAAATGGTACTTTATGCCTCATTGCTTAACACTCATCATTATAAGGAATAGATCAAGCGTAAAGTGGAGCAAATCAGGGAAAGGAGTAGCACCGTTACCTACACCTCCGTGTAGTAGCAATTAGTCTCCCTTGACTATGATCGCAAACTATACTCAATATCTTCCTATCTCTCTATCTCAGGCTCCTCATATCTATCTATCTGATTTCTTTTCTTTTTTATTTTTAATGACATACTAACTATTGTGGGCTATTTAATGTCAATGTTATCCTTGTAGAAGAACAATACTGGTATTATTTTACCCATAGCTGGAGGGATAACGGGGTTCATACCTTTCCGAGGGGCATTAGTCTGAAAGGGAATGCAATTGCACAATTAGAGTTCAAACTTACTTACTTTAAGGCTATGAATGAATAGTTGGGCAGACTATTTAGCCTTGGTTAAGTAGCCAGTCTAGGAGAAAGAAAACTTTGAATTTAAATCAGCTGTATTCTACTTAAAAATCGATCCTTCTTATTGAATAGAAATTTGGTAAATACATGCTTTATTCTCCTAGAGCTTTTTGATTATATTGTTCTCATAAAAATCTTTCTATTATCTGTCATTTTTCTAGGTTAAGGGCACACACACAAACACACACACACATATATGTCTATCATGAGAATTCTAGTAATCTATAGAATATAGCTTCATAGCTAAAATGATCTTAGATTTTAAAGTCAGTGTAGCTTTCAGGGTTTATTTTTCATAATGTGTAAAAAACATAGACATTCTTTTTATATTTAACGATTTGAAATCCACTGATCCCATATCCTTTGAGATAATCTTTTTTCCATTGGTAGCTTTTTATATGCAAGAGTTGGCAGAAAAGTTCATTGACTGACCAAGGCATGTGACCAAATGAGGTTTATTTTTCACCACAATCTTCTTTGTGGTCCATACATTTCTTTCATCACTGTTGCAGTACATAATCCCATTAATCAAAAGTCATCAACAACAGATATAATGCCATCATCTGAACTTTTCAACCTACCCTTGTATATTGCAAGAGATTTCATTGTCCATGGTCTTACTTTGTCAAGTACATTAGCCACTACGCCATGAGGACCCCCCCCTATCTATTTGTATGTATATATGTCTCTCACTATCTTAGGCTATTCATATCTATCAATCTATCTGTCTGTTTGTTTGTCTTTCTATCTCAACCTGTTGTATTATGTGCCAAACTTATTTGAACACCCTTTACTCTATGTTGTTAGTTATATGTCATTTCCTTTTGACAAATGCATTTTACTTATAAACCCAACAAATGTATGAAAGATAAATTTAATGTGGAGTTACACCAATTAGCATATTCCAGTAAGTCAACAATATTGTGTTTGATTGATAAATCTCATAAGACCAAGTGTGTATTTGATTGAAAGAGCTCTCCTCAACCATTTTTGTTACCTTCTCTAGTGTTTAACATGCACACTCAGAAAATCTCTTCAAAGACTGCCTTTGCAGATTGAGCTGTCAATAACTTCTATTTTGTAGGATTACAAAGAAGTTAAAACTATTAAAATACAATTTGTCAAAAAACAATTAGCATATTCCAATAAGTCAATGATATTGTGTTTGATTGATAAATCTCATAAGACTAAGTGTGTATTAGATTGAAAGAGCTCTGCTCGACCATTTTTGTTACCTTCTCTAGTGTTTAACATGCACACTCAGAAAATCTCTTCAAAGGCTGCCTTTGCAGATTGGGCTGTCGATAACTTCTATTTTGTAAGGTAAAAAAGAAGTTAAAACTATTAAAATACAATTTGTCAAAAAACACATTTACATTGTTTTTGGAACACACTATATATGTATTTACCTGACCCCTCTGCTAAAGGTCAGGGTGTGACACAAGGTCAATCTTTCATCGAGCAAAACTGGTTTGAATTCAGAGTTTTCCTTCTCTTGGATTGGTTGCCAAACCAAGGCTTAAAGAATGAGTTTGTCTTACTATATATCCACTGCTGAGGTAGAACAGTTTGATTCATGTCTTTCCCATGGGCATTAGCACAAAGTTAAACACAGTCTCGTAAATGATTTGAACTTGGGTTGACAACTTTATTTCTGACATTTATAATTGTTATGTGAAGTGGGCCTCCACTGGAACACCCTCTCACTCTCTCACATTCTCTCTTTCTTTCTTTCTTTCTCTCTCTCTCTCTCTCTCTTGTCTCAACAGTAACTGGTATAATTTTTATTTTTACTTTTAACGTAATCAATTATATAGAATAGAATAAAAATATTAGTTTTTTTGAGAAAATAGTCTTAATATACAATAAGATATTTTATAATATCATTTAATTTTGTTAAGAGGTTAATAATATCCTTGTAAGTTGTTTATAGTAGTTAATTTTCTCTCCCTAAATCAATTTATTCCATTATTCTATATTTTTTACTTATTTCCTTCATTTGGATTTAAAAGTTTTTTTTGCTATTAGATAAAAAAAAAAGGTGAAAAGAAAAGAGCAGTCAAAAATTGATGCATCTTGAAACAGGAATTGAATGTCATTTGTCAACCATACAGGAAAAACAAACGGTCTGGTTTTTACATTATAAAAAAATGAAATTTGGGTGAGGGAGATAGAGTGGCCGGAATGTTATGGGTTTTTCTAAATCTTCATTGGAAATTTCTCCTTATTTTTTTGTCTGAAGATGCAGAACTAATATTCTAAAAAATTATTGGGTCTGCTGAAATAAATATTATTACAAAAAAATATGAGTAATTTTTAAAGGTATATACATATATATATATATTTTTATAACTATTGTATAATTCTGATGGTGTCATCAGAATATACAATTTACAAAAAAAATAAATCTTATACAAACTCATATCTGGGAAAAAAATTCCATAAAAAAACATGTACCACTTGAAAATAAGTAAAGTAAAGTAAAGTTGGCAACCTTAGTCAAGGGCAACCAGAAGGCTCCCTTTTCAATAGCTACTACACTAAGATGTAGGGGAAAGTGCTACTTCTTTCCCTGAATTGCTCTGCTTTATACTTGATATGTACCTTATATTGCTGAGTGTTAAGCAAGGAGGTATCAAGTACTATTTTTAAAGTCTTTGGTATGACGTGACCTGGGATTGAACCCAGGTCTCCTGGACCATTGGTAAACAACCAATAATGTATGCCTAGTCAAAAGAAAAAATACCAACAGAAGTCCTTAAGCCAAATGTAAGAGTGCTCAATACACTAAGTAGCGGGAAATATAAATGCATACAGAGTCAGAAAGAATTTACCTAGGTTTCACCTTAGTGGATCATCAAGACCATTCTGACTTAAGAAGGGTTGGACCAAAACTACATTTTAATGATTAAAAGACCACAAGAAAGAATATTCTTTCTAGCAGTCTTTTAATGAATAAAATGTAGTTTTGGTTGAAACCTTCTTTAGTCAGAATCGTCCTGATGATCCACTTAGGTTAAACCTAGGTAGATTCTTTCTGACTCTATAGGTATATATATATATATATAGAGAGAGAGAGAGACTGAACAGTAGTATGGTAATTGCTCTAAGAATAGGAAAACTCAATTCAAACTGATCTACTTTGCATAAAGATTGATTTTTTTGTTGCCTCCTGCTCATGGGGGAGTGATTGGGTAATACATGCACAAACATATATACACAGATAGAGAGAAGGGTTGAGAGAGTAAGATATTTCTCACTCACTTCTGTCTTTCAAATCTGATAATAGATATAGTTGCATGTCTTCCAATAGCTCCTAAAAGTCCCAAATTTCAATCAGAGAAATTTCAAATTAGGGTAAGGGCTAACATTCTCAGCTGCAGCATCATTGTGAGTTTGATCTCTTGTGGCACTTTTGCGTCAACTTTTAAACAACAACCCTCAGGAAAGGTATGAACCCCCCTTATCCCCCCAGCTATGAGTTCAATGTTACTACTGCTCTTCTACAAGGATAGCTTTGGCATTAGGTATCCTGCAGAGGTTGTTTTGTTTGTTTGTTTGATTGGGTTTTATGGCATTTTATAACCTTAGTAGGTTATTTAATACCAAATCCATTTTTATACAAATAAACAGTTCTTTTTCAAACAATTCAGTTTAGCATAAGTACACAGTTTAATTGTCACAAAAATTTCTATTTCAAGCTATTCAGTTTAGTCAAACAGCTCTACTCAAACTATTCAGTTCACCATAAGTAGAGTTTCAATGTCAAAAACAATTCAATTTTAAACAATTCAGTTAACGATACAAAAATTATTCCATTTCAAATAGTTCAGTTTAGCATAAGTACATAGTTTAAATATCAAAACAGTTCTATTTCAAGCAATTCTGTCTAGCATAAGTACACAGTTTAGTTCTATTTGACCCATAGATAGGACCCTATCAGGTCCTACCTCTGCAGGAGGTGCCCGTGGTGTAGTCATTATCGTCATAGTAAATGGACATGGTGACACGAGTTCAAATCCTGGATGAGACTGATTGCATTACACATAGCACTAATACCCTTGGGGAAGGTATGAATCCAATTATTCTCCCTCCAGCTATGGGTAAATAGTAGGACAGACTAGGTTCTTCAGCCTTGGTTAGGCAACTAGTCTAGGAGAAGGAAAACTCTGAATTCAAACCTCTTAAACTCTCCTTAAAAATTGACCTTGTGTCATATCCTGCCTGAGCGGAGGGGTTGGTAAATAGTACCTCAGCAGGTTAGAGTGTACCTGGGAGTGATGGCAATGAAGGGATGCTCCACATTCCTAAAATTTCCAAAAATTCTGGAACCTCACCATCAGAGTTTAGTGTCATATCCAGGACACTCATCAGTGGGGGTTTCTGACCCCTCAGCAAAGAAGCAGTTGGTGTATTCTTTCACAATACCTAACTGGGAAAACAAAGGTTTATATGCCATTAAATAATGAAGCCAACTCATAGAGGAATGATATTTCTGTTTCAAAAAATATTTGGTCATTATTCTTATTTTCTGGTCATTCTCCTCTGTCATTACACGGCAGACCAATTTAATTTTAAAGATTTTAAGAAAAATTATCTGCTTGGGGAAAGAAATATTTCTTTCGAGTGTTTCATAGAAGGTTGTTTTTCATGCTAAAAAAAGAAAGAAGCTGATGATATCCCGTGGAAACAATTACCGATGCAGACTCTATGGAAGGTCGAGCACTTCTTACAAAATACATCTGCTCAAGCCAAATCTCAGCTTCATAGGCTGAAGCAGGCAGCAAGTGGCATCAGTCTTTACATGAAATCAAATAAAACAGAATTCATATATTTTTAGCAACATAGTGTCATCTCTGAGAAAGAGAATCGGAATAAAGAGGATTCGGTTGCAAAAGTTATTTGCCAAGCACAATGTTCTGCAAAGAAGAAATTGCTTGGAAAAAGTCCAGGTTTAACTTGCAAGAAAAATCCTCATGTAATTGTTTCGGCTACAGAAATAAAATCCAATTCTTCTTTTTTCAACAAAAATGCAAATACAACTTTGCCAAGTGATATGAATGCCACACGGCTTCATTTTGATTCCAGTGACAGTGAAGAAGATTTAAAGAGTAAAAGAAAAAAGAGAGAGATGCTTGAAGGAAAAGAAATTGCAGAGATCTCTTGGGTACAAACTAACACACAAATTGCCCACTCCTTGACAAAGAAAGGAGTTCCTTCCTCAAAGATCCTGGGGTTCATGTCTGAGCCGAAAGAGTCTTCTGTTTAATGTTGTTACACTTTCCTATTTTCTTTTGCAGAACTTATGCCCAACAGAAATGAAAAGAAAAAGGGGTGAAGAACTGTTAAGACATGAAGTTACCTCCCCTGATACTCTCGAGAAGAGAGGTTGTTATTGGAGGACTGGTTGTAAACAAACGGCCATATTGGTTTAGGTGAGAGTGTAAGAAGAAGGGTGTAAGAAAGGCGTCTCTGTATGCAGAGTGTTATAGTCTGAGTTCTTTGTTTTTGATAATCTCCTTATTAAATTTCAAGCCTCTAAAATTTGCTGGGAATATCACATACCCCAGTAGTAATATCTAATTAATTGAACGTAATGTCAACATTCATGTATGTAAACAACCACATAGAAATCTAGTCTCTCTGATCAAATAAATCAGCAATTCTTCCAACCAATAACCATGTTAGTACTATAATATGGTAGCACCATGTGGACTTTAACAAAATGGCTTGTGACAAAACTAGGTGCGAACTACACAAGGATAATGTCTTCAGCTTTAAACAAATCTTGGAAGCAGCACCCAACAAAATAACAGCTGTACGTCCACTTACCTCCAATCTCACAAACTATCCAAGATAAGCGAGGCATACTGGGTATTACTGGAGGAGTAAGGATGATCTCATAAGCTACATTTTATTATGGACTCCTACACATGGACACACTAATTTTGATGGATCAGCCAAAAGTTACTTTTATCAGTTCTGTGCCGACACTGGGTACTATCTTGAGAACTTAACAAGAGTGATGGCAAGAGATACATCCAAAGGAATCTATGCTATAAGTATGCTTTGATTATGCTGATGATTCTTTGAATTTCTGATGACCAGTTCTTAGTTCTGTGATACTCTGATTTTTATGAGGGTCGTTCAAAAAGTTCTAATCCTCACCCAGAAAGAAGAGCCTTAGCCGAGCATTTTTGTTGTCGCAACACATTGCCTTTTCTTATAAAACTAGAAAAACTAAATCACATTTCTGTCAATTTCTGTGCAACTGAGGCCCATATAAACTTGAGAGTTAAATAACAAATCTAGAATCTGGGTGAGGCTTATATCTTTTTCCATGACCCTCGTGTGTCTATAACCAACTCCTTTAACTCAATCACTGACAATGAACAGTCCAGGCTGTTAAGAAAACACTATGTGTAATGTATTAGTGACCATCTCACATTTGGTAAACCTTGTGACTCTGATGACAAACAACAAAGAGTTAATCATTAGAACTCTTCCAGTAGAAGCAAGGAATGGTCACACAAGAATTCTAAAGTTTAAAGGGATCAATCAGACCATTAGTTAGTAACTGGCAGAGCACAAGAAGCTTAGATTTTGGAGCTAGTAAAACTGTCCCAATTCATTGGTGCTGGGCTACAATTTATGGAATGAGAGGATTTTTCCTTCTTCAACTCAAAAAAATACCACTCCCAGTTTTTGAGACTAACCAGGAGATCGGCTAAAAACTCTAATAAAATGAGTGGCATTTTTTCTTGGAATATGTGTTTGACTTTTTTCTTTTTTTGTTAACACTTTATTATCTCCTCAGTTCATTTGTGTCTCCAGCGACTTTTTTCCAGACCCAGAAAGAATAACCCTGGATTTAGATGTGGAAAAACAAGAAAGCACTAAAAGAATTGCAATCCTATGAGCAATTTCTTAGACCTTCCTCTATCTTCACTGTTGCAGGTCCTGTCTATCTTGCATAAAATTTATCAGCCACTTGCATACCTACACCAGTTGAGATACACCTTCATGAATTTTTGTTTGAAAAGGCCAACTCTTAAGAGATATCTGTAAAATATCTTCGGTTCATGGAACAGAGAAAAAAATGACTAAAGTGAACTCAAATAAATCTGTCCATTTAAAACTGATTTTATTGTATACAGTTTTCCCAAAGACAATTGATAGTCTTGCTCTTAATTAGATATAACAATCTCCTTTATATACTATATCTCATGTCATATTAGGGTGTATAGGAAATGATGAAATATCCTTGTCAAAGAAAGTTCTAGAAAAAAAAATGGATCAATTTTGGCACGATTATATACCTAAAAAAACACCCATGCTCATGTTCCTGAAAAATCAAAAATTTGAGATAACTCTACAAAGAAATACAAAACATTCAACCACAATTTTTGACCAATTGAGTTTGCTAAAAAAAGTACATGGTCACTTTTTTCATTAGGAATTTGTGGAGCTAACGAGTGTGCACCTGATTCTCCCAAATATTATAAAGTCAAAACAACTTCAAATGCATTTGGTAACAGTTTACTAGTCACCAAGGCAAGACAGGTACAACTGTGTCTCAAAATCTCAGAGCAACCCACCTGGCTTGAACGCAGGACAACCAGTATCAAGTTACGATTGTCAACTGGGATGATAGCCCATCAATTCCACATGCTGGGTAAAAATTTGTTGCTACTCACAGTGACTTAACACAAGAATAATTTCATTTTTTTGTTTTCAGATCGATCCAAGAATAAAACTTCTCCATTTATGTAGTGCTCAAGTTAATTATGTTATTTTTTTAAACATTAATCCACTACAAGCGAGTCAAAAGTTTTGCAATATTTTGCTCCATGTTTTTCTGTAGTGTTTATAATGACTGACTGAAGCAGTACAAGTTGCAGAAGTTACCCACAGTGGTTGGTAGTATTGTGATGGTTGATGAGCTGCGATGTTGTGAATTCCTTCTCTTTGTGTATAATTTAAAAGTCATACAGTTTCTTTGTTTGGATTTTATGGCATATCAATCTTTGTAGGTTATTTAATGCCAAATTCATTTTCATACAAATAAACAGTTCTATTTTAAACAACTCAGTTTGGAATAAGAACACAGTTTAATTGTCAAAAACATTTCTATTTCAAGCTATTTAGTTTAGTCAAACAGTTTTATTTGATACAATTCAGTTTTGTATAAGTACAGTTTTTGTTTAGACACATTTAAATATCAAAACCATTCCATTTCAAACAATTCAGTTTAGCATAAGTACACAGTTTAGGTCTATTTGAACCATAGATAGGACCCTATCAGGTGCTACCACTCCGGGTCAGAGTGGACCTGGGAACCATGGCAATGAAGGGGTGCTCCACATTCCCCAAAACTCTAGCATTACTTGAACCTCACCATCAGATTGCTTAGTGTCATATCCAGGACACTCATTGGGGGTGGGGGTCTTACCCCTCTACAAAGTTGCAGTCAGTGTATTCTACAGCCACAGTCAACTGGGCAAAAAGCCATACAAATCAATATGCTATGTTGTCTGATTCAAGAATATATGCTTTACAAAGTTAACCTGGACCATAAGTCCACAGAAGCAACCAAAAAAATCTGTTGGCCAAAAGACGAACGTAGAGTTGATCACAGTGAAGTAATCAAATGGCTTAAGAAATTCTACTCAAATTACAAGGACCTTACCAGCTTATTAGCCTGATGTTCGCCAATGGACCAGGAGACTTGGGTTCACTTAAAGGTTGTGTCATACCAAAGACTTTAAAAATGGTACTTGATACCTCCTTGCTTAACACTCAGCAATATAAGATATGTATCAAGGGTAAAGTGGAGCAATCCTGGGAAAGGAGTAGCGCTTTCTCCTACACCTCGGTGTAGTAGCTATTGAAAAGGGATCCTTCTGGTCGCCCTCAACTATGGTTGCCAACTATTACAAGGACCTTGATGAAAGAGCTGGTAGGTGTGCTCCAAACCATAGAAGCAAATCTGGCAAGTCGCACTTAGAGAGTATCAGGAGAGCTTAGTATCTCACAGTCCAGCATAGCTTGTCATCTTAACAAACCTGACAAAAGTATCTGAAGCTGCCAAGTTGTATCTTACCAAAATGTTGTAAAACTTTTGAGTTACCCTTGTAATATAAGCTGTTCCATAAAACTTCCTCCTTTCTCTGCAGTAGCTGTAGATATCTCAGTACATATTTAATGTACTGTAGATTATAACATATTATATTTATGCATGAGTATATCTTGACACATCTTTGCTAATATCTCCCATAATTCTGCCTTTTATTGCTTCACTATGATATAATAATACATATCTTAATATATCATAAACATATCACATTTCCACATTTATAGCCATAATGTACAATAAATATATATTTATTCATAACTATCTATCTATTTGTCTGTCTGTCTGTCTATTTGTATCAATCTGTTATATCTATTTATCATTCTTGCCAGCTTCTTATGAAGCATATATACTTATAGTCATTAATATCCAAATACATGTCTTATATTTCCAAACCAGAAGTTTCCTGATGTCACTTTCATAGAATTGACCATAAGATGGCCATAAACAGTACATTTCTCAATTTTATAGCCATGCTGTACTTCAATTATATCTCTTTTGTGGCTTACAGTCCGGGACAAAGACAGTGTGACAAGTGCAGTAAATAGGATCAGCTGGAAAAATTTACTCTGTTTAATCGAATTATGTCTGGGATCTGATTTCTCACTTTAGGTTCATCCATTTCTTTCTTTATCTTTTATATTTTATAGAATTAAAAAAAAAATCTCTTAAAATGTCACCTTCATACTTTCTTATGATATTTATCAGTTGGTGGGACTTTGGTTTACACTGACTGTATCCATTGCAGAGGGGTAAGACCCCCTCCTGCAAAATAGGTTTTCTTCTGGATATGATACTAAACTGCATGGACGCGGCGACACAAGTTCAAAACCTGGACGAGACTGATTGCATTTCACATAGCAATAATACCCTTGGGAAAGGTATAAATCCAATTATTCTCCCTCCAGCTATGAGTAAATAGTGGGGCAGAGTAGGTTCTTCAGCCTTGATGAGGCAACTAGTCTAGGAGAAGGAAAACTCTGAATTCAAACCTCTTAAACTCCACTTAAAAATTGACCTTGTGTCATATCCTGCCCGAGCAGAGGGGTTGGTAAATATGGATACTAAACTGCATATGATGGAGAGGCTCTAGTTCTGGAGATAGGGAAAGTGTGGAGTAACCATTCATTGTCATTACTCCCAGCTCCACTCTGATCTAGCTTGGTAATACTAGTTAGGGTCTCGTCTAAGGGTCAAGTAGATCTGTTTAAAAATCATTCCTATTAGATAGGTCTATGTGCCAAAAAATTTCTTAAGAAACAATCACACAAAAAATTTAAATATGAACTTACAATGAACATAAATGCTTAATCTCTAGGCATAAAGTAATCCAAGACAGACTGATATGCCATTAAAATCAATCAATCAATCAATCAATGAAAACAAGCTTTGGAACTAAGCTGCATATCTACTGCAAGAACTGAATCTACTCTCAAAGGCTTTCAAGATCAAGTGTATCACCATGAGTATTCCTTTCTTTTTTTTTATTTCATATTAAAATTAGCTAATATTATTTCAAATGATCAACAAAATCGAAATAGCTTGATATAAATGTCATTTAGATTCTAGCTGGTGACAGTCTGAAATTAAAAGTAACCAGTTTGACCTTTTTGAAAAAAGACCGATATTCTTTCCACAAAATAAGTATTTACCTAACCGCAGGTAGAATGTGACACAAGGTCAATTTTTAAGCAGAGTAAAGCTAGTTTAAATTCTTTATAAACTGGTTACCTTCTAAATTAAAAAAGCTCAGTTGCCTTACTATTTACCCACAGTTGGGGTTGAGAACAAATGGATTCATGCCTTCTCCAAAGGTATTATTTATACTGATATGCAAATCCTACCTCCTTTCCCAGAGTAATATGGCAGAATCTGAGTCTTGTGAAAAATTAAGAACAGTAGAAATTTTATCTACTCTTCCTGTTCACTGATAGCAATATTTTTTATTTTGGATAATGTTTTGCAGTTATCACTTCCTCAATTATAAGTTATTATTTCATTTATAATATAAGAGACAGGAAAAAAGAAGCAAGAAACAGTCTGAATAAGTTTGGTTAGGTTTCTTTGTTTAATGGCATGTCAACCTTTGTTTGTTATTTAATGCCAAAGCTATTCTCCTTCAAGAACAGTGATGATACTATTTAATCCATAGCTGGGAGGATAAGGGGGTTCATACCTTTTCCAACAGTATTTGTCCAAAAGTGAACATAATAGCATGACTAGAATAAGAACTTGCTTACTACGATTTCGCAGTCCATCACTTTAACCATTACACTTCGAGGACATCCCACTCTGAATTAATGCAAAATTGATTGGAGCAGTTTCAGCATGTATTTGAACTGACTATATATATATATATATATATATATATATTAAATGGAATATGCCTAAACTCTTGACCCACTTTATTTCCTCTTTCATTTTTTCTCAAAAAAAAATTCTCCCCCTATCATATTTCCCTCTTTCTCACTGAAATTAATCCACTTCTCTCTGCTCAAAATTCTTCTATTAATTAAGAATAAAAAATTACCACTAAACTCATTGAAACATATTTATTCACTTTTTCCACTTTTATCGTTTTGTCAGATTCACCTAAATCTACCATTTTTCTCTCTCTCTCTCTCTCTCTATATATATATATATATATATATACACTTATTTTAGTCTTATACCTATTCTATGATTTTGACTGAGTGAAAAAACCCAGATGATACAATTTGTAAATAAAAAAAATATACAAATTGATATCTGGGAAAAATTCCATAAAAAGATTACAAATATTCATATTACTGGAAAATAATCACCGAACACCAATGCCAAGTCAAAAAAAAAAAAACACTGACAGAATAACTTAAGCTAAATGTAAGAAATAGACACATCACACAAGTTCAAATCCTCGACAAGGCTGATTGCATTTCACATAGCACTAATACCCTTGGGGAAGGAATGAATTAACCTTTTTTCCCCTCCAACTATGGGTAAATAGTAAGGTAGACTGGATTCTTTTGCCTTGGTTTGGCAACCAGTCTAGGAGACAGAAAATTCTGTATTCAAACCTGTTAAATTTCTCTTAAAAATTGTCCTTGTGTTAAATCCTGCCTGTGCTGAAGGATTGGCAGATATGTATGTATTTACCAACCCTTCCACACAGGCAGGATGTGACACATGGTCAATTTTTTAAGCAAAGTTTAACAGGTTTGAATTCAGATTTTTCCCTCTCCAAGACTGGTTGCCTAACCAAGGCAAAAGAACCCAGTTTGCCTACTATTTACCCATAGCTGGAGAGAAAATAAGTTAATTCATACATTTCCCAAAAGTATTAGTGTTATATGAAATGTAATCAGCCATTGTGAATTTTAAAAAAAATGTAATCAGCCATGTTCAAGATTTGAACTTGTTTCCCTGGGTCCATTTCCAATGATAATAATTATTACATTACAGGCATACATATATATAAGGGACTTTACAAGCTATCCAAATCCAGGATGAAGTTGCTTGGATTTTATATCAAGATAATCTCCAATGGAAAGGTAGGAATCCTTTCCATTCTCCAGATAGGAGTAAATAGCAAGGCAGGCTGATCTCTTTAACTCTGGTAAAGCAATCAATCTAAGCAGAAAAAAGCAGTGATGACTGCTATGTTAGTGATGGCTAATTGTCAGATGAGGAAAAAGAAATACAAAAACACCACTTGTTACAAGTGTAAGGAACTCTACTGCTTCTTTCTCTCTATTCAAACACTGAAGTCAAGGAAGTATGAACCAAAGAATGACAGACAGAAAGTACAGAACTGTGTATTTCTTTAGCATCCCACCATGCTAAAGTGTGGCTCAGAGCCTCTTTAATGTGGGCCATACCCCATACATGCCAACAGTTTAAAAAATTCTTGGTCCAGTAGGCTGGGGCAGCAGAATACACTGACTGCATCTCTACAGAGGAGTAAAACTCCCTAAACTGGAGCTTTGAAGAATGCAGAGTACCCCTTCATTGCCATTGCTCCCAGGTCCACTCTGGCCCAGAGTGGTAGTACCTGATAGGGTCCTATCTATGGGTCAAATAAAACTAAACAGTGTACTTATGCTAAACTGAAGTGTTTAAAATAGAACTGTTTTGACATTTAAACTGTGTACTTATGCTAAACTGAATTGTTTGAAATAGAACTGTTTTGACATTTAACAGTGCATAAATAAATGGCTAATGTCTAATTGAATTATCAGTGATACAAAGCAATATTTGAAACCATTTAACTTTGTGGACTAAACTGAATAGCTTGAAATAGAAATTTTTTTTGACAATTAAACTGTGTACTTTTGCGAAACTGAATTGTTTGAAATCATGTTTGTATGTATAAAAATGGATTTGGCATTACATAACCTACTATGGTTGATATGCCATAAAACCAAACCAAAAATACCTTGCACTCCATCAGTATTCCCCGAAAAAGTGTGCTTCAGGTGCTAGGTAATAAAATGAGCCCAATCATGATAGGTGATAGCCTAGGGAGATGGCCCCCGAGGCCCAAGGGAGTGTTGGTCTTAGCTACATGACTTGAATGCTGGGCTTCCCAAGCACCCATGTCTGGCGGCCTTGACTAATGAAACACAGACAGACAAACAGAATCATGTGCTACAGCACAAAGTGTTATATAGTCATCTACAGCATCATGCAGCATCATAACGACACAATAATAGACAGATGCACGATGATAAAGACGCAGTAATAAACGACGCACTCAGAAAGACGCAGGAAGACTTCTTTATGAAATATTTTACCTCTCACTTTATTTGTAAGGTTTCGAAAAGGATTACTCAAAGTTTGCGTGTGAGAGGGAGCTGGAGACCAAACATAACTGAAATATTTTGACCCCAAAGTTATGGCCGTCAGCTTTGTGTTTTTCTTGTTCTCCACGGCTGCTCAACTGGAGCCCTGGCTTTCCTTACAACAACTCGTCCACCTCCCTCTCCAACTATACTGCTTGTCCTCAACTCTACTCGCCTGTATCTGGCTCGTCGAACTCAACTCTCCTCTGTTCAATTCGTCGGCCTTATATTACCTTCAAACTCCCACGCGGTGATATGGACACACCTCCACGCTTCCGCAATTTCTTCCAATGTCTGGCAATCAAGATGTGTCACTTCTGCTACCTTTGGAATGGCTTGTGTGATCGTCATCGAGCGGAAATAACTGTCATGCAGTTCAGAGGTCACTCTCTTCTGGTGCGTCAGTCTATGAGAGTATAATGGGATTTTTTTTTACCTCGTCCCATTTCATCAGCCATATTCCGCCCACGCGATTTCCTCTCATAACTGCCATTAGAATGTGTCTCTTCCTTCCGGTGCATCACCCTGAATGGCATTTTTGGCCGGGTCAACAGGTACAGGTCAAAACATAACCAAAGTGCAGAGTAGTGTCTTTCTCCAAGTTGGAACAAATCCTTACCATATCTTTGAATCATTCCTCATTCACCATTCAAGTGAGTTCTTATCTTGTACCCTAGCCAGGAAAAGAAAGAATTAAAAAAATATTATCTTATATAGGGATTAACAAAACATGCCGCCACAAATTTCACCTCATATGGGTAACATCATCTGGCTAACTCTCTATACCATTAAGATGACTGATTGCTGCTGAAGACCTGGTCTAGGTGCTTGTTCAAGAACATCTTATAACACTGAGCTCACTGGATGAGATGTTGAACTTTTTCAATTGATCATTCTTTTTGAGAACTTACCTTTTTGTATCCCAGTAGCATTTGTTTACAATGTCATAAAACCTCTGAATTCAAAACCTGAGGAATATTCTTCAAGAGAATCTGTGGCACACTGGAGTACCATTCTTCTATTATGAGCTTATCCAAAATATGTTGCTGGTTCTACACAGACCTTCACAATTCTAAACAAATCACCTGTATAAGTTATTCAATGGTTCATCTCTTTCACTGAACTGTTAGTCTCTCTATAGTATAGATCGAGGAAAGCTTCCATTATATATATATATATATATATATAATCAGCAGCTGTGGCAGCCATTTTGTTTCCATAGCTGAACAAAGGCCTTTCCTATGTCCTTCACTGACAACCTTGATTGCACTAGCCTCAGCTATGTCGTACCAGCTCACTCCTTTATCTCGTCCCTTCATCTCCTGTCAGGTCTATATGCTTATTATTTCTTGGGCCACATTCTGCTTATCTTATGCATCAGCAGCTCTCCTCCCTTCAAGCTACGCATACTGTCCACTTCCATTTTTGTTTTTTAATAACTTCTACGATATCTCTAATGCTGGTCCTATTTTCTGATTTATAAAATAATACAAAAAATGTAATTGGCAAATCTCTTTCCTCTAATATGGATTCATCTTTTACATTAGTAATTACTATCGAGAATGAGACACAGGGTCAAGTTTTAAGAAGATTTTAACAAGCTGGAATTTAAACTTTTCCTTCTCCTAGACTGGTTGCCTCACCAAAGCAAAAGAACCCTGTTTGCCCTATTATTTTGCTTGAAGGAGAATGATTGGTTTCATAATATTAGCAAGGGTATCAGCACTATATGAAATACAATCAGCCTCATCCAGGATTTGAACTCAGGTTGCCACGTCCAGTTACTACGACAATAACTATTACATCATAGCACATCCAGTTTTGACGTGTACTTTGGTTTGTAATATTTACTTTGCTTACTCATAATTGTCAGGTTGATTCGTGAAATTTTTAATGGATACTTTTATTGCTGAAATTTTTACCATCATTATCATCATCATCGAGGCATGCTGACAACACAGATTCACTAGACTCTCACTCACCATCTGTTCCTATTGGCCAACATTCTCAGCTGGTCATCAAGACACAATACAGAGATGATGAATATAAGTTTTTGCTGGTTGGCTAAAATTGTGTGTCCTTGTATAGAAGTCCATATATCATCATCATCAGGTCATGCCGCCAGCACGGATATCCCTGACCCTCTCTCGCCACTTCTCCCTATCATTCATCACCTCTGGCAGGTCTTCAGGGCTACATCCCATATCCACACAGAGCTGCTGTATGTAAGTTCGAGCTGGCCATCCTACTTTTGCTCGGCCATATGTGGGGGTCCGTAGGAGTACATCACTTATGAGCACGTCTCTGCTTCCCCAGCAGTGTCCTGCATGTCTGGTTTGTCTAAATTGGATAGTTTTCGTGATGGGAGGTAGGTGGCCGTATAGTTGGTGCTTTGTGGGGTGTTGCCTCCAGGACTTATTTGTTATTACTCGCAGCATTCTTGTGTAATTGCCGTCTAGCTTTTTCTCCAGCAGTTTTGTTAGCGTCCAAGTAGTGCATCCATATAGCAGTATTGATACAACTGCTATGAACATTGCTCATGGGTTTGTCCTTACTTTCCAAGCATGTTATACCATAGCCATATACATGAATATGTGAAATGTACTTCGGATGTTCATATATATAAAACATAGAACATAGGGATCTCGAAACACAAAAAACTTTTACAACTTTTCAGTTCAGGTACGAAACTTTTTATTACCTTTGAGTTTAAAGGTTTTTTGACATAAGGAGAGAGGGGCACATTCTTTTTATTCTGGCTTTTTCATCTGCCCCCCATCTCATGCGACACCTGCCCAAGTCCTCCGCGAGCAAGCGAAAGTCAACCCTTCTCGTTCAGTGTCCAGTTCTCAACTCTACTAAGTTTCTTCAAATTCCCAAAATCCTCTGTGCGCTTCCAGTGCATGACGTCATTTGCACTTGCTAGCCCCGTTTCCCATCTTGGGCTATTGTGACATCTCTGAGTGACACGTCCACTCTGCCCGCGCGCGTGTAAACACCTGTGTTAATGTTGCACCTAAATAACCCATGTACTGGGCTGAAAGGTTCTCAGCCTAACTAAACCCAAAGGCATGAAACAAAATCCCTCGGCCATTATATTACAATGTCTTTCACAACTTACTTGGATAGTTTGTGAGATAGGCTGTAGATGGCATACAGCTGTTGTTGGGTACTGCTTCCAGGGTTAGTTTGAAACTGCATGCAGCATCCTTGTGTATTTCCCATCTAGCTTTTTCTCACGGCATTTCCTCAAAGTGATTCACCAATACAATAGTACTGATATGATTACAGCTTAGAAGAATTCCTGTTTTATTCTATTCTCCTTCAACTTCCTAATTCTACATTATTGTTTAATAAAACTCACTTGCGTCTTCATGTTTATGATAGCAATGTGCAATACATATCGGAAACAAGAAGTAATTTTTTTTCTGCATGAATGATTTCAATGGTGCAAGATTACTTTCAAGTCAAGCACAATTCTGGAAGGCTGCTGATCAACTTTAATGTGGAAAAAGGGGAAAGGAAATTATGGCTCATTGGCCGAAAATTTTACTCTCTACTATAATACCACCAATATCTACCAAAAATAGAAAACATTGCTTTCAAAATGACTATCTTATTAGTGTGGATGTAGGCTCTTATCCATTCATGGCAAAAAGGCATTTCCAGTTGTAGAGATTAATTTAGGATGGATGTAGAAATATATATTTATGGCCGGAAATTTGCCCTGTCCAACAGTGTTGTTTTTCCCCTTGCATCTCTTCTCTGATAACCTGGTGTGGCTTTGTTGCCCAATCAGCTTGGGCCATAGAAAAATGAAATAACCGACAAACTGATATTTTACGGATCATGTATATCTATTTAAATGTGTACAAACAAATAACTGATGTTAAATTGTCACTGTTACATAGCAATACTTGGTTTGGTCTTGGGAGCTCTACCAATTTAGTGTGTCAAGGGCAAAAATAATCTGGTGAAGCCCCTCTCACTGCAGGTGTACAACTAATTTGTATACAGAGTTTTAACCAATACCTTGGTTAAATGTCCAATCTTCCTGACTAAGCAAGTTGGCTGATTTTATTCAAGGGTGGCCTGAAGGCTACTTTTTCAATTGCTACAACACCGAGGTGTAGGTGAGGGTACTACTGCTTTCCTTGGATTGCTTAAGTACCATTTTTTTCAGTCTTTTGTATGACTTTACCAGAGATTGAAACCCAATATCCTGGTGAACACTTTACTGCTGTGCCACTGACTAGTTATTCATAAATGGAAGGTAAATAGTAAGATTTATACCTTTCCTGAGGGTATTGGTGGTATGTGAAATGGTTGGTTGGTTGGTTGGTTGGGTTTTATGGCATATCAACCTTTGTAGGTTATTCAATGCCAAATCCATTTTTATGTAAATAATCTGTTCTATTTAAAACAATTCAGTTTAGCATAAGTACACAGTTTAATTGTCAAAAACATTTCTATTTCAAACTATTCAAGCAGATATATGTAACAATTCAGTTAAGTGTAAATACAGTTTTAATGTAGAAAAACAGTTCAATTTGAAATAATTCAGTTAAGCATAAGCACACCGTTTAAATGTAAGTACGGTTTAATTGTCAAAAATATTTCTATTTCAAACAATTCAGTTTAGCATAAGTATGCTATTAGTTCTATTTAACCCATAGGTAGGGCCCTATCAGGTGCTACCACTCCGGGCCAGAATGGACCTGGGAGCAATAGCAATGAAAGGGTACTCCGCATTCCCCAAAGCTCCAACATTGCTGGAACCTCACCATCAGATTGTTTAGTGGCATATCTAGGACACTTGTTGGGGGAGTCTTACCCCTCTGCAGAGAAGCAGTCGGTGTATTCTACAGCCCCAGCCAACTGGGCAAGGTATGTGAAATGTAAATAGCTTCATTCAGGAGCCAACTAAGATGAAAGAAATACTTGATAAGACATTAATAAATAAGTAAGTAAAGTAAAGTTGGTGACCTTAGTCAAGGGTTACCCAAAAGCTCCCTTTTCAATAGCTACTACACCATGGTGTAGAGGAGGGCACTACTGCATTCACTGGATTGCTCCCCTTTGCCCTTGATGCTTACCTTATAAAAGTGAATGTTAAGCAAGGTGGCATCAAAAATCATTTTATGAGTCTTTGGTATGACTCGACCGGAGATTGAACCCTGGTCTCCGGACCATTGTTAAATACTCTACTCATTAGGAAGAAACTCTAAAACTATTCACTCTGATAGTTCTGAAGCTATAAATAAAAATAAGAGAAATAAGATTGAAGGTTTTGGTTATTTGGTTTAATGGCATGACAACCCTTGATGGTTATTTAATGCCAAATCTTGTTTATATATATATATATATATATATATATATATGGTTGCCACACAAAATATTGACAGTTGACATGGTGTATGTTAATATTGACAACTTTCCCTAAGGGGTGTACTCACTTTTGTTGACAGGGGTTTAGCTTTTAATGTTTATATTTTGAGGGGAAAATAAATTAACTCTTTTATATAAGCTGCATACAGACTACTTTTTATTGCATCAAAGTATCATTTTGTCAGTGTTGTCTCATGAAGAGATATACTTAAATATCTGCAGAAATGTGAGGGGTGTACTCACTTTTGTGATACACTATATATATATATATATATATATATATATATATATATATATATATATATATATATATATATATATATATATATATATATATATATGTTTCTATGTATGTATATATAAATACATATATATTGGAGGTGCCCGTGGTGTAGTGGTTATCGTCGTAGGAAATGGACACGGAAACACGAGTTCAAATCCTGGACGAGACTGATTGCATTTCACATTGCACTAATACCCTTGGGAAAGGTATGAATCCAATTATTCTCCCTCCAGCTATGGGTAAATAGTAGGACAGACTAGGTTCTTCAGCCTTGGTGAGGCAACTAGTCTAGGAGAAGGAAAACTCTGAATTCAAACCTGTTAAACTCCACTTAAAAATTGACCTTGTGTCATATCCTGCCCGAGCGGAGGGGTTGGTAAATATGATAAATACATATATATATATATATGTGCTTGCATGTATGTGCATATATATGTATATATATAAATATATAGATAGAGAGAGAGAGAGAGAGAGAGAGTAAGAGAATGAAAGAGCCATGAAGAATAACTGCTATCCAACATAACCATCCAAAAGATCAACACAGTTGTCGAATGATTTCTCTGCTTTATATATATATATATATATATATATATATATATATATATATAAGATTTGTAAGTGAACATTCTATTGGTAATCTATTTTTATATGAGTTAGAACTAATTTGTTTGCACACAATTCAATGGTTTCAGGTATTATTATTTCTTATTTGTAGACCAATAGTTTGTTGGTTACCATATTTACCAACCCCTCTGCTTGGGCAGGATATGACACAAGGTCATTTTTTAAGCGGAGTTTAACAGGTTTGAATTCAGAGTTTTCCTTCTCCTAGACTAGTTGCCTCAACAAGACTGAAGAACCTAGTATGCCCTACTATTTGCCCATATCTGGAGGGAGTATAACATGATTCCTACCTTTCCCAAGGGTATTATTGCTATGTGAAATGCAATCAGTCTCATACAGGATTTGAACTCGTGTCGCTGTGTCCATTTCCTGCGACGATAATCATTACACCATGGACACCTCCTAGTTTGTTGGTTACAATTTTTAAACAAGCCAGAGCTCATTTGCTTGTCCATAGTTTAATGGTTTCAAGTATTGCAATGTGACACTAACAATTCTATTTAACATCAGTTATTTGTTGGCACACAGTTAAATGGTTAGACTGATCTATTTGATTGATAGATGGGTCCCCAAAAAGTAGTACTACTCCAAAGTAGTCTAGGGAGTAATGTCAATAAAGGGAGTGGTCCACATTTTGTAAGGCTCCCAAATTAGACCCTCACAATCAAATGGTCTTGTGTCATATCCAGGACTCTTGCTGGTGGTTGGGGTCTTATTCCATAGCAGAGATGTAGCTAACACATTTGACTGCTCCAGCCAAATGGGCTAAAACGATAAATAATATTGACAATAATAGAAAAAGCTGAAACTGAAAAAATCTTTGAAATAACCAAATAGAAAATAAAAATAAATAAAAAAGACAACATCCATTAATGAAATTTTGAAAGTTGCAAATGTGAGTTCTAGCCTTGTTGTAAGTTATTTCTTTTTTTTTTAATATACAATGTTTTATTAGTCAAGGATTTTATTGACCGAGAGTGATGCCATAAAGTGTGAAGCTAGTAATAAAATAACAATAGTGAAACTGCCTCCTCAATTTTTTTAAAAAGTCAATAAGCATGCTTTTAAACAATGACCTGATATATTTGTGAATTTCCTGTTCCTGTGGTTTACCAAACTAAAAAAAAGAAATATATATTTTATATTACAGAAATAAAAATTGCTTTCACTTCACTCACTCTCATGTGTGCGTATATATATATATATATATATATGTATATATATATATATATATATGCATGTGTGTGCACACTTATATATATTGGCATTTATATTCATTACCTATATATATATATATATATATAGGCATAATGGTTAGAGTGTTTGCTAATAACCTGAGAAACAGAGGTTTGATTCCTATTTGAGTCATACAAAAAAATAAAAAAATAGTACTTGATTCCTCTTTGCTTAACACACAGCATTATAAGGTATGGATCAAGGGTCAGTGGAGCAATCCAGATAAAGGAGTAGCACCCTCCTCTACACCTCTGTGTAGTAGCTACTGAAAAGGGAGCCTTTGGGATGCCCTTGACAACTGTTGGCCAACTATACTGCATGTCATATGAAGTGATTATTACTTACATAGTTAAAGAAATGTTTAGTTTGGTTTCTTTGTTAAATGGCACCTCAACCTTCATTGGTTATTTAATACCAAACCTATCCTTGTGGCAGGATGGTAGTGGTACTATTTAACCCATAGCCTGGAGTATTAGGGAGTTAACACCTTTCCAAGGGTATTAGTCCAAAAAAGAATGCAATAATGCATCTGAAATTTAAACTCACTTCCATGATGTAGCAGGGCAGCTCATTAACCATTAAGCCATGGAGATTCTCCCAGTGAAAAGAAAGGAATTATTATTAAAGATAAAGAGTAAAAAAAGCTGAGAAATCATTCAACAACTGTGTTGATCTGTGGGATGGTTATGTTGAATAGCAGTTATTCTTCAGGGCTCTTTCATTCTCTTACTCTCTCTCTCTCTCTCTCTCTCTTTCTATAAATATATATATATATATATATATATGCACATACATACAAGCATATATATATATATATATATGTATCTATATATACATACATAAAAACATTTATATATATATATATATATATATATATATTTCAAAGCTGCAGTCCAGTACATAAATCACACCACAGGGACTCTTCATATATATATATATATATATATATATATATATATATATAAATTTCGTTAAACATAAAAGACATTTTCTGTCTACATATTTTCTTGTTGATCCTTGTATATTGCCATCTTGATTTTATAGAATTCTGCGGGAAATGATTGGTATATTTTCCATAATTGTTTATTTCCCAAGTACTATCTGCCCAATTTTGGGCCATCATCAGGGGAGGATGTATTACAAAAGTGATGCAACTTTTGTATGTACACAACTACTTTGTAAGAAGAAGAGCATCTGGTCCGTTGCAGTGTGTAGTGTTTACTTTTAAAATTGTTCTATAAATAGTGTCAGTAGCTAAAGACATTTAAGTACGTTAGCACTGGTTTGAAAAGTAATTCTGTTAAGTTTGGGTTGCATGTTTCTAATATGTAGTGCTTCGGGATCTGTAGATTTTGTTTGTTTTATATATATATATATATATACCATACACATGCACTCTTATAACCCTATACTAACAAACATGCATGCATATGTACATATATTTCTCTCTCACTCTCTCTGTGGCTACCTGCCCCCTATCACGAAAACTATTCAAGTTAGACGAATCAGACATGCAGGACACTGCTGGAGAAGCAGGGACGAACTCATAAGAGATGTACTCTTATGGACCCCCACACATGGCCGTGCAAAAGCAGGATGACCAGCACGAACATACATTCAGCAGCTATGTGAGGATACGGGATGTTGTCCTGAAGACCTACCTAAGGCGATGAACGATAGGGAGGAGTGGCGAGAGAGGGTCAGGGATATCCGTGCTACCAGCGCGATATGATGATGATGATATATATGTGCGTGAAAAAAAAAAGTGGAAAGTAGAGAAACTGACAATTGAATATTTTTGAAATAAAGACAAAATATCATTTTTGAATCCGTTGTCAGTGTTTCAGTTTTTTCAAATCTTGTCAGATTTTCCAAATCAACCATTTCTCCAAATATGTGTGTGTAAGTGTGTGTGGGTTTATGAGAAATGCTCTGAAAGTTCTGCCTCTTATTTATTTCCATGGAAATTACATCAGATACTGGATTCAAGATAAATGTCGGATGGAGCAAGTTTTCAGTGTGTGTGTGTGTGTGTGTGTGTTTGTAGGGTATCTAAGAAATATGTACACATAATTTCCACTGTCTTCTTTGAATTAGTTTCCTTGTGAATCTGCAGAGTATTGTATGTGAAAGGTTATACACACACACACTCACATGCGCACACGCACACACACACACACACACACTGAGGAACTTGTATACACAGAAAAACATTGATGCAAATATGTGTGTATATATATATATATATATATTGTCATCCACAGACAGACTGTTTCGTTCTATCAGTACTCTTCAGTGTGGCTAGACACGCAGGACGCTCGAAGCTGGGATCGAAACCCGTCCAACTTTACGTTAGACTAAGCTTCGGACGTGTCGGCCACCAAGCGGACTACGTTGGCTAAGGGAATTTTAAGGTATTTTATTTTTAGCAACAGCAGCAGCAGCAGCCTTTGTTTACATTTTTTTATACCTTATCAGCTACCAGAGTGCTCAATTCTTACGAAGAGCTTTGCATTACGCTAGGGGCGGCCGACAATTCCTTCGCCAGAGTGCTCACTTGCAAAACCTTGGAAATCTAACAATCATATATGTATGTGCCAATGTATATGTGTGTGTATGTGTGTGTGTGAGAGTATATCTATGCTATATAATATGCAAAATGACATAAAACACTTGCACACACACATATACATATTTATGTATGTGTATATATGTATATATGTGTGTGTGTGTGTGTGTGTGTGTGTGTGTGTATGTTTGTGCATATGTGTGTATGTAGATTTGGATAAGTATATATATGTATTATATGCAAAGTCACATTGAATACATGCACACAAATACATATATTTATATATATATATATATATTTATGCAAAATCACGTAAACCTAACAATTATATAAATGTATTCATACAATTGTACATATATATATAGTCATAGATGCACACAGGCATCTAAATGTGTTTATGTGTCCACAAAATCATATAAATATAATGATTAAATTTATATTCACACACACACACACACATACATATATATATATATGGTATACATGCAAAAATCATATAAACCTAACAATTATATAAATATATTTGTACATGCACACGAGCACGCATGCATGTGTCAGTATATATATATATATATATATATATATATATATATAAACAGGTTTGGTTGAAGACCATGGATTCTTTCTTTTTTAAAATCTTCCAGTGAAGGCATTCAAGTCCTATCAGTAATCTTCTTACTTCTGGGTCAAGTTGGTAAAGAAAGCACCCTTTATTAGCCCTAGTGCTTTCAACTATTTCACTGGTCATCTTCGGAGGTTGTGTCTTTACCAACTTGACCCAGAAGTAAAAAGACTCATGAGAAAACTTGAACGTATTCACTTGAACAAGAAACAATCTGCGGTATTCAACCAAACCTGTTTAGATTTTGATTTGCTATCTAAGTATACAATATTTCATATATATATATATATATATATATGTATGCAGATCCTAAAAATAAATGACCCAGTCAGCTAGGGCTGTAGAATACACTGACTGCATCTCTGTAGAAGAGTAAGACTCCTCCCACAAGTGACCTGGATATGACACTAAACAATCTCATGGTGAGGTTCCAGTGATGCTGGAGCTTGGTCCGCTCTGACCCGGAGTGGTAATACCTGATAGGGTCCTATCTATGGGCCAAAGAGAACTAAAATTCATACTTATGCTAAACTAAGTTGTTTATAATAGAACTGTTTTGACATTTAACTGTGTCTAAACAAAAACTATACTTATACTGAACTGAATTGTTTGAATTAGAGCTATTTAACAAAACTGAATAGCTTAAATTAGAAATATTTTGACAATAAAACTCTGTACTTATGCTTAACTGAATTGTTTAAGATAGAACTGTCTATTAGTATAAAAATGGATTTGGCATTAAATAACCTACAAAGGTCGATATGCCATAAACGTAAACAAACAAACAAATAAATATCATGATTAAGTTTCTATACACACACGCACATACACACACACACACACGCATATATATATATGGAAGCTCATACACATGTAGGTATATATATATATATATATATATATAAGTATTCTTGGTAGGATTCCTGGTCGCATGGTGGCTAACCTACTGGACTGTGACATTATAGTAAGCAGGTTTAAACTGCAGTTCACTTTCAAACAAATACCTCTGGAGAAAGGCATGAACCTTCTTATTACTCTACCTATGTGTTAAATAGTACTACTACTGTTCTTCTATAAAAATGGCTTAGGCATTATATACCCTGGAATGGTTGATATGCCATTGAATAAAGAAACTGAACCTATTCAAACAAGTATTCTCATCTCGTCCTTGCCATAGGGCAATAGTTAGCGAAGTACTGTTGCAGTTGTCATTTACTAAGCGTAGTTTAATTTGAAATGATTTTCTTGACTAGCTCAATGACCATTTCATCATTGAAGAACTAATATTATTATAGCTGTTGTTTACTACTGTGTATTACTCCTGGTATTCCCTGTGGCCTTGTGTCATTTTAAGTTGAACTCTGTGGACACTTTTATTAATACGCAGATACATCCACACTTATAAATTCACACATGCTCATGTAAATACTGTACTCACTTTGATGTTGTGCCAGTTTTAGTTGTACTCAATAAACACTTACATCAGTACACATACACTCACGCTCACACATGTGCATGTGTACATATGTGTATATGCGCACATATGTACTGTACTCCATCTTTCTTTTTTTTCAGGTAAGGCATAAAGTTATTGATAAATCGTTGTTGCTAAGTAAAGGAATGTAAAGAAGCAGGGAGTCTGTCTGTCTGTTAGTCACTGCTAAAGAGGGAACACAAGTTGGATATTCAGACTGCAATTTCAGGAAACTGTAGTGGCTGGAAATGGTTGCTGTGCACGTCAGAGTAAGAGATATAATTCTAGATTCAGCGGAGAGAGAGAGTGAGAGAGAGAGAGAGAGAGCAGCAGTAACTACAGCAGTAGTAACTCTATTATTAAGATAAGGAATGATTAGTAGTTATAATAGTGACATACAAGGCAAGCATTTGGTGTCCACTCACATCTGGTAGATCTTATAACTTCATTTTCATCAATATTATAATAAATTGGTTCTTGTATGTATATTACAATAACTCACAGCAAAATAGTATGTTGATATGAAGAATTTTGTTAATGTCAAGAATTAAGATGTTGTTAGAGAATAAAGCAAATTCCAGTTTAATTTGCAAATTAATTATAACAGTTTGTATATGTGCTCATTCTAGTCATTATAATTGTTTAAGGGAGATAATTATCACATTTTAATTATTGAGTATTTTTCTGTATTTATTATTTGAAACTATAATGCGATTTCTTTAAATAGGATTCTGCTGTTGAGATTTTAAAAATATGTAATAATAAACAATGTTTTTATGTGTATGTTTATTTGTTTGTAAATTTTATGTCAAACTAAAGCGAACAAGTAAAACTAACAAATGAATTTTTCACTGATTTGATCATGAAAACTTGGAATGAAATGCCGGTATTCTATTACTTAAACAACACAGAGAGCTCAAAGAGTAGATTTTGAACACAGGCAGAGCACACAGATACTACAAACTGATACTAGAGAGAGAGAAAGAGAGATAATGATATAGAGAAAGACTTTGATCCTAAGCCGTGCTCATTGGTCCAATAATCTGATACTCGGAAGAGAGAGAGAGAGAGAGAGATAGAGAGAGAACAATTTTGATCCCAAACAGAGCACACAAATACTACAATTTGATGCTAGGAAGAGAGAGAGAGACTTTGATTCTAGGAAGAGCAGACAGGTCCTACAATCTGATACTCAGAAGAGTGTCAAAGAGAGAGAGAGAGAGAGAGAGAGAGAGAGAGAGAGAGAGAGAGAGAGAGAAATTTTGATCCTAAACAGAGCACACAAATACTACAATTTGATGCTAGGAAGAGAGAGAGAGAGAGAGACACACACACACACAGAGGGAGAGATACTTTGATTCTAGGAAGAGCAGACAGGTCCTACAATCTGATATTCAGAAGAATGTCAAAGAGAGAGAGAGAGAGAGAGAGAGAGAGAGAGAGAGAAATTTTGATCCAAAACAGAGCACACAAAAACTAGAATTTGATGCTAGGAAGATATTCCAAGAGAGAAAGAGAGAGTATGTATGATAGAGAGAGAGTGTGTATGATAGAGAGAGAGAGTGTGAAAGAGTGAGAGAGTTATAGAGAGAACAATTTTGATCTTAGATAGAGCACACAAATACTCTAATTTGATAATAGGGAGAGAGAGAGAGAGAGAGAGAGAGAGAGGAAGAGACTTTAATCCTTGGCAGAGCAGACTGGTCTAACAATTTGATATTAGAGAGTCAAAAAGAGAGAGATGAATTTTGATGCTCAAGCATACAAAGACTAAAATTTGATATGATGAAGAGAGAGAGAGAATTTGATCTTAGGCAGAGCAAACTGGTCCTTGATCTGATCCTAGGATGGGAATCAGAGAGAGGAAAACTTTGATCTTAAGCTGAGGATGTAGATACTAAAAACAGATTGTCCAAGTGGAATTCATGCTGGGTGGTGATATTTCTCCAATTTAAACTTGGTTTCAGGGGGCTGTTCCCCCAGGTCTTTGCCTGCTTGCAGGCCTAAGTTTATTGCTTGGTGTCTGAGGTGCCACAAAATGGGAATGCCGATGGGATCAAGAATTTTTCTACCAGCCACACATGAGTCTTAATTCATGCACAGCTCTCGCCATAAAACAGCCTTTTGCCATATTCTGACATGGTGGGATATCAGATTAATACTAGATACTAAAGTCTGATGCAAGTGGAAGGGAGGAAGAGAAAGAGAGAGAAACATTTTGATCCTAAGCAGAGTACGCAGATACCATTATTTGATGCCAGCCAAAGAGAGAGAGAGAGAGAGAGAGAAAATGATACTTTTATTCTTGCCAAAACACACAGATACTACTATCTGATACTTGGGCAAGAGAAAGAGAGAGACAACAAAACATCCAGATCTTACACTCTGTCTCAAGAGAGAGGGGTAAAGACAGACTCTTTGATCCTCCATATACTACACTTCTTTAAACTTAGAAACCCCACTTTGACCCTATTAAAGTGCACAGATACTACACTGATACTTGGCTGAGGGCCAGAAAGCAACACTTTGGTCTCCAGTAGAATATGCAGATACTACACTGATCCTAGGCAGAAGTACAAATTGATGCTTATATAATCTTATCATTTTTAAAAAGTATTGTTCTATTTACTATTAAAGAAAAGAAAAAAATAACAACATGCTTTAAAGGCTTTGATTTTATACCCAATTTTATATTTTGTTCACCTGAAGTGATGGGACATTGTAAAAAGTTTGACAGTGAAGGCATCAGCTTTCAGTTGCTACAAGCAGAGCAAGCAAAATAGTAATAGAAGAGTGTAGCTGGTGACGAGAGAGTAGTTTATTTACTTAACTAGTTTCTTCTCCAGAAACCATCATATGCAAATGAATGGACATATCATTATGTATTTACTTAACCCCTCCCTCATGAGCAGGATATGACACAATATCAGTTTTTAAGTGGGGTTTAATGGGTTTAAATTCAGAGTTTTCCCTCTCCTTGATCAGTTACCATACTGAGGTTAAAGAGCCCAGTCTGTCCTACTATTTACCCATAGCTGGAGGGAGAATTGTTGGATGCATATCTTTCTCAAGGGTACGAGCGCTATATGAAAAGCAAAAAGCCTTGACCAGAGTTTGAACTCCAGTTGCTATGTCATTTTCCTTTAACATTAACCACTACACCATGAGCACCTCCCAGATGGGACTGAATACAAGATATGAATTTATACTTTTCCCTAAGGTATTTCATATGAAATGACTATAAACAATTTCTGCCAGAATTTGAACTGGGTCTACTGATTCCAATTTCTATGCCAATGTCTTCTTCTCCTTCTCACACTTCAATCCCATCAAATAGACACCTGGGAACAGACTTAAGATCTCTCAGCCAATATAGTAGTGCCAACTTCCAAGATACCCAGTGGATATCAAAAGCTGAGGATAGTATGGAACCCTACAGTTGTGAGCTAAATAAATGAACCCCATCGCTAAAACCCTATTTGTTCAAAGGTTTACTAAGAAACTGTGACGAGTAGACTTTCAGTTTCATTGAAACGAAGATACTTTTAAGTTTGGTTTGGTTTTTTGGCATATCAAATATTGTAGGTTATTTAATGCCAAATCCTCTTTATACATATACATTAAACATATATGATTTGCTTCGGTCGGCTTTTATGGCATATCAACCATTGCAGGTTATTTAATGTCAAATCCTCTCTATACATATATATTACATATATATGATATGTAAACACATTTTATTGATAACATTTTAAAACAAGCCTAAGATTATTCTTTTGCACACTGTTAAATTGTTCCAAGTATTGCTATGCATCACTAACAATTCAATAAAAGATCAGTCATTTTTTTACACAGTTTAATGTTCAAACAGTTCTATTTTAAAGAATTTAATTTAGTATAAGTCATTTGTTGGAACTCAGTTTAAATGTCAAACGGTTCTACTTGACATACTGATAGGACCTTATCAGGTGCTCTCATTCCAAGCCAGAGTGGACCTGGGAGCTATGGCAATAAAGGGGTACACCACAGTATTATTGTAGCCTCACCATCAGATTCTTTAGGGTCATATCCTGGACACATGTTGAGGGAGCCTTACCCCTCTGCAGAGATGCAGTCGGTGTATCTAACAGCTCCAGCCAAATGGGCTATATATGTTTAGGTCTGCTTTGGTTTGGTTTATATTTTCAATGGAATATCAAATCCTAATTTAATGCCAAAATTTGATTCATTTATGAATGTTTGATCATAATCTTAATTATTTAGAGGTTTGGTCTGGCTTATTTATTTTATGGCATATCAAAACCTTATGGGTCATTTAATGCTGAAATTTGATTCATAATATTCGAATACAATCAAAACTATATTTTCAAATTCAATTGCAATCATTTTTAAATCACACTTTTCTTATTTAACTATAATAATCTTTCATTTGCACAGTTAAATGGTTTCAAGTATACCTATTTAATACAAATAATTTACTCGTGAATTTTTATTTTATAAGTAATATTAGTTCAGTTATAATATTCATGATATTCATATTATCAGCAATGTCATAGTGACTTCACCAAAGGATCCCCTCCATCCATTGTCTTGGTTTTATTTACAAATATCAACCTTGAAATGGTGAAACAAGGCTTTTAACATGTACGTCAACTCTTAGCCAGAGTGGACCAGGGAGTAATGCCAATGAAGAAGTGATTCCATATTCCTTGGAGCTCCAGAACTGGAGCCTCACAAACAGATGCAGGTGAGTATCATATGAATGAAACACCCTTTCTTGGAGGGAAAGGTCATCTTACCCCACTGCAGGGAGTACTGTCAGCTTATTCTAAGCTCTAATGACGAGATGGGTCTGTTTGGTGGGAGGTCATTACTATAATTTTGAAAATGTTAAGGCAAAAATACTGGAGATTAATTGTGATACCTTCCATTCATAATTATTCATAATTCCAACATTCCATTACGGTAATAGTAATAATTTAACACAGTTATATTGTATTAAGTCGGCTCATTGGCCTCGTGAGTAGAGTGCTCGCCAATATTCTGGGAGACCGGGGTTCAATCCCAGGTCGCGTCGTACAAAAGACTTAAAAAATGGTACTTGATACCTCCTTGCTTAACACTCAGCAATATAAGGTACGTATAAAGGGTAAAGTGGTGCAATCCAGGGAAAGGAGTAGTGCCCTCCCTACACAATGGTGTAGAAGCTATTGAAAAAGGAGCCTTTTGGTCGCTCTCAACTATGGTCGCCAACTTTACTTATATTGTTTTACCTAGGAGTGTCTCATTGACCGAGACAGACATCGACAGACAACTAACAAAGGCATGGATAGCTATCAATAAGCTAGCGGTCATATGGAAGTCAGACCTGACGGATAAAATGAAATGCAGTTTCTTCTAAGCAGCAATCATGTCAATACTGCTATACAGATGCACTACATGGACGCTAACTAAACGGCTGGAGAAAAAGCTTGACGGCAACAGCACAAGAATGCTGAGAGCAATATTGAACAAGACCTGGAGGAAACACCCCACAAAGCAGCAGCTGTATGACCAACTGCTGCCCACCATGAAAACTATCCATGTTAGGTGAACCAGACTTGCTGGACACTGCTGGAGAAGTAGGGAGGAGCTCATAAGTGATGTACTCTGATTGACCCCTTCACATGGCCAAGCAAAAGCAGGGCAACCAGCTTGAACTTACATACAGAAGCTCTGTAAAGTTACGGGGTATAGCCCTGAGGACTTGCTGGAAGCAATGAATGATAGTGAGGGGTGGTGAGTTAGGGTCAGGTATATCTGTGCTGAAGGCACGACAAGATGATGATGATATTGTTTCAAGTATTCCTATCTGTAAAAATAATTTACACACACTTATATTATTTCAAGTATTCCTATCTTATACAAATAATTTGCACATAGTTGTAGGGTATCAAGTATTCCAATCAAATACAAATAATTTGCTCACATATTGTCTCAAGTATTATGATCTGAAACAAATACTTTACACACAGTTATATTGTTTCAAGTATTGCTATCTATTACAAATAATTTGTGCACATTTATACTTATTGCATATTGGTCTTTGACCGACCCATCAATCAAGCATTTCTGGGACAGGATGTTCCTGCCGTGTAAACAATGTGAGTACCAGATAACTAGCAATGTGTGGGTGTCAGCAGATCATATGAATCACAACTCTGATGAACACGTAGGCGTTACGAAATTATATAAACACGGATACCTACATCAGATGGTCCATCACAGTCAGTTGGGTTTAGCCACAGAATATAGAAACAATGTAGTTTTAAGAAAGGGTCAATATAGCAGTCCTCCGCCTGTCTGTATCTAAGTCCTTCATTTCCCTATCTCTCACACTCTTTCAGAATTTTGGACCTTTCAAGAAATAAAGAAGCGAGAGGTATATTTCTGTAAAAAATGTGTTATGATCTCATCATTCCTTCATTAAGGTCCTTCTTTCATTTTATGGCTATATAACATATTGTTTCAAGTATTCCTATCAATTTGAAATGATTAGCACACACCTGTATGGTTTCAAGTATTCCAATCAAATACAAATAATTTGCACACAATAATATTGTTTCAAGTATTCCGATGAAATACAAATACTTTGCACACATTTATATTGTTTCAAGTATTCCTATCTATTACAAATAATTTGCCCACAGATCTATTTGACCAAAAATTCTTTCATGTACAACCACTCCATATCCAAGTTCATCTATTTGGCCTATAAATCTTTCATGTTCAACCACTCCATATCCAAGTGGAACTGGGAGTAATGGCAACAAAGTTGTGACTTCATATACACCCCCAATCTCCTGAACCACAGCATCACCACAGGATGCAATTTTCTGTTATACCCAAGATACTCCTTTTTTGGGAATGGAGGGATAATCCTATGCAGAGGGTGTGGTCGATATTTTCTAAACAGCCAAGACTGAAATGTAAACTTGGCTTTGGTATTCCATTTTTCTCTGTCATTTAACCATGTCTGCTTGCAACTGATTTTGTTTATTTTTGATAAATATTTATCTTACACTAATAAGCCTCATCAATATCACGATTCATAGATTTATCATTGAAGAAAAAGGAGTGACTATATTTTCCTGCTGGTGCATAAAACATTGCAAGCTTCAAAGATGAACCACTTCCAATCAATCAGTAGAAATGGTAGTTACCTAGGAATCTATATAACAGTATGACCAAAACAGGTATTGTCCTTGGAAAAGCATGAATCTGTTCTCCCTTCAAGTATGGAAAATAGTCAGGCAGCTTAGCCTCTTTAGCTTTTTTGGTATGGCAATCAGTCAAAGAAATGAAAAACTCTGAATTACAACTAGCTTAACTCCACTTAGAAATTGACATTGTGTTACATCTTCTGACAAAGGACTTCAGCAAAAAAAAACACCTGTAGTTGCCAAGGGCACCAAGTCCGAGGTGATACCAATCATCTGAGTGTGATGATAGGGCTTTTGTCAATACAAATGCAAAACATGGGAAAATAAATTAATCAAGTGCAATAAAAAGAGTAAAAATAAGAAAATTCCATTATGTGAAGTAAGAGTGTTCACAATAATTTGAGTTTAAGCTATCGATGTGAGGCAAAGTTGCAAGGAAATTTCTGGAGTATGCTTGACTATTGTTTTATGATATTCAGAGCTAGTTTTGCAATGCTTCTTTCTACCTCTCCTTCCCTTTGTTTAAGTCTTTTTGTTATCATATTTACCAACCCCTCCACTTGGGCAGGATATGACACAAGGTGAATTTTTTTAGCAGAGTTTAACAGGTTTGAATTCAGAGTTTTCCTTCTCCTAGACTAGTCTCCTCACCAAGGCCGAAGAACCTAGTCTGCCCTACTATTTACCCATAGCTGGAGGGAGTCTTTTTGTTATGATTCAGAATCTCTTCTCACTCTTTGTTAAGTTGTAGCAAATAAAGTCTTAAGTTAACCAGGATATTTTAGCATTAACTGCATGTATAGAATAATTTGCTGTAGTATGAGAGCTTCATAGTGAGTCATAGCTGCTATTTTTTACTTATGGATAATAAACATTTTATTCTCAAATATATATATATATATATATATATATTATTTTCACTGGAAAATATGAGTAAAAAGATGATATAATATTGTACTTTTGAAGGTTGCTGAACCTCTGCCTGCCTGGAGTGTCAGGAACCAGGGTTGGTTCTGATTATAACCCAATGTCCATGGCATCAACAATGATAGAATATCTACAATGCAACAATGGCATATATATATATATATATATATATATATATATATATATATATATATATATATGTATGTATGTATATATATATATATATTACAAAAAATGGCATTATATTCACTAATTCAAATAAGACAGAATTTCCACAATATAAAAATGTGAAATTTCCACAACACTAAAAATAATATATTACCAATATCAACAATCACATTACATCAACCAAGGTATCAACAATCACAAAATATCTACCTTGTCAATAATGATATAAAATCAATAATATAAAAATAGTATATCAATAATATCAATAATCACAGTAGATCTACAATAACCATAGCATCAAGAAGGATTTATCAATAATATTAGCGATGGCAAGATATCAAAAAATGATACAAATAACATAATACACATTACCAATGATATTATATCCATAATATAACAATGCTAATAGTCAGCATTTCAAGAAAGCTATAGTATTGATAATGTCAACTATGTCATAATATCCACAACATTGATATCATCATATCAAACTGATTATAATATCATTAATTATCCATCATATCAATTGTGTTGTATTCAAAATATCAACTATGTCTAATACATATTACAACCTATTACCATAATATCCATCATATAAATATTGATATGATATCCATATCATTCAAAACAGTCACAATATCAAAAATATCATATTTACAATTTTAAAAAGGATATAATATTAATAATCTGAAAAAGACATGATATCCACAATATAAAAAATAACATTGTATTCATAATATAAACAATATGATATTAATAATATCAGTATCCCAAAATGCTTTAATTAGTTGAATTATTATTCATCAAATAAGTCTAACAATAATGTTTATTTTGACTGCATTTACCTGTTATGCCAAAAGTAAACTATTAATAGCAATAAGTTTGGGTTAATTGTTATGTTAGTGTTTTAATTGAAGCTGAAGTCTTTACAAAAAGCAGTTGTAGTCATGTCAGAGGAAGGGCCATTTTTAGCAGCTGTTGTAGTGAGAGTAGTAGTTATAGTAATGGCTGATGCAGGACTGAGGCAGATGTAGAAGCTATTCAGATGTGGTGCTCTTCAGAATCATACTCAAGGCGTATATACTGAACTTAGATAGTTTTGTGATACTCAATATTTTGTCCAAGAATTTCTTTTTTTTTTTCTTCTTATATTGTTTTATTTAGACTGATATGTGCCTCCTTTTCTTAGATGCTAAATCGACACTAAATGAATTGATTTTTGGATGGATATTTTGAGATGACAATTTATCATTATTTATCATTATTTTACTCTGGTTTACTTAGTGCATGTATATATTCAATATATATGTTCTGGCCCATTGGTATAATGGTTAGAGTGTTCACCAATAGTCTGGGAGACAAAAGTTCAATCCCAAGTCAAGTCATACCAAAAACTTAAAAAAAGGTACTTGATGCCTCCTTGCTTAATACTGCATTATAAGGCATAGATCCAAGGAAAGGAGTAGTACCCTCTCCAACACCTTGGGGTAGTAGCTATTGAAAAGGGAGCCTTCAGATCACTCTTGACTATGGTCAGCTAACTTACTACCTATGTAATAAAATGGCCTAGGGATTTCGTTTTATGCCTTTGGGTTTAGTTAGGCTGAGAACTTTTCGGCTCAGTGCATAAGTTACTTAGGTGCAGCATTAATGCAGGTGTTCACGCATGCACACGGAGTGGATGTGGTACTCAGAGATTTCACAATAGCCCAGATGGGAAACAGGGCTAGAGAGTGCGGGTGACGTCACGCACCAGAAGTGTGCGGAGGATTTGGGGGATTTTGAAAAAGTCAGTTAGTTGAGTTGAGTCTTGCGATCCGAAGAAGAAGGGTGACCTTTGCTTTCACATGGAGGCCTTGCGACGGGTGCGCACATGTTGGTGGGGACAGACAGAAAAGCCAGCATAGAAAGAATGTGTATGTCTCTCCTTATGTTGAAAAATCTTTAAACTCAAAGGTAATAAAAAGTTTCGTACCTGAACTAAGAAGTCGTAAGTGTTTTTCGTGTTTTGAGATCCTATGTTCAATGTATATATGTTATGAACATTCTATGTATGTTTCACATATCCGTATCTGGCTATAGTACACTTGTATATCCAAACTCATCTGAACAGGTTGGATATGTCGCAAGGTCAGTTTTTATACAGAGTAATACTGGTTTGAATTCATAGTTTTTTTTTCCTCCTAGACTACTATTTACCCATAGCTAGGATAGAGAGAACAGATAGATTCATGTCTTTGTTAAAGATATTAGTGCAAATTGAAATGCATCAGCCTTATCCAGGATTTGAACTCTGATAGCCCATTTTGTTTCCAATAATGATAACAGCAATTCTGATGTAAAAAAATAACAGAATATCTACAATATAAATCATCACCAAAGATCAACACCATCCACAGAATCAAGAATTATGTAATATCTCTAATATTATCAACGACAGGATATCAACAAAAGTAAGTGAAAAAAGTAAAGTTGGCAACTGTTGTCAGGGGGGACCTGAAGGCTCCATTTTCAATAACTACTACACCGAGATGTAGGGGAGGGCGCTACTCCTTTCCCAGGATTGCTCCACTTTATCCTTGATACATACCCAATATTGCTGAGTATTAAGCAAGGAGGTATCAAGTACCATTTTTAAAGTCTTTGGTATGATGCGACCTAGGATAGAACCCAGGTCTCCTAGACCATTGGCAAACACTATACCCACTTGGCTAATGAGCCAGTCAACAAAAGTATCAATACCATAATATGAATAATATCACAAATGACCAATTATCCATAATATTAACAATGACATAATAATCAACATATCAAGAAATTAATAATAATATTAATAATTTTATTAATAATATATTAACAATACTATGTTATTATATTCATAATATCATATTACATCAATGGCTGAAAATAAATGCGTTTTTAAAAAAAAATCCCAAACTGCACTAAAAATGAAGATGAATGAACGTCCAATGTAATCTCTGCTTTTAGTTGATCCGGTGTATATATATATATATATATATATATATATATATATTTCTTTTAAATACCCTGTCTGATGGCAAAAGCTGCTTGGTAGCGCCAGGAGTGGCAGTACCGCCTTGAGCTACTGAAACTGTGTTATCACCCTGGTTGGCAGTTGATGAGGGCAGGATATTGTACGTGCTTTCACACGTTGTATGATGAAAAAAAAAATTTAACAATACTATGTTATAATATTAGTAAATCAGCAATGCTATAATATCCACATGGATAATATTAGCATTTTTAACTAACTTTAACTTCTGGAATTTATTTAAGCAAAGATGAATATTATTTACTCATGATTTACTAACAAATGAAATCAATTTCTGCAATAATATGACATAAACTATGAAACGTACATGATTTTTCAGTATTTCAAGGAAGAGCTATGAGCAACACTAAATCTTGTTCACTTACTTCATTATCTTCACATCATTCAAACAACTTTTAATCCATCTGAACATATTCAAATTTCTGTGAATGTTTCTGTACTCAAGATAACATCAAAATTGTCTAAATCATGATAAATCATTACTGTAAATATAAATAAATGAACTCCAATAAGTGGTATATTAGGAATATGAGTTATTCTCTGAACTTGTTCATAGTGTGGTAAATAGAATGTGGTTACCACCCAACTTCTAGGTAAGATAGTATCTTAAAGCCAGCATGTTCAAGGGGCACAACTTGTGTGGATTAACAATTACTATGTATGACCATCAAGTAAAGTTGGCACTTCTAACAGTCATGGGATATTAATTTCCATAATGATTTTAAAAACAAGTTTTAATATATATCTGTCCTGTATTACTCAATTGTAATTTTACAGTTTTATAACTGTGGCGAACGAAAAGTTTTGCCATATTTTGCTAAGGCACAATTTGGCTGCTCTGCATACTTTTGCCAAGGTCATGAAGGTGATGAATCACCCTGGACTGTGAGATGTAGAACTCACCTGATACTTGCTGGGTTTACCTCTATGGCTAGTTGCTCAAATTCAGCATCCATAGTTTTATGCTTATCTGACTTTGCTTGACTGTTGAGGTTCTTGTAACTTGGAACAAAATTTCCTAAACCATCAAGTTAGTTTACTGAGATCATCTGAGCGATCACCTTTCACACTTAACCAGTCAGCTGGGGCTGTAGAATACATGGACTGCAATTCTGCAGAGGAATAAGACTCCCCCCAATGAGTGTCCTGGATATGACATTAAACAATCTCATGGTGAGGTTCCAGTAATGCTGCAGCTTTGGGCAATGTGGAGCACTCCTTCATTGCCGTTGCTCCCAGGTCCACTCTGGCCCAGAATGGAAGCACCTGATAGGGCTCTATCTATGGGTTAAATAGAACTAAACTACATACTTATGCTAAACTGAATTGTTTGAATTAGAACTGTTTGACTAAACTGATTAGCTTGAAATAGAAATCTTTTTGACAATTAAACTGTGTAGTTACATTTAAACTTTGTGCTAAAGCTAAACGGAATTGTTTGAAATGGAACGGTTTTTGTCATTGAAACTCTACTTACACTAAACTGAATTGTTATATATAGAACTGTTTTGACATTTAGCTGTGTGTAAACAAAATGTGCTTATACTAAACTTAATTAGCTAAATTAGAACTGTTTGAATAAACTGAATAGCTTAAAACAGAAATGTTTTGACAATTAAACTGTAAACTCATGCTAAACTGAATTGTTTGAAATATAACTGATTATTTGCATAAAAATGGATATGGCGTTAAATAACTTACAAAGGTTGATATGCCATAAAACCCAACCAACCAACCCTTCACACAACAAATGTTTTTATTTGCTTCTGTGGTGTTATGATCCAGTTTAAACTCAGAAAGTAAAATTAAACTATATTGCATATTTATATGCATGGCTTTGAAATCAGAAAATGCAATGCACAATGTGTACTGGCCCAGTCAGCTGGGGCTGCAGAATACGCCGACTGCATCTCTGCAGAGGGGTAAGACCTCCTCCCAATCAGTATCCTGGATATGACGATTAACAATCTGATTGTAAGTCTCCAGTAATGCTGGAGCTTTGGGGAATGCTGAGTACCTCTTTATTGCCATCACTCCCAAGTCCGCTCTGGCCCTCAGTGGTAGCACCCTATAGGATCCTATGTACAGGTCAAATAGAACTAAACTGCACTTATGCTAAACTGAATTGTTTGAAATAGAACTATTTTAACATCTAGCTGTGTGTAAGTGAAAAATTCTACTTATACTAAACTGATTTGTTTGAAATTGAACTGTTTGATTAACCTGAATAGCTTTAAATAGAACAGTTTTTGACATTAAAACTGTGTACTTTTGCTTATCTGAATTGTTTGAAAGAGAAGTGTTTATATATATAAAAATGGATATGGCAATGGTTGATATGCAATCCAATAAAACCAAACTAAACAATGTGTACCTTCCATGGCTGGAACTGCTTTAGTCACATGATATACATGCTGGGCATGTCCCATGGCATAATGGTTAAAGTAGTGGACAATGGAATTGTAGTAACTGAGTTTGAAGCATTAGATAACCTACTGAAGAAGTCACTACTCTAATGTGCAGAATAAACAACAAGAATAACACTTATCGGTTTGACAGCCTCAGATGGCAAACAAAAAGTAAAATGAGTGGTAACCCAATATTGAACCTGTAACATTTTAAGCAAGCCAGTGTATACACACTAATATACCAATTCACTGGACCAGCAACCAAACACTATCCAGAGCATAGACTTACCCATTGAGAGCAATGGAATACCCCAATGTCCATATAATCTTGCCGCAAGTTGTAGCATTGCTTTTTACGCTAATGAGTATTTGCGCACAGCTAACGAGCATTACAAACAAATTCCAACACCCACAAGGTTTGATATGCAATTAAACAAAGAAACTAGAAACTAGTTATAGATGCTGCAAACGAATACTTTTGACTTACCCTTGTTGTTTAATTTTTTTTTTCCCAGTTTGATGCAAACGTTTAACAACTGAAAAGATCAAACAAAAATAAATTTAAACTCTTCATTAACTTGTAATATAATTAAAAATTTCAATTAGTCATTTTAGTTAATTATTTTATTTTAGTGATAAACTGTGTGCTAGTTTGAGTTTTACTTCACAGTCGCAAGTTCAAGTGGAAAGGTCAGGCAAGTGAATCTTGATTGTGTGCTCATATCACTCCTGTCATAATGAAGGTTTGTTTTGAAAACAGTTGTGGCCGAAATATTAAAATAACCATTTATATGGGTGTCAGCTGATTTTAGAATGATGTGGCACAGTAAAGCTTTATGTTAACATGTTATTATCAGACTGGTTAAGAAAATAATTATAATAAGATATATAAGATATGTTCTAAGACATAGTCAGAGAGTTAGTTAGTTGGACAGTTCCAGATGAGTCAGAGACAGAAGCAGTCGAAATGAGAAGCCACCTTTGGGGTAGAGCTTGGTCCGTGAAGAAGAAATGAAGTCAGTGGTTGTCATACCATTTACCTCAAGTTAAACTTTCTGCCACTCGAATGGATAAGTAATTTTTTTATCCTGTCTCTCTTATTTCACGATGACAACAGTAAAAACAGTTGAGGTATCTAGAACCAATAAAGTCTCTTTGTATTTGTGTGCCTGATGATTTTTGACTGGACTGGTAGTGTAACACATATGTTCATTTGGTCCCATAGCATAACCCTGTAAATTTGATTGGTGCCATAGTATAACAAACAGAGTCTACTTGAAACAGATGGAAAAGTTCAAATAGACAAGTAAAAAATTGATACTTGGAGCCAGAAAGCACATTTGGTCAGTGACCAACTTTCTTCTGTCACATTCTAATATACCTGTGAGTGGTAAATGAAAGCTGATAAACACCCTCTCCCTTTTGAACCTCACTTACCAGTATCAGATATGGTCTCTGACAAAATATCAGTAATGAAAAATTATCACTTGGGAGATGATGTGCCTGAAGATGTCAACAAACAAGACAATGAGAGAGACAATCCAAAACAAGGGAATTGCTGGTATAACAAGAACAGAATTTATCCTACACTACACTGCACAACAAAATGATAAAGTGTTTGGCCACCACACAGCTAGCTGTTAGATGCTAATAATTCCAAATACTCTGGCCCACGAGTCAGAGGAAGACCTAGATTGCATTAGAGTTTATCTGCCAGAGACCCTATTAGCCCACATCTAATTTCTCAAGCCTCTTGCCTTGCAGTAGACAGCTATATCTCCCTATGATACACTCAAGTACAAGTAGTTGGAAAAGAAAGAAAGAAAGTCAAACTAGTATCCAATGGCTAATATTTAGATCTTCAGTAACCTCTTCAGTTGTTTGGTGTGGGTCTACTTCAATAATGGCGTTCAATTGATTGTCTTCAATTGCAGAAGGATGTCTGCAACTGCACTCATCTTCAAAGTTCTTGTCTCCATTACAAGATATTTTGGAGCCGGTGTTGATGCTTTATTTTGATTTACAGTTATGTACGTAAATCTTGGCTGCCATTACAAACAAGCAGGAAACATACATGTATGTAAGAATGAAATAAATAATTCTGAAAAAATACAAGCATCTTAGTGGAGCTATTTATTTTGGAATATATATTAAAAGATTTTATGGTGGGGTACAAAATCTAATAATAGCCCAACAGAGACCTATTTTATTCATGTTGAAATATTAGAATATGAAGGTCGACCAGTTTTGATCCATGCTGATTACAACATTTATTAAGGATAAACGATTAAGAAATAGAGGGTGGGGGATTTCTTTTGTGTGAGAAAATAAAAGGGGGGTGTAAATTCATATGGTGATCAAATTCAAATTCAGTAAATAGTCCCTCTGTTTACAGAAAGACAGTTTATAAGTGAGAATATGAACGGTCTCCATTTTAAACTCATATAATTAAAATGTTTTTTTCTTTCTGTCTTTCTGTTGACAACCCAAAATAAATAAGACCAGTTGGCTGGGGATGAAATACACTGACTGCATCTCTGCAGAGTGATAAGCCCCTCACTAAGGAGTGTCCTGGATATGATATTAAACTATCTGATGGCAAGGCTTCAGCCTTTAAGATTTGGGGAATGTGGAGTACTTCTTCATTGTCATTGCTCCCAGGTCCACTCTGACCCATAGTGGCTGCACCTGATAGGATCCTATATATGGGTCAAATAGAACTAAACTGTGTTCCAACAAATGACTGATGTTAAATTGTGACAGTTATATAGCAATACTTGAAGCCATTTAACTGTGTGCAAAAAGGAACTCAGGTTAATTTAAGAATGTGTTTACAAATCACATGTATTTAAGATATATGTATAAAGAGGATTTGACATTAAATAACCTATAATGGTTGATATGCCATAAAAACCAACCAAACCAAATACTATATATTTAAGATATATGTATAAAGAGGATTTGGCATTAAATAACCTATAATCGTTGATATGCCATAAAAACCAACCAAACCAAATCCTATATATTCAAGATATATGTATAAAGAGGATTTGGCATTAAATAACCTATAATGGTTGATATGCCATAAAAAACAAACCAAACCAAACCAAATCCAAAATATTTAATACATATGTACGAGGATCATTAAATAAGTTTCCAGACATAGTACACACATGAAACTATAGTCTCCTTCAAAGTAATCTCCTCTGGCTGCAATGCACTTGTTGTACCATTCCATCAACTTCTGGAAGGCCCCATGGAAGTTCTCTTGTGTGAGCATGTCAGTGACCTTCGTCACAGCCTCTTTTGTCTCCTCATTTGTCTCATAACAACAGCCTCTGAGTTTAGGGAATAAGCAAAAGTCACAGAGAGTGAGGTCTAGACCATAGGGAGGGTGAGCAACTGTCTTGATGCCCATCTTGGTCAAATAGTCTGTGACAATGATGGAGTTGTGGACTGGTGTATTGTCCAGGTGGAAATGCCACTGACCCAATTTGAAGAGTGCTGGCCTCTTCTGACGGAATCTCATCCTGAACCCCCTTAAAACCTCAACATTATAACCCTAACCCTAACCTTGTAAGACAATCAATAGACAAAAATGTTTTTAGGAACAGGGTGGTTGATTCTTGGAACAAACTACCATCAGTGGTGGTAAATGCCCATCATTAAGTCTAGATTCAATAATCATCTTTATCATGTCGTGTCGCTAGCACGGATATCCCTGACCCTCTCTCGCCACTTCTCCCTATCGTTCCTCGCCTCTGGCAGGACTTCAGGGCTACATCCCGTATCCTCGCATAGCTGCTGAATGTATGTTCGAACTGGTCGTCCTGCTTTTTCCTGGCCATATGTGCGGGTCCATAGGAGTACATGACTTATGAGCTCGTCCCTGCTTCTCCAGCAGTGACCTGCATGTCTGGTTCGTCTAACTAGGATAGTTTTCGTGATGGGAGGCAGGTGGCCAAAAGCATGGGATAATTATAAGAATGGGATAATTATAAATACTCAAAAGAAATGCAACTCCCAATTTCACCTCAAAATATAAAGAAAATACTCATGACAATACTGATGACCAGTTCACAGATCTTTAGATTTAACAGCTCCAGCTAAAAAAGATGTTATTGGTTTTATTTATTTTACTTATTTGAGAGTCTTTTGCACCAGCATCTCATTGGCCAGGTGGGTAGAGTGTTCACCGGGTCACATCATACCAAAAAGTTTAAAAAAGGTACTTGTGTCTCCTTGCTTAACACTCAGTAATATAAGGTACGTATCAAGGGTAAAGTGGTGCAATCCAGAGAAAGGAGTAGTGCCCTCCCCTACACCTCAGTGTTGTAGCTATTGAATTGGGAGCCTTCTGGTCGCCCTTGACTAGAGTCGCCAACTATCAATTTATGCTGACAGAATGAGTTCCTTTGACTCCCTCTGACTATCCATCCTGATAAGCCATTGCTCATGGTAATTTTTCTTGACAGCACCTAGTGTCTGCACAGAGCTTTTGCTGGTTGGACAACATTGGTGTGTCCATATGTAGTAGTCCATTGGAGAATGTTGCCAACTTTACTTATTAGCTGATGGTTTTCCGCAAGAATCTGAGCGACCGCAAGTCTCCTGAAGTTACCTTGAGTCTTCTTTGTATTCTTGTCAATCTCAACAATGCTTTAGTTTGGATGATGTCTACTCATCCTCTTATTTCCAAGTCCTCGAGTCTCTGTACCAATCCTTTGGTGACTGTACTGAGTGTATACTGAGGGCACAAATTACAATTAGTATCACCCTCATTTTCACGTTCTATTATCATTATTATTATTATTTATTTTTCCTTCACTGTGAGTTATTTTCACCAGATTGGACCGATGGTCTTTCCCTGGATCTGAGTGACAAGAAGTCTTCTCAAATCTCCAGAACTTCTCAGTATTCTGGCTGATCTTAAAAGTGCTATGGTCTATACAGTTTGAACTCTATCTCAGATTTCCTGTTCAAACTGTCTTTTTTCCTATCCGATGGGGATTGTTCCAAGTGCACCAACGGCAATTGGTATCACTGCCACCTTCATCTTCTAGTTTTTCAGTTTTCTGGTGAGATCCAAGTATTTTTTTATCTTTTTGCTTTCTTTCCTTTTCTTTCTGTGGTCCGCTGAAATAGCAAAATCCATGAGATAATAAGTAAATTTTTCACTTGTCAATAATAGGTCTACTCTTCTGCTGAGGATTGGGTAATTTGTTTGTATCTCAAAGTCTGAGAGAATTTTGTTAGTTTCATTTTCTAGGCCAGCTTCTGGTTTGTGCATATACCATTTGGTAGTGTGGTCAAATTTAATCTCTTGCACAATTCCAAGTGGATCACTTTTCCCACCAAGTTGGGCCTAGTTTTGTATTCCTTTTGTGCCAGTTTGTTGCATTTTCTTATTACGTGATGATATGGTGATAATATCATTATGTAATAATATTATTTTAGTAATTATTACCTTGTTTTGTTATGTCTTATCTCCACACAAAATGGTAGCTCCCTGAAACTAGTGGACAGGTTCACCTACCTAGGAAGCAGTGGTTGGTTGGTTGGTTGGTTTTTATGGCATATCAACCTTTGTAGGTTATTAAATGCCAAATCCATTTTATGTAAATAATCTGTTCTATTTAAAACAATTCAATTTAGCGTAAGTACACAGTTTAATTGTCAAAAACATTTCTATTTCAAACTATTCAAGCAGTTATATGTAACAATTCAGTTAAGTGTAAATACAGTTTTAATGTCGAAAAACAGTTCTATTTCCAATAATTCAGTTAAGCATAAGCACGCAGTTTAAATGTAAGTACAGTTTAATCATCAAAAACATTTCTATTTCAAGCTATTCAGTTTACTCAAACAATTCAGTTTAGCATAAGTATGCTATTAGTTCTATTTAACCCATAGATAGGGCCCTATCAGGTGCTACCACTCCGGGCCAGAGTGGACCTGGGAGTGATGGCAATGAAGGGGTACTCCACATTCTCCAAAGCTCCAGTATTGCTGGAACCTCACCATCAGATTGTTTAGTGTCATATCCAGGACACTTGTTGGGGGGGGGTCTTACCCCTCTACAGAGAAGCAGTTGGTATATTCTACAGCCCCAGCTGACTGGGCAAGTGACATGATGATGATGATGATGATGATGATGATGATTTGTTATGTCTATATACATAAATATATGCAGGTACATCATTGTTGTCTAAATAATTAGGAAAATAAACTTGAGTTCTAATTCTGAGAAATGTCATTTAGTGCTCCCTAATCACTGTCCTTGTGCTAGTTGAAATTACTAACAATGATGCTAGTTTGAATAGTGAAGTTTTGATTTATGCAATTTTGATTTGTCTGAATTTTAATGTATAGTTACACAGAAAAATAATTATTTCTTAAGGAAATGGATTTTTTTCAAATTGTGAGCAAAATCTTTTTTTTTTAATTTTTTCTAAATTAAAAAAATACAAAAAACTGTTCTTATGCATTTAAAAAATATTTTTTTTACTTATCTGTATCAATTATGAAGGATTAGAATTTTTAAACATTTTTCTTTTTTATTATCCTTTTTTTGGTTGGTAAAACTTACATTTAAGTACATAATAAAAGGACATTGAACAGTCCAGTTCTGAACAGACAGATTTTGGAATAAATTCACTAGATTATTCAAGGAATTGTTTTACTTGTGTTCAAAGTGAATCTATTTAACTATATTTTTAACTAATAGAATTAAGTTGTTCAAATTTCTTTGATGAAATGTCTCTCTATTGATATTAATAGAGAAGAAGACTTGGAATGGTATTCTTGAGTTGAGGATCTATTGTTTGCTAAATCACAGACAATCCTACTTCCCAATGAGGAAGACATAAATTAAGGTTGTTTCTTGTCACTCTGCTCATTACTAACTTCTTGACCCTTTAAAAAAATTACCAACTCTTGTATGTGACTGTTTCTCACATCCATTCCACGTGCTTTCATGACTGACCCATTGCTGTTGGTCGCATAGCCTGGCACCAGATTCACTGGTGGTGTGAGGTGGCCCCTACATTACACTTAGAACTGTTTTCGACATTACACTTACTTGTGTTTGTACTTTCAAATTTGCATGAGACATGTTTAGTGTTGGTAGAATAAAGTTTGTGAAGCTTTAACCCAGTCTTAAACCTGTATACACATGCTTTCATTTGAAAAGTCAGTTGAAAAAAATCCATTTTTTTGTACACTCAAGCCATGGAACAATCTAATTAGCATATAATAATTAATTAGCATAAAATAATAACTTAGCATATACTGGGTTCAGCAGAATACTCTTCCAGATGTAACATTGCAGCTGTGAGTTGGTGGTGGCATGTTTGTGAACAGCAGCTATCATGCCATTCCAATTGCCGTCATGGCATGGAAAGGTGAACATCATGCGTTTGTCATGAAACCTCATTTAATTCTATGGTGGCGTACTATAGCCACTTGCTTACCAGATCTATCTCATTTTGAATTGAACCCCGGTCTCCTGGTCCATTGGTGAACACTCTACTCATAAGGCCAATGAAAATCTGATAAAAACAATCTTTTCTTTTAGTCCATATCACGATCTTCCCATTCGTGGTGGATAGGGTGACATACCTAATCCTGGCTGGGGAAAACAACTACTATGGTGGTATCAGCTTGGACAAAAAAAAATTTCACGGGTCATCACTCAGCCGCGAACACCATTGGAAAGAATAACAGATTTAAGATAACGCAACAAAACAAATTATATCTACAATTAATTTGTAGGTTATTTTATTTCATTACTGATAATTTTGTCAATTTTCTATACGGGACACAATCTTCCCAAAGAAAATTAAAATGTGACGATTTAACATCAAAGGAGGAGATGCAAAATCGTAAAACCTTCATGGAAACCAACAAAAGAAAGAGAAGGTAGAAAGAAAGTATTAACTACTGCCTTACTTTTTTTTCAGAGGTTAAGATTCTTTCTCCCTCTCCCTCTCCTTCTACTTTCACCGGGAATTGCTATACCAGTTCACTGTTGTCTTGGAGCTAGTTTTAATTCTGCTAGTCTCCTCTGAACTTTCTTTTTTTTCTTGGCAATGATTTTCTTAATAATTCCTTTCTCTATAAGTGGGGGCCGAATGCAGAAGATAATCCAACATACCCAGTCCAATCTCGACCGATTCATTGCACACCGAAACCTTGTCGCAATTAGTTTTTAAAGCTGGCGCCCCAAAACTTCCAGTTCTCCTTCGGGCATCTTCGCTCCTACTCAGGACACTCCGGCTCTCTCCGTCTTCTCCTTCACAGAGTGAAACATATTGTAAAAGAAGAGTGTGTGTGAGTGTGAGATAGAGGGAGAAAGGAAAAATATAGAGAAACCAAACACGAGAGAGATTCAAGGCGGGGGAGTTGTAATCTATGTTAAAACATGGGTAATGGGAAGGATTTAATAACAACTAAAAATTGAAAATAATGTAATTGAGTGAAGGAATTTTGATTTTGGAGGAATCAAAGGAGTTTTACAGAAATCATCAAATGATAAAGAAGACTGTTAAAAATAAAACTAAATTGAGAACTCGAAGCAAAGGAAAGAACTTTCAGAAATGGCTTCCTTGAGATTAATGTAAATTCAAGTGATTACTTCCTCTGGGGAGACTTGGAGGCTTGACTCTTTAAATGTAGACTGCAGACAACAGGTAATCCTGAAACCATGGCAATAATATAAGCAACATTAAAGAAAATGCAGCAGAAGTTCGTGACATGGTTTCAGGAATGTATTGTTCTTGAAAGAAAACATTTGGATTTTAGAAACATTAAAAAAATTGATGACAATAACAAAATGACAAATATTGTTTTTTTTCTAATTATAAAATTAAATTATGAATAGGATCTGCTTTGTTTTTTTCAAGTTCATGGCTGTGATATAATTCAGTTGTATCTTGTACAAGATTTAGTTATATATTCTTACATACAAACAGTAAAATAAATTGAAAGAATTTTGCAAATAAAAAAAACTACAGAAAATCATATGCTGCATTCTGTCTTGAACAAATTTTACAAGTAACAGCCAAGAAAATTGCAGTTGTATGATCACTTACCGACAATCTCATTAACCAACTAAGTAAGACAAGCAACACATGCTGGGCACTGCTGGAGAAGTAAGGATGAACGTGTGAGTGACGTTCTCCAATGGACTACTACATATGGACACACCAATGTTGTCCAACCAGCAAAAACTTACATTCATTAGCTCTGTGTGGACACTAGGTGCTGTCAAGGAAAATTACCATGAGCAATGGCTTATAGGGATGGATAGTCAGAAGGAGTCAAAGGAACTCAGCATAAATTGATAGTTGGTGACTCTAGTTGAGGGCGACCAGAAAGCTCCCTTTTCAGTAGCTACTACGCCAAGGTGTAGGAGAGGGCACTACTCCTTTCCCTGGATTGCTCTACCTTACCCTTGATACGTACCTAATATTGCTAAGTGTTAAGCAAAGAGGTATCAAGTACCATTTTTTGAGTCTTTGGTATGACACAACCTGGGATTGAACCCTGGTCTCCCAGACCATTGTTGAATTCTCTACCCACTAGGGCAATGAGCTGGTTGATGATGAAATATTGCATGAAATTATTTGTATGTACAAATGGGCACCTTCTTTTGAGTACTGGTTAGGAAGATAGATTTGCTGACTATTGTTTGTAAGTTTATTTCTCTCTGGCCACCCATACTTCTAACCTTGTGCCACATCTATGTTCACCTAACTAAATAACCATATTTACCAACCCCTCCGCTCGGGCAGGATTTGACACAAGGTCAATTTTTTAGCAGAGTTTAACAGGTTTGAATTCACAGTTTTCCTTCTTCAAGACTAGTTGCTTCACCAAGGCTGAAGAACTCAGTCTGCCCTACTATTTACCCATAGCTGGAGGGGGAATAATTGGATTCATACCTTTACCAAGGGTATTAGTGCTATATGAGATGCTATCAGTCTCGTCCAGGATTTGAACTCATGTCATCATGTCCATTTCCTACGACCATAACCATTACACCACGGGCACTTCCTTACTGGATAACTATATACTAATTAAACCATAGGATTTCCAGGAATTCAGAAAGTTGTTATTATCATTAATTATTGACTAGATTTTCATTCATAATACTTTTTCACATTCTATCACAATACTCAGGTTGTTTTTATATTCTCTCCTAAAATCTGCCAAAGAATGAAAGGAAAAAAATGTCTTCAAGACCTGAACTGTCAAGGCAAATCCCTTGGAGTCTCTTTGATATGGACAGGAGCAAATAATTATTTTTATTTTTAGATGTAAACTCTGACTGTTGACAATTACATGATTTTTGAGAGTCTGACATTTATACAAAATCAAAATTAATATGACATTTATAGGAGCTGAACTTGTTTAAAAATATTTGTTTGGTTTGCTTTAAGAAATATTATTCATGTTGTTTTAGACTCTTATCTATCACCACCAAAAGATTTGTTAACTGAAATCTTGAATATATATCTTAAATATCACTGAGAGTTACTATAAGCTAAACCTGTGGAAATTCCATGGGTTGATTATCATCATTATTATTAATGATAATAATACATAAAGAATTAGAAATGTCAGCATCAATATTGTAAAAATTAGTTGATGGCTGAAAAATGCTGGACTGAAACTGGAGACAGTTGGGTTAATAATAATAACACAGAACCAAACCCTACCAATGAGAAACTATCTGACAAATGTAATAAAGAATGGATCGAACCCAATAGGTATACTATATGAGTTTAGTGTCCGATTGTCCAATCTTAACACTGTAAGAATATAAAGACAGATGTTATAAAATAGGACATTATATTCATTGGAAAATACATTAACACAATGGAATAGAGAAATCTGAAATATGGTACAAATGCCAACTCGAACCTGTCTGAAGTTATTATGCAAACCAAATAAAACTCAATAATTTAAAAATGTGCCCATGGTGTAATGGTCATGGTTGTAGGAAATGGACATGGCGACACAAGTTCAAATCCTGGACAAGACTAATTGCATTTCACATAGCACTAATACCCTTGGTAAAGGTATGAATCCAATTATTCTCCCTCCAGCTATGGGTAAATAGTAGGGCAGATTGGGTTCTTCAGCCTTGGTGAGGCAACTCGTCTAGGAGAAGGAAAACTGTAAATTCAAACCTGTTAAACTCCGCTTAAAAATTGACCTTGTGTCATATCCTGCCTGAGCGGAGGGGTTGGTAAATATGATAACTTAAAAAGTTCTGAACTAACCTCCTCCATTTCCACTGTTAGTAAAATATGTAACTAAATTTTCTGACATTTCTAATGGCTAATTTTTAAGATATTTGGAATTTATCAAAATTGACTGACTAAAGTTGTTATTTTGAATGAACTACTATAAACATAAGACTTCTTAGTAAATAAAAGTAGAGTTGGCAACCTTAGTCAAGGGTGACCTGAAGGCTCCCTTTTCAATAGCTACTACACCAAAGTGTTGGGAAGGGCACCATTCCTTTCCCTGGATTGCTCCACTTTACCCTTGATCCTTACCTTATAATGCTGAGTGTTAAGCAAGACAGCATCAAGAACCATTTTTTGAGTTTTATGGTATGACTCGACTTGGGATTGAACCCCAGTCTCCCAGACCATTGGTGATCACTCTACTCATTAGGCCAATGAAAATCTGATAAAAACCAATTTTTTAACAACAGCTAAAAACTGTAAATAATGTAATTGAGTGAAGGAATGTTGACTTTGGAGATATCTAAGAAGTTTTGCAGAAATCATCAAATGATAAAGAAGACTTAAAAATAAAACTAAATTGAGTACTCAAAGCAAAGGAAAAGGCTTTCAGAACTGGCATCTTTGAGATAAATGTAAATTCAAGCGATTCATCATGAAACAACCACTTTTGGCTGTTGCTCAGATCTTTGAAAAGGCTGGAATTGAGAGAGTCAAGAAGGACAAAAGGTGTAGAATACTTTCTGAATTAGGATCTGTAAAAAGTCTCCAAGGAACCCTCTTCTCGCTAAAGTAGACATTTCGAAGCATCAAAATTTGGCCAAGAAATATATGAAAATTATCTTTTCTAAGCTAATTTTCATGGACAAATCTCCAGTGACATTTGATAGACCTGATGGATGGACCAAAAGCTGGATTTTATCCAATTCAGATGTGTCTATAGCAAAAAGAAAGCAACAAGGAGGTAGTAGTGAGAAGATGTAGGCTGGAATTGTTTACTAAAACATTATTAGACCATTCAAAGTCAATGAAGGAGTTAAACTGAACAGTGCTAACTAATGCAATTTTTTTGGCAAGATTTTCTTTGCATGGTACAAGTCCTAGTGACACACTTTCAAAGTGAAGTGTATATTTATGCATGACAATAATCCTGAGTTTACCAGAAGAGCTCTTTGACTATAAAAGATTTAGTAAAGAGAAGATAATGGAACAGTGACTATCAAGTCTTGATCTGAATCCTATCAAAAATCTATGGTCAGTTGAGAAGATGGAATTATTTGAAGGTGGCAAATAATATAACAGCAAAGTAGACATATGGGAAGCAATTAAAACTACCATGTTGGAAACTGAATCTATTGAAGTAAAAAAACAACAACCAAATCAGTGATTAATAGATTACTTGCTGTTATTGAGAAACAGGGTCACTATATTAAAGGATTCAAAGACTTATCATGTGTATTAGATATTTGTTTGATTGTAGGTGTTGATCAATTTTTGATGATTTTATTAGCTTTTTATTGAAGTAAAATGTGATTATTTAGTTTTGCCTAATAACCTCAAATGGCAGTTTTTATACAGCATAAAATAAGTTGAATAAAACAAATTATTAAAACCTAAAATTTTAACTAAGGCTTTGGTTTACATCTTTTTTTTTTATTTATACCATCTTAGTTGATGCATCGGGATGGGTCATCAGTGATGTTTCCTTTGGGTTCATGGGGGGTTTCGGGTCTTGCAACATCAGACCCCCTCACCCAAATGACCCAGTTGGCATTGATCTTACTCCAACTCCCATCCCGGTAGCTAACCTGCACATCCACACAAGGAGAAAAAAAAAATGACCACAGAAAAGGCTCTATATATAATTTTGCAACAGCCAATCAGAGCTAAGATCTACTGATGACTTCTTAATCTTTCCTTTAAAAATCGGGAGGCCACTTTACTATTGCTTTTCTGCCGCAATAACATCGTTATTCGGTTACTTGTTCACTCTGGTATGTATTTCATTTTTTGTTTTTGTTCAAAAATTGACAATTGTTCAAACAAAATTGGGATTATTAAAGTTTATGTAATTTGCTTGATAACTTCAGACAGAATATAAAACCAATAACAGAAGCAAAAGGAGCAACTATTTTCTGTGATTTTGCTATCCAATTTGACAGAAAAATAAATGTTGTATACCCACATACATATACAAGCGGAAACATAATCAAACATAATTTACGAACTTCAATGAACGAAGGAACTCACTTCTTTATAAAAATACGAATCTCTCACACTTTATTCTCAAAAGGGTTGATATTTCTGTGGTGTCTGAGAGATGGGTGGAGACAGGGACAGACTGCTATATTGACCCAACTTCTTCTCTTGACCATAGCATGCTGAGTTATCTTCAAGAACCCACTTAGCACTTCTTCCACATCTTGGCTGGGGTTGCTCGACCGGGGGTCACTGAGGGCCACAGCCCTCAGTCTGCAAGCTGGCCCTCACTCTGGCCTTTCTGTGTCCAACTGACTCAACCACTGCCGGCATCTGCCTATATTCTTTCATAAAACTCCCTTGCTTCTACTTCTTCTTCCACTTATTTACACAGGTGCATCTCTGATTGATGGCTTGGTCAAGGGTCAATATACAACATAAAGAGCAATAGACTAGACATCTTGGTTAAGGACTATAAAAGAAAAAAAACGCTTTCTAACATGCTATCAAATAATAAAATATCTAACAAAGAATACAATAAGTTAATAAAAACACTGGAAAATAGAAAATGAAAAAATGTGGCACCTTAAAAATACCACCATGCCAGTAATTGTTGGATCCTGGGGTATGATCAGGAAAGAAGCAGATAAACACATGAAGATACCTGCCAGTACCAGCCTCATTGAAATAGGAAAATTTCACTTTGTAAAACTGCTTATTTACTTAAGACACTACCATCAATGTGGAATAAAAAAAAAACTCCCAAAAGAAGCAGCAAAAAAATACAACATATTAATTCATAGAAAGTATATAATAACTAGATTAGGTCTTAGGTGAAGACTGGGAGAAGGATTTTAAGAAACTGAAAGTAAAGCTGAAAAATAGACAATAATAATAATAATATAATACAAATAATATGAATATACAGTCAGGATATAGGAATGGGATTTGACATGGAAAATGTGCCTTGCTAATAATGGGAAATGGAAAAAAAGAAAAATAATGGAAGGAATTGAACTGCTGAATCAAGAAAGAATCAAAATACTCAGAGCCGAAGAAAATTACAAGTTCTTGGAAATAGTTGAAGTGGACACCATTAAACAAGTGGAGATGAAAAAAAAATAACTAAGGAGTATCTCAGACAAATGAGAAAACTTCTTGAAACTAAGCTCTGTAACAGGAATCTCATCAAAGGAATTCCTGGGTTATCTTTCTTATAAGGTTATCTGGACCATTCTTGAAATGGGAAGAATTTCAATAAATAAACCAGAGGACAAGAAAGCTAATAACAATGTGTAAGGCCTTATATCCAAAGGATAGCATTGTCAAGAAAAAAGGAGAAAGAGTATTCACCAGTATTGAAGAGGGAATGGATGCATCAATATGATGATTCAAAGACTACATAAAAAAGCAAAAAAAGACTTATTAAAGTGACCAGAGACAGCACTGACAACATAACGTTAAATAGAACTACAATAACTAAGAAACAGAAATTAGAAGAAAAACAACTGTATGGATATTTCAAGTGACAAACAAATGAAAACTCAGATAAGAAGACCTGGACATGACTAAGAAAGGGAAAATTTATGAGAGAATCTGAATCCCTTTTAATAGCAGCAAAAAACAACACCATAAGGACTAACTATATTAAAGCAAAAATAGATAAAACGCAAAAGAAAAGCAAGTGTAGATTATGTGGTGATAGAGAAAAAAAGATTAATCATATAATTGGTGCAAAAAAGAGTAAAAGATTAGGCATGACTGGGTGGGAAAGGTGATCCACTGGGAGTTGTGCAAGAGATTGAAATCTGACTATAATACCAAATGGTATACACATAAACAAGAATATGTCCTGGAGAATGAGATTTACTAAATTCTCTGGGATTTTGAGGTACAAACGGATCATCTAATCCTGGCCAGAAGATCTGACTTTGTGATAATTAACAAAAAATGAACTGACTGAATTGTGCACTTTGCTGTCCTTGTGGACCACAGAAAGAAAATCAAAGAAAACAAAAAAGAAACAAGAGCTAAAACTTTGGCAGAGAACTAAAAAAGCTATGGATACCTAGTGATCATACTTTCTATAAAAAAAAAAAATTAATTGGTTGATTTTAATGGCATGTTAAACTGTCTTGGGTTATTATATGCCAAGAGTTTAGGGTTAGGAAATTGCATTTATTGTATGTTCATATATGCAATTCTGGTGTTGTTTTTTAAGAGGTTTTTGCATTAAGGCCTAGCAAATATGAATAATTTTTAACCAGATCTATCTAATCCATGGATGCTACTTTTACAGGTACTACAACTTCGGATCAGGGAGGACTAGCAAGCAATGGCAATAAAAGTGTACTCTACTCTCTCCAGATTTCCTGAACTGAAGCCTCACCATCTGTGGCAGTTTTGGGTCAAATCCAGGACAAACCTTATTTTTTTTCAGAATTCTGTCAACAGAGGAACTATAAAGTAAAGTATGTTTAATTTGGGTAAAAATGACTTCATGTATGTATCCAAACAGGTTGGATGAGTTAAAAGTTTTGCAATATTTTCGTATGTATATCACATGACTGAAGTAGTCCAAGGCTTGGAGGATTATCTCGGTTGTTGGTAGCTTCATTGTAGTTTGGTGCACAGATGTATTTTCAATTGCTTCATTCATGTGTGTGACTTGAAAGCCACATGGATGAACATGTAGTAGAGTTTAATTCTAGGAGTAAATCAGTACTATCTATCTATCTCTGAACATATATCTTTACTCCTAGATAGATACAAAGAAGAATATATATTAAAATAGAGAATGTATATGTAATACAATTGATGTATAAAATCAAGAATAAATGAGATTCATGTAAGAATGTATGCATATTAAACTAGATAGAGAGAGATGGAGAACATATAAAACTTAAAAAGAATATATACATAATATTATATTATCATATTTACCCAACCCCTCCGCTCAGGCAGGATATGACACAAGGTCAATTTTTTAAGTGGAGTTTAACAGGTTTGAATTCACAGTTTTCCTTCTCCTAGACTAGTTGCCTCACCAAGGCTGAGGAACCTAGTCTGTCCTACTATTTACCCATAGCTGGAGGGAGAATAATTGGATTCATACCTTTCCCAAGGGTATTAGTGCTATGTGAAAATGCAATCATTCGCGTCCAGGATTTGAACTCGTGTCGCCGTGTCCATTTCCTACGACGATAACCATTACACCACGGGCACCTCCTGAAGTGGGTAATAGTCACGGTTTGTGCTTATCGCAGGTTTCAGGAATAGTGAATTATGTTAGGATGAGAAATTATGCATTATTTCTTTCCCAGATCAAGATCACCTCCTCAATAAAAAATAAAAAATACAGCTTATTAGCAAGTGGACACACGAGAACAAAAAATAGTTTACTCAGTCTCGTCCAGGATTTAAACTCGTGTCACCGTGTCCATTTCCTACGACGATAACCATTATACCATGGGCACCTCCACTAATATTATACTATAGATAGAAAAAAGAATATCTAAAACTTATGAAAGAATATACATATTGTGAAGGGTAAAGTGTCACCATTTTGAATTATCAATTAAGTACAGGCTCTTTATTTGTTTTCAGGTTTTGCCGACTCAGCAGCAAACAACATTCAGATGAGCACTGTGAGAAAAGCAGAACCGAGACACATTCACTCCTCCGGAAATTTGGTAATGGCATTCATGCTAGAAACATCAATATAAAGATCTCAAAGTATTTGGGTGTCAATCTGAACACAGATTCAAATTCATATTGGTTTGGTTTGGTTAGGTTTGGTTTGGTCTGGTTTTATGGCATATCAACCATTTTAGGTTATTTAATGCCAGATCCATTTTAAAACAAATAAACAGTTCTATTTCAAACAGTTCACATTAGTATAAGTATACATTTTAAATGTTAAAAATACATCTATTTCAAGCAGTTCAGTTTAACATAAGTACACAGTTTAAATGTCAAAAACAGTTCTATTTCAAACAGTTCCATTTAGTTTAAGGACAGTTTTTGTTTATACACAGTTAAATGTCAAAACAGTTGTATTTCAAACAATCCAGTTTAGTATAAGTACACATTTTGAATGTCAAAAACAGTTCTATTTCAAACAATTCTGCTTAGTATAAGGACAGTTTTTGTTTACACACAGTTAAATATCAAAACAGTTCTATTTCAAATCAATTTAGCATAAGTATACAGTTTAAATACCCAGTTAAAAGTAAAAACAGTTAACTTCAGACAATTCAGTTTAATATAATTTCACAGTTTAGTTCTATTTGACACATAGATCATACCAATCAGGTGATACCATTACTGGCCACAGTGGACCAGTGAGCAATGGCAGCATTTACTAATTTAAAGAATTGCCTAGTCAGCTGGGGCTGTAGAATATTCTGACTGCTTCTCTGCAGAGGAATAAGACCCCACCAAAAGTGTCCTGGATATGACACTAAACAATCTCATGGTGAGGGTTCCAGTAATACTGGAGCTTTGGGGAATGCAGAGGACCCCTTCATTGCCATTACTCCCAGGTCCACTCTGGCCCAGAGTGGTAGCACCTGATAGGGTCCTATCTAGGAGTCAAATAAAACTAAACTTGGTACTTATGCTAAGCTGAATTACTTGAAATATAACTATTTTGATATCTAAACTGTGTACTTATGTTAAACTGAATTGTTTGAAATAGAACTGTTTTTGACATTGAAACTGTACTTACACTAAACTGAATTGTTAGAATTAGATCTGTTTGACTAAACTGAATAGCTTGAAATAGAAATGTTTTTGACAATTAAACTGAGTATTCATGCTAAACTGAATTGTTTGAAATCGAACTGCTCTTTTTTATGAAAAGTAAATTTAGCATTAAATAACCTTCAAAGTTTGATATGCCATAAAACCCAAACAAACAAACAAACAAACAAACATAATTTAAACATTTATATCTGATATAGTGAGATGCCAGTGCTATTTTCATTTTTGCATGACTAGAAGATAAATTCCATATCACACTCTGAATTTGTTATACAATCAATAGAATAAAGAATATATGACATTTATATATAAACCAGGCTGTTGGCCTAATGAGTGAGTCTTTGCTAATGGTCCAGGAGACCGGGGTTCAATCCCAGGTTGAGTCATACCAAAGACTCAAAAAATAGTACTCTATGCTGCCTTGTTTAACACTCAGCATTATAAGGTGTGGATCAAGGGTAAAGTAGAGCAATCCAAGGAGAGAAGTGACACCCTTATCTATACCTCGATGTGGTAGCTATTGAAAAGGGAGCCTTCGGGTCTCTCTTGACTAAGGTTGCCAACTTTACTTATATAAGAATATATATGTAACTCTAGATAGATAGATAGGTAGATAGATTGGTATGAATAGACACAGACATGTAGAAATGAATATGCTGGAATTGATAGATAGATAGATAGATAGATAGATCAGTAGAATTTATAGAACTTACGAACCTTGGTGTATAAATAAGTCTATCGTGTCATAATGCAAAGAGCATTAATTTACATAATTTTTTTCCACAAAATCTTCCTTGTCAATACAGTTAATTCAATTGAACATTAAAATAATATGCAGAATAATACAGTTTCTTAATGCAGGAACAATTGTTAAGCAGTTCTCAAAAAGCAAATTCACTTTTACTGATAATTATAGAAGAATTACAGACGTTTTGTCAAAATTATGTGAGAACTTTTATGGAAGATGTCATTTTAGACACACACATACACAAAAACACATACATAAACATAAATAAGTATATCATTATTTAAAAATAAGTAAAGTTGGCGATTGTCGTCGAGGGTGACCAGAAGGCTCCCTTTTCAATAGCTACAACACCGAAGTGTAGGGGAGGGCATTACTCCTTTCCCAGGATTGCTCCACTTTACCCTTGATACATACCTTATATTGCTGAGTGTTAAACAAGGACGTATCAAGTACCATTTTAAAAGTTTTTGGTATGACGCGACCTGGGATTGAACCCAGGTCTCCCGGACCATTGGCAAACACTCTATCCACTAGACCAATGAGAATAAGAAGAAGAAAAAAAGAAGAAAAAGAAGAAGAAAATGGAAAACAAAAAGAGAGACAAGTACTTACACTTTACTAGCGAACTGAAAAACTATGGAACATGAAGGTGACAGTGATACCACTTGTAATTGGTGCACTTGGAGCAGTCATCAAAAGGCTTAAGGGGCTGGAAGAGTTAGAAATCTATGGACAAGCATTGCTAAGATTAGCCACAATACTGAGTAGAGTCCTGGAGGCATAAGGAGACTTGCCCTCATTCAGACTCCAGCGAAAGACCAACAGCTAATGCAGGTGTGAAAAATTTGTGAGGATTATTATCATAAGTAGTCATTTGTCTTATGGATGTTGTCAATCTGGCTGGCTACAGATTGAACATGAAACTATGCAAAAACATAGAGGGGTGGTCCTCATGGTGTAATGGTTAAAGCGATGGACTGCGGAATTGTAGTAAGCGAGTTTGTACTCCAGTCGCGCTATTACGTTCACTTTCGGGCAAATACCCTTGGGAAAGGTATGAACCTCCTTATCCTTCCAGCTATGGGTTAAATAGTACCACTACTGTTCTTCTAGGAGAATAGCTTTGGCATTAAATAACCTACAAAGGTTGATATGCCATTAAACAAAGAAACCAAACCAAACCAAAAATATAGACGAATACTTGGACCTTGCCAGAGAACTAATCAAGCTATTGATCATGAGGGTGGCAGTGATACCAATAGTAATTGGTGTACATGGAATAGTCCCAAAACAACATAGAAGAAAGACAGGAGGAATTGGAAATCAGAAAAGAATTGAAACCAACCAGACTTCAACTTGGTTGAGATCAACCAGAATACTGTAAAGAGTCCTGGAGACCTGAGGAAACTTGCTGTCACAAAGACACCAGCAAAAACAAAAATCCAGCCAGGACTATTGTGAAAAACTCACAAGTAATAGAATAAAAGAAGATAAAATGCAGATAAGAAAAAAGTATTAAAAATGTGCTTGATGCTTCTATGGTAGAGCTGGTTTAAAACCTAAAATATTCAAATTATCAACATACTAAATTGTTACTTAACATTTAATGTAAATGATATATATATATATATATATAGAATCAAGCTTTTGGTACAAGAAAATTTATATAAGATAACTAATAGAGGAATCCTCTGTATAAAGAGAGAACAAATTATTTTAAAAAATTAAAGGATGTTAGGACCCTTTCATCCCGTACTCATCAAATAATCCCACGGGAGAAACGTTTTTAAATGGGAAATTTAAATTGGGAAAATTATGACCGAAATTGTGACAAAAAAAACAAAAAAAAAACAATGGGTAACTTTATGTCATGCCAATGCTTAAAATGTCTCCCAAAATATGTAAGTTATGACTGGATCTCTGTCTACATAGAGAGGGGCGATCTAAAAAGATATAGATTGCCTCTAAGATGTTCAAATGGATTTTACTCCTAGCTCTATGCAGAACGGAAAATCAGTCATCTTGGTAGTTGGTCCTGCAACTATTTATAGTTAGAAGATGTTCACCGATAGCCGAGTCAAGAGCCTGTGAGTGCCCAGATGTTAATCAATCACTATTTAGAATAGTTTGAGGTACGTGCTGTCTTACTCTAACTTCCAAATGTTGGCTTGTATGATATATATATATATATATATATATAAATTTCATTGAACATAATAGACATTTTCTGTTTACATATTACCTAATATTGCTGAGTGTATATATATATATATATATAAATTTCATTGAACATAATAGACATTTTCTGTTTACATATTACCTAATATTGCTGAGTGTTAAGCAAGGAGGTATCAGGTACCATTTTTTTAAGTCTTTGGTATGATGCAACCTGGGATTGAACCCAGGTCTCCCAGACCAGTGGCGAACACTCTACCTACTAGGCTAATGAGCCGGATATATATACATATATATAAGGTATGTATCAAGGGTAAAGTGGAGCAATCCAGGGGAAGGAAGAGCGCCCTCCCCTACACCTCAGTGTAGTAGCTATTGAGAAGGGAGCCTTCTGGTCACCCTCACACTACAGTCATAATCTTTACTACTTACTATATATATCTGGGGAAAAAAAAATGACAGTATGAAAATGTTCAAATATGAAGGCACACAAGGTGTTCAGATTATGATTTTATGTACATTTCAAATTATTTGCCATGATTTAAGATTTTGGTTTTTAAATGTAAAAAATCAAACTTTTATCTGGATGTATGAATTGCTAAGTGAAATGAGAAAATGAGAGAGTTTTTGATATTCTATTTCTGTTGGTGGCATGCTGTATTCATATTTACCCAACCCCTCCACTCGGGCAGGATATGATACAAGGTCAATTTTTAAGCAGAGTTTAACAGGTTTAACAGGTTTGATTTCAGAGTTTTCCTTCTCCTAGACTAGTTGCCTCACCAAGGCTGAAGAACCTAGTCTGCCCAACTATTTACCCATAGCTGGAGGGAGAATAATTGGATTCATACCTTTCCCAAAGGTATTAGTGCTATGTGAAATGCAATCAGTCTTGTCCAGGATTTGAACTCGTGTCGCCGTGTCCATTTCCTACGACGATAACCATTACACCACGTGCACCTCCTTTTTCCCAACCCCTCCGCTCGGGCAGGATATAACACAAGGTCAATTTTTAAGCGGAGTTTAACAGGTTTGATTTCAGAGTTTTCCTTCTAGACTAGTTGCCTCAACAAGGCTGAAGAACCTAGTCTGCCCTACTATTTACCCATAGCTGGAGGGAGAATAATTGGATTCATACCTTTCCCAAGGGTATTAGTGCTATGTAAAATGCAATTAGTCTCGTCCAGGATTAGAACTCGTGTCGTCGTGTTCATTTCCTATGACGATAACCATTACACCACATGCTGTATCAAGGGTATTCAAAGTAATTAGTGTTGGAAAATAAAATCGTCTTCGGAAGACTTTGTATTATTTTTTCATATTTGTATATTTTCAAAATCTTTCTCTCTCTCTCTCTCTCTCTCTCTCTCTCTTTATCTATATATATATGGGTGTATGTGTGTCTGTGATAAAATTTTATAAGACTTCTGTAAAATTGTGATGTGGTAACACTGATACCAGTGTATATTCTGCAACATCCTGCAAGAAAAAGTATTCGGTTAATACCCAAGAATACTGGGTTGAGTCATACCAAAGACTCAAAAAATGGTACTTGATGCCACCTTGCTTTACACTCAGCTTAATAAGGGTAAAGAGGAGCAATAAAGGGAAAAGAGTAGTGCCCTCCTCTACACCTCGGTGTTGTAGCTGATAAAAAGAGAACCTTCAGGTTGCCCTTGACTAGGATGGCCATCTTTACTTTACCTACTTTTGAGTTATGTTGATACACCACTTACTTTTGACTCTGTGAATTTAGTGATCTGTACATATGGTCATTTGTAGAATATATATATATATATATATGTGTGTGTGTGTGTGTGTGTGTGTATTTTGTTTGGTTTGGTTTGGTTTGGTTTTATGTCATATCAATCATCATAGATTATTTAATGCCAAACCCTCTTTCTACATGTATATTAAATATATAGGATTTGTAAATAAATTTTGTTTGTTTGTTTGGTTTTATGTCATATTAACCATTGTTGATTATTTAATGCCAAATCCATTTTTATATATATAAACAGTTCTATTTCAAACAATTCAGTTTTACATAAGTACATAGTTTAGTTCTATTTGACCCATAGATAGAACCCGATCAGTTGCTACCATGATGGCAATAAAGGAGTTCTCTGCATTCTCCAAAGCTCCAGCATTACTGGAGACTCACTATCAGATTATTTCAGGACGCTTGTGGAGAGAATCTTAACCATCTGCCAGGATGTAGTCGGTGTATTCTGCAGCCCCAGCTGACTGGGCCATAAACAAATTTTATTGATAACATTTTCCAATGTGCCCAAGGTCTTTTGTTTGCCAACAGTTCAATGGTTCCAAGGATTGCTATGTATATTTAACAATTCAATTAAACAGTCATTTGTTAACACACAGTTAAATGATCAAACAGTTCTATTTTAAACAATTCAATTCAGTATAAGCCAACAAAGTTAAATTGTTCCAAGTATAGTTATGTATTACTGACAATTCAATTAAACACCAGTCTTTTGTTTGCACTCAGTTTAAATAGTCAAACAGTTCTATTTGATTCATAGATAGGACCCTAACAGGTGCTACCACTCTGGGTCAGAGTGGACCTGGGAGCAATGGCAATGAAGGAATACTCCACATTCCCCAAATCTCCAAAGCTGGAGCCTTGCCATCAGATTGTTTAATGCTATATCCAAGACACTCGTTGGGGTGATCTTACCTCTCTGCAGAGATGCAGTCAGTGTATCCTTCATCTCCAGCTAACTACACTGGTGTTTGTGGGTTTGGTTGGGTTGGTTAGGTTTTATGGCATATCAACCTTTGTAGGTTATTTAACGCTACATCCATTTTTTATGTAAATAATCAGTTCTATTTCAAACAATTCAGTTTAGCATGAGAACACAGCTTAATTGTGAAAAACATTTCTGTTTCAAGCCATTCAGTTTAGTCAAGCAGTTCTAATTCAGTTAATTCAGTTTAGTATAAGTACAGATTTTGTTTACACTGAGTTAAATGTCAAAACAGTTCTATGATAAACAGTTCAGTTTAGAGTAAATAGTTTCAATGGCAAAAGCAGTTCTATTTCAAACAATTTGGTTTAGCATAAGCACGCAGTTTAAATGTAAGTACGGTTTCAGTTTAGCATAAGTATGTCATTAGTTCTATTAACCCATAGATGCTACCATGCTGGGCCAGAGTGGACCTGGAAGCAATGGCAATGAAGGGGTGCTCCATATTCCCCAAAACTCCAGCATTACTGGGACCTCACCATCAGATTGTTTAGTGTCATATACAGCACACTCCTTGCGGTCAGCCGACTGGGCAAACTGGTGTTTGTATATATGTGTATTTGGGCAGCATTTCTTCATTAATGCATATTTCATTGAACAATATGTTTTGTCTACATATTTTTGCATATGTCCTTTCCAGTTGCTGAATTGATTTTATAGTGTCCGGCGGGAATCGGTTGATGGCACTCCCATAACTAATTGTTACCCTAGTACTTTCTTTTTGATCTTGTAAGCGTTTATTATTCATACCATTGTGTTGTTGTAGCATTTTATTCATTTTTTAAGTTGCAGCAGTAGCTAAAGACATTTAAATTCTTGGGTAACAATAAGTTAGGGGAGTTTTATTAACTAATTCCCGCCGGATACTATAAAATCAATTCAGCAACTGGAAAGGATGTATACAAAAATATCTTGACAAAACACGTCTATGTTATTCAATGACATATATATATATATATATATATATATATATATAAGTATGTATAATCCAAGAAAACAGTTCAGGATTTAGACTTATTTTGTTTTATTCCAAGGTTGATTGGAATCTCCATTGAGTGCTCAATGACACTATCTATTGTAGATTATTAATTTTCGATCAAAAATGTACAAAAAAATCCCGTGCAGAGAAAACATTTTCCATGAATTTGACAAAAAAAACACCAATTTTGTGTTTCCATAAAGAATTTATTTCTAGTTTTTATGACCTTCTTCAGATGGTATTAATATATTGATGCTTAGGCCTAAACACCAATGTATTAACTCTATCTGAAGAAGGTCATGAAAACTAGAAATAAATTTATTATGGAAACACTAAATTGAAGTTTTTTGTAAAATTTATAAAATATATATATCATCAAATCATGCTGACAGTACTGTTCTCTGACTCACTCACTCAGCACCCATCCCTATCATATATTTCTTTTTGGCAGGTCCTCTTGTCTGCATCCAGTGTCTGCACAGAGCTGATGAATGTGAGTCTTTCTTGGTTGGCCAACACTGGATGTACATATGTAAGAGTCCAAATATCAACCAGTTGACTTAAGTTGCAGGATCCTACCAATCTCCAGTAAGTTGTCTGAGTCGACTGAAAAAAGTTCTTGCATTTCTTATTTCTGATAAATAAATAAGTGAATTAATCAATAATATGAAAATGAAGATGATGTAATGATTGTCTAAGATTTTTGATGAAAATGAAGTGAAATTAACAGAAAAGAAATATCAGACAAAAGTTTTTAATAATTAACAATGCTTCATTTCGAAAATAACTCAACTTAAGATAATTATTACTTGGGGAAAGAGCAAGTGAATCAAGATGAAAGAAATACGAGTCAAAAGTTATTAATCATTCATAATGCTTCATCTAAGAACTTCACACAATCTAAGACAATATATATATATATATATATATATATATATATATATATATATATAAAACAATGTATCTTTTTGTTTATTTATAAATGTATATATATGTATATATATATATTGTAGATAAGATCTGTATATACATATAAAACAATCTGTATATATATATATATATATATATATATATATATATATTTGTGTGTGTGTGTATATACATATATTGCTTAAGATCGTCCCTCTCTATGTAGACAGAGAAGCAGTCATATTTTAAATATATTGGGGGACGTGTGACATAAATTTTTTTTTCTTTTTTTTCCTTTTTTTTTCCCACCGTCACCCAGTCTTTCCATATTATATTAATTACCCATTTTTACTACTTTCCGGCGTTTTGTATGAATAGAGCCGTCTGAAAGGGCCCTCACAATTTTATTTTTTAGAATTGTTTTCCCCCACTTTTCTGATGAATCCTTTAATCCTTTGCTTGTATAAAATTTTCTTGTATCTCTAGTTTATTAAAATATATATATATATATATATATATATATGTGTGTGTGTGTGTGTGTATGTGTTTATATATATCAAGTATACTGTTGAATTAAGAGCAGTGTATATTTTTGCTGTGTGTGGTCTTATCAGCTTTGAGTAAGCAGGAAATTATTTAACTGAAATAGAGAACAATCTTGTAGCAGTCATAAATTTTAAATAGATCAGATAATTTCTGGTTGCCTGCATTGGTATGTCTTCTTATCTACAAGTGATTTCAATATAAGGAATCTCAGCCATTCACCTGGGACATTTGGAATTAAGAACATCTTAAGGTGGCACTCTCAAGTGTTTTCTAAGGGCAGATAAAAACTACAAGTGCTCAGTGAAAGGAGGTACAACATATCTATGACATGTAATCACTTTTGTCGCTGTTTTTGCTAGTAGGATTTATGTGACTGCTTTTTTTGATACTTTGTTTTTGTCACTTCTTAGGAAAATGTATTTTGGAAGCCTTCTCTTGTTCAAAGTTGAAAAGTAGCCATCACTGATGGATTTGTTAGTAGTATTGTGGTATCTACAATTTTCTCCCTGTCTAATTGTTTTTTGATGAACCTCTTGAACATACAAATTCATTATTGTCATCATCAAGTCGACTTTCTCTCACCATCCATCTCTCCCACCATCTGTCTCTATCACCCATCACTCCTGGTAGGTCTTCATGCCTGCATCTTATGCCCACATACTCTTTGAGGGCTTCATCACTGGCCTGTTAATGTGCTGGAGTTTAAAAAGGAATGTAGCTCATGAATTTGTCCCTACTTCTCCAGCAGTGCCTAGTATATCTTATTTGGTTTATAATATGAGAGATAAGTGACTGTACTGCTGCCGTTTTGTGGGGTGCTGCTTCCAGGATTTGTTCAAGACAAAATTCTTGCATTGTTCTCATAGAACTGCCAAATTATTTGCTTGTAGTTTTTAGAATCAACAGGCGCACCATAACTTGTGCCCAATATTCAAGAAATTTAATAAACTCCTGGGGCATTAAAAAAAAAAATTACAGGGCCAGTTAGCTGGGGCTGTAAAATACACAGACTGTATCTCTATTGAAGGGTAAGACTCCCCACCAAAGAGAGTCCTGGATATGACATTTAATAATCTGATGGTGAGGTTCCAGTAACACTGGAGCTTTGGGGAATGCGGAGTACCCCTTCTTGCCATTGCTCTCAGGTCCACTCTGGCCCAGAGGGGTATTACTTAATATGGGTCATATAGAACTAAACTGTGTACTTATGGTAAACTGAATTGTTTGAAATAGAACTTTTTTTGGCATTTAACTGTTTTTTAATCAATGACTGATGTTTAATTGAATTGTTAGTTATACATAGCAATACTTGGAATTATTTAACTTTGTTGACTAAAGTGAATAGTTTGAAATAGAACTGTTTTTGTGGCCTAATGAGTAGTGTGTTCACTAATGGTCCGGGATACTGGGGTTCAATCCCAGGTCAAGTCATACGAAAGACTCAAAAATAGTACTTCATGCCACCTTGCTTAGCACTGACCACTATTAGGTAAAGATCAAGGATAAAGAAAGGAGTAGCACCCTCCCCTACACCTCAGTGTAGTAGCTATTGAAAAGGGAGCCTTTGGGTCACCCTAGACAAAGGTCACCAACTTTACTTACTTTTAAACTGCATACTTATGCTGAACTGAAATGTTTGACATTTAAACTGTGTACTTATGCTAAACTGAATAGTTTGAAATAGAACGGTTTATAAAAATAGATTTGGCATTAAATTACCATGGTTGATGTGCTGTTAAACCCAACCAAGCAGAAAAAAAAGAAATTGCATCTTATCTTTTGAATATTGTATCATTGTTGGGATGAGGTTTAAGTTAGAATGAAATTATAGATTTCATTCTTGATGAAATTTTAAATCAACTCCTTTTCATAAGTTTAAAAGAAATTTTTTTCCATTCCTTCATCACTTATTACATGGACATTCCTAGAGGTTAGTTGGTTTGTTGGTTGGTTTGGTTTTATGGCATATCAACCTTTGAAGGTTATTTAATGCCAAATCCATTTTTATGCAAATATTCAATTCTATTTCAAACAATTCAGTTTGGCATGAGTACACAGTTTAATTGTCAAAATCTTTTCTATTTCAAACTATTCAGTTTATTCAAACAGTTCTAATTCAGCTAATTTGGTTTAGTACAAATACATATTTTGTTCACACACAGTTGAATGTCCAAACAGTTCTATATATAACAATTCAGTTTAGTATAAGTACAGTTTCAATGTCAAAAACACTTCCAACAATTTGGTTTAGTATAAGCACACAGTTTAATTGTAGGTACAGTTTAATTCAGTCAAAAACATTTCTATTTCTAGCTATTCAGTAAGTACAGTTTAATACAGTCAAAAACATTTCTATTTCTAGCAATTCAGTTTATTCAAACAGTTCTAATTCAAACAATTCAGTTTAGCATTAGTATGCAGTTTAGTTCTATCTAATCCATAGATAGGGCCCTATCAGGTGCTACCATTCCAGGTCATAGTGAACCTGAGAGCAATGGCAATGGAGGGATGCTCTGCGTTCCCCAAAGCTCCAAAATCACTGGAGCCTCACCATCAGATCGTTTAGTGTCATAACCAGGACATTCATTTCTTACCCCAGGTGCAGTCAGTATATTCTACAGCCCCAGCCGACTGGTTAATCCTAGAGATTGAGTGTATGTCTAAGTGATTGTGTTTGTGTGTTTGTAGAAAACAGTGTATGCAAAGGAGAGTGTGTTTATTTAATTAGGTAAGTCTGCCCGTAGTGTAATGGTTATCGTCGTAGGAATTGGACACGGTGGCACGAGTTCAAATCCTGGACGAGACTGAATGCTTTTCACATAGCACTAATACCTTCGGGAAAGGTTTGAATCCAATTATTCTCCCTCCAGCTATGGGTAAATAGTAGGACAGACTAGGTTCTTCAGCCTTGGTTAGGCAACTAGTCTAGGAGAAGGAAAACTCTGAATTCAAACCTATTAAACTCCGCTTAAAAGTCGACCTTGTGTCATATCCTACCCGAGTGGAGGGGTTGGGTAAATATGATTAGGTAAGTCTGTGTGTATGTGTGAATGTCATACAATAAATAAGGGAGAATCTTTCAGAAAAGAGCAAAATTAATTTTTCTTTCAATTTTTTTTCCCTAAATGCAAACACTGTATTGTTTGGAATTGGTTTATCACAAAATTTATTTTAACTTCCCATATGTATTTGTTTGGAGGCTATTCAAAATGGTGGCAAATCAAACAAAGTGCTCCAGGCTTTAACAGAAGACTATCATTTAATTTTTGGTGGCTAAGAAGTGCAAACAATGTGAAATTTATTGAAGAATGTGTGATGCATATGAAGAAACATGTTTTAGTGAAAAGAATCTCTACAAATGGACTAAACAAAGATTCACACTATAAGTCTGAATCAAAGAGATATTCCATAGAAAAGAAACACACTGACTCTCCAGTAAAGAAAAAGTTCCGGGTGCAGCAGTTAGTAAAGAAGAGGATACTGACAGTGTTCTGTGATATGAAAAGACTCATCACTATTGACTTCTTTTAAAAATGGACAACCATATACAGTGCTTCAATAGTCAACTCTTTAGGTAAAATTCACCTTATTTATTGAATGACCCTTGTAATTTTGTATATATGTGTAGTTGTGTGTATATGAATATTCATGCATTGTATGTTTTGATGGGTGCTATTTATGCCTGTTATAGAAATGTTGAAACCATAATCAAGACGATAAAGGATAATACAAGAAAATTCATTGATGGAGCTTCATCTCAAAATAGTGTTCTGGGTTATTTTCTGCCAAGAAGATAAGGATTTCCATGTTCATATTCTAATTTTTCCAGTCGTCGTTTCTTGAGAGGTTTTATTTTTTTTGCACCCATAGATGGGTCTCTTACTGGTACGACCACTCCAGGTTAGAGTAAATTTAGGAGTAATGGAAAGGTACTCTATGCTCCTTGGATCTCCACAACTGAATCTTCACCATTCCTAATTGTCGGGTGGCGGGGTCTACCCTTCTGCAGATGTACAATTAGTGTATTCCAAGTCCTACTGACGAAGTAGGGAATATTATTATTAGCAGTAGTTACTTTGAACTAAATAATTGTTTGCAAGTAAATGATTATTATTAAATAGAATTAGTTGCTTGAAACCATATTGCAGGCAAAAAACAAAAGCAAAAAAAAAAACTGATTGAACATTAGATAATCCAACAAAAGGTTGACATGCTGAGAGACCAACAGTCATTGTTGTTGTTGTTGTGGTTGTTGTTGCATTAAAACTTACTGAACATATTATTTCCATCTTTATTAATTATATTTCCATCATTTACCGCTAATAACTGATGAATATTTCCCATATGTGAAGCAAATAGTTGTTATTTTTTTTTATTGAACACTGATATCAAACTAATGTATCTTTTACACATATAAAACTTGACCCCTGATGTTTTACTAAAAGCTGTTATTTAAAACTAGGTTTATCAAGGAACATAGTTTTGCCTATAAATAAATACCCTCTTAACAATTTTATCTTTACAAAAGTGTTAATTTTCTTCTAAACCAAACGTACAAGGATCTCATTATATCTCGCTGAATCAAAGTAGAATGAAAGCAATCATACGATCAATACAGATCTTATCAGATATTATATACACGAGTCAACAGAAGAGTTCATAGGCTGACCAAGATACTCTTATTGAATGTGAATAAATGAAATTTATTTTTCAATATAGTCCTCCTTACGATCTTCACACTTCTTCTGTCAGTGTTGCAGTGCTTAGATCTCATTTATCAAGAAATTCATCAAAAGCAGATATGATGTCATCAAATGAACTTTTTCAGTCTATGAATATTCAAGCCCACCCTCGTATTACACGGCTTGATAGTTTTGTAACACTGTAAAAAAAAAAACTGAATATATAATCGTTAAGATATTAGCACTTCCAAGATACATAAAATTTTATTTTTGCTTACAGTGTCAATGCTTCATAATTTAGTAAGAATGCTATAGACTTTTGTAACAAATATTATAGAGTAAAAATGCTATAAAGGAGCAACGCTATAGAGTTTAGTAATAAATTCTCATGTAATAAATACTATAGATGAACAATGCTATAGAGTTTATGAACAAATGGTAAAGTAAAAAGTTGGCCAAGTCAGTTGGGGTTGCAAAATACACATACAAATTGTATCTCTGCTGAGGGATAAGACTCCCCCAAAGAGTGTCCTAGTTATGACATTAAACAATCTGATGCTGAGGCTCCAGTAATCCAGGAGCTTTGGGGAATGTGGGTACTCTTTTATTGCCTTTGCTCCCAGGTCCACTCTGGCCTGGAGTGGTAGCACCTGATAGGATCCTATGAGTCAAATAGAACTAAGCTGTGAACTTATGTTAAACTAAATTGTTTGAAATAGAACTATTTTCACATTTAACTGTGTGTAAACAAAAAAACTGCATTTATGCTAAACTGAAGTGTTTGAAATAGAACTGCTTATATGTATAAAGATGATTAAACAAATTACAATGGTTGATATACCATAAATCCAAACCAAACCAAACCAATCAAAAAATATCATGTGACTGTGTAAGGCAATAATGTAAAACAAATGGAACCATCAAGAGGCATAATGGATTAAAAAGAAAGAAGAGGCAGAAAAGAAAAAACTGGAAGAATGGGAAGTAGAAAGAGAAGAAGAAAGGTAAAGAAAGATAAAAGAAGGAAGAAAGAGAAAAAAGAAAAGAAAGAGAAGAAAAGAAATGAGAAAGGAAGAGAAGAGAGAGGAGAAAGGGGAAGAAAGAAAAAGAAAAAGAATGGAGAGATAGAAAAGAGAAGAAAAAGGAGGGAAGAAAGTGGAAGAATATGGATGTATAATATGTAAATAACATACTGATCTGTGTGTCTAAAAGGATAGCTACACATCAAAAGGATAGCTACACAAGCTTGGGAGCTTAGCAGATTTTAATAGATGATAAAATAGAAAAAAGAAGGATTGCTTGCTCGGGATGAAAGTGTTATCCACGATAAATTCAAGTCCTTAGTATGAGCATGGTTAGAGGTCAGTAGACATGGGTAACATTTTTTAAAGTTCTTTAATTCAGGGGTCCAAGTGGGAAAGGTGGTTTTTGTTTCCAGAAGTCTGGACCCCATATATTCAAGGAATCTCCCAGGAGTTGAACATACCAGATTTAGGAGTTTGTCATGGGACAGACTTAAATAAAAAAAACTGACCAATCATGATAGTCAGGAACCAGTACCCAAGTCTATTTTGCAGAGTGTAACACATAGTGCCACATTGTTCGATTGAGAGAAATTGTCATCAATAAACTTGCCCATATGATTTTAATTTCAGGTTAGTCTGCTCTGTTTTTATTTTATTATTGCAGATCTGATCTGTGGCTGGTATGGTTTTGATCAAAACCTGCAGCCAACCTGTCTTTACTCAATAACAAAACCATAAAACAATATAGGGTTTAATCATTTAGCAGGTGAGGATTTGCAAGCTGTGCATGAGAACTCCATAAATAATAAAACTCATATGTTTGATTTTTATCATTAAGGGATTTCGGACTATTGTCTTCATCTTTATTGTTATTTCCACAACATTTTGGCCGATATGTCCTCTGGCCTTCTTCAGGTGTTTGTCGAACTCGGGAACCTTGTCTGAATTAGAAGGAAATTAAGTTTTTATTAAAAAAGACTCTCCATTTTACATCAGTCTCCAACTAAGAGGAAAACCACCAAATAGAGGAACAAATAAGAAATGTAGATGTTAAAACATTTTGCAGCTTCATGATTGTGATGGTAATGTTTGTGACGATAACTCTGACAATTACAGGCCACATTTGTTATATCATAGAATTCATGGGTGAACTTCACAAATGAAATTTAATTGTTGTTGTTAGTGGTGGTATTGTAGCATTGATATTTGTACTTGATCAACTTGTTCATTTGGCAGACCACCTCCCCCATTCCCCTTCACCTCCCCAACTAAACTCTAACAAAATTGACCTTGGCTTTGACCCTCTCCCAGCCCAGAAAACCCCCAGATGTTGTCTTTTGCTGGTTTGTTGCAAGAATTTCTTAATCTCCCCTCCCATGTTTTTGATCAAAACCTGCAGCCAACCTTATTCAACAACAAAACAATAAAACAATATTGGGTTTTAATCATTTTGCAGGTGAGTATTTGCAAGCTATGCATGAGACCTCCATAAATAATAAAACTCATATGTTTGAATTAGAAGGAAATTAAGTTTTTATTAAAAAAGACTTGGGCAGCAATTATTCATGGTTGATGCTATATCTATCTGTTTATCTGGAGAGAGTTGTCATAGTGCTGTGGCTTATGTGCTGGACTGTGACTTTGTAGAAAGTAAGTATGAGCTCAGGTTGTGCTATGACATTCACTTTCAGATTAATACCTTTAGAAAGGTATGGACCCTCTTATCTCCTCAGCTATTGGTTAAATGGTACCATTACTGGTTTTCTACTTGGATGGCTTTGGCATTGAATAAGCCACATGTCGAAGTTTTGTTGTATATTGCACTTGCAATTGAGTGTTGTTCACACATGTTGACTTGAGCTTGAAGAAAGGAAGATTATATTCGTATCAGAGCATCCTATGATGTGCAGGTAGTTGAGTCCTAGGCAGTGATTGGATGACAACCTAGGAGTGGCTATGCTAGCATGCATATATACTGTCCCACTCATTGACATAGCGGGGTCTGAATTGAGTTACAGCCCACTTTATTATTGTCTGCCAGCTGAATGCTAACTTGGCTGCAGAGCTGGTAAGTATTGTCATTATTTTATCCTGCGTGTTAGGCCAGTGGCTTCTTCACCACAAAGATTCATATGCCATTAAACAAAGAAACCAAATCAAACCAAACCAAATCTATTCATCAATCTATCTCAGGCTGTGCATATCTATCAATGTAATTCTTTTTATTCCTCACAACCCATTTTCTTTAGACATACAAGGGTAGGCTGAAAAGTTCCTATGGTGATGACATATCTGCTGTTGATAACTTTTTTGACCAATGGAATCCAAGAAGTGCAACACCAATGGAAGAAGTGCACAGCCTTCAAGGGAACTATTTTGAAAAATAAACCCCATTTAGTCACATTCCATAATCGTATGTTGATCATACTATGAACTTGTCTACTGACCCTCATATTTGTCTCTCAATCAAATTCTTTTTGCACCTTGGGTAGAGTGTTCGCCAATGTTCCGGGAGACCTGGGTTCAATCCCAGGTCGTATCATACCAAAGACTTTAAAAAATGATACTTGATGTTTCCTTGCTTAACACTCAGCATTATAAGGTTAGGATCAAGGGTAAAATGAAGCAATCCAGGGAATGGAGTAGCGCCCTCCCCTACACCTCGGTGTAGTAGCTATTGAAAAGGGAGCCTTCGGGTCGCCCTCGACAATGGTCGCCAACTTTACTTTTACTATATATACAGGAATCTATAAATTTATCTAGTTATCTAGCTATGTATCAATCTAATTTTTATGGCTACAAATGTTTGATCCTGATTTGAGGGATAATTGGATTTTTGTTGGTGGCTGCATTATGCTTTATGGGGCACCTTGTCAGTTATTGAAGTCAAATCCTGTTTACACACACACATACACACACGATTTGTAAATGAATGGTTTGTAGGTAACATTATTTTTAAACAAACTTTTTTTGGACACAGTTAAATCATTTTAAGTATTGTTATTTATGTCATTTGTTTACATGCAGGTAGATTTTAAGTGTTGCTATTTAAGTCATTTGTTTGCACATAGTTATATTGTTTCAAGTATTGCTATTTAGAATTAATAATCATATTTAATATTTATACCAATCCCTAGTAAGAGACTGAACAATTCTATTTGACTCATAATTGGGACCCTAAAAGGTACTATCATTCTGAGTCAGAGTGGACCTGGGAGTAATGGTACTCCATATTTCCCAAACACCAAAACTGGAGCCTCAACATCATTTTCAGTTTAATATCACAACCAGAGAATTCAACAGCTTCAAGTATTGCCATCTAACTTTAAAAATTCTATTCAACATTATTCATTTTCAGACAGTTAAATGGTTTTAAGTTTAGTGAATAATCAAATAATACTATTTGACCCATAATTAGGACCCTAACAGGTACTACTGCTCTGGTTCAGAGTGGACCTGGAAGTAGTGGCTACATTGCCCAAAGTTCCAGGACTGGAGCCTCACCATCAGATGGTTTAGTGTCATATCCAAGACATGGTTGGGAATAGAGTTACTCCTTTGCAGAGAAGCAGTCGGCGTATTTTACAGCTCCTGCCAACTGGACTAATAATTGGATTTTAGCCATAATATAGAAATCAGACTTGTCTATAGGTCAACCCTTGAATTTTTGATAAATCATCCTGACATGACTTATTTGTAGGTTGACCTCAGTTTTCTTGATGTAATGGAAAAACAAAGAAAACAAAACATTATAGATTTGACGTCAAGTTTGTTATAATTACTGATTCATTGCGTCAGAATATAGCAGGGCTTCTTAGAATGGTTCATATACAACTCTGGGGTGAATAGAATTTTGGCAGTGTGAATAAAAGCAATGGAGTTTACATGGGGTGAATTTACTAGATCAGTGGATCATGTAGAACAGTTGCCAGGTACAAGACACTAAACAGAATGGTTGAGTGGATATGATGTTCATTAATGATTGTTTCATTGGGTTTGGTTTTATGGCATATCAACCATTGTTGGTTATTTAATGCTGTAGTCTTTTTATACATATATATTAAATATATAGGATTTGGTTGGGCTGGGTTTTATGGCATATTAACTATTATCGGTTATTTAATGCTTTAGTCTTTTTATACATATATATTATATATATAGGATTTGTTTGGGCTTGGTTTTATGGCATATCAACCATTTTAAGTTATTTAATGCTGTAGTCTTTTTATACATATATATTAAATATATAGGATTTGGTTGGGTTGGGTTGGGTTTTATGGCATATCAACCATTGTTGGTAATTTAATGCTGTAGTCTTTTTATATATATACTATATATATAGGATTTGGTTGGGTTGGTTTTTATGGCATGTTGACCATTTCAGGTTATTTAATGCTGTAGTCTTTTTATACATATATATTAGATGTATAGGATTTGGTTTGGTTAGGTTTATGGCATATCGACCACGGTAGGTTATTTAATGTTGTAGTCTTTTTATACATATTCAAGATAACCGGAATGATTCTGGTAAACATTAATAATTTCTTTGCCCACATTTAAATAGATATACATATATGATCTGTAAGTGAATAATTTATTGGTAATTTCATTCTTAAATGAGTCAGAACTAATTTGTTTGTACTCAAATATTGTTATTAATGCTACAGAGTACAATGTTTTCAATTATTGTTATCAACACTAATAATTCTATTTAATTATAATCATTTGTTTACAGACAGTGAAGTGGTTTCAAGTATTGCTAGTTAACACTAATTATTCTATTCAACACTTCATTCATTTGCATACAGTTAAATGGTTACAAGTATTCCACATGAATAGTTTTATTTTCACACAGTTAAATGGTTCTGATTATTGCTATGTATCACTAGCAATTCAATTTATCACTTGTTTTTATACAGTTAAATGGTTACACAATTCTATTTCTGACAGTTTGATTTAATGTAAGTCATTCGTTTACTCAGGGTTTAAATGTCAAACAGTTCTATTTGATCCATAGATAGGACCCTATCAAGTGCTACCACTTTGGGCAGAGTGGACCTGAGAGCAATTGCAATGAAGAGATACTGCACACTCCTTAAAGCTCCAGTGCTGGATCCTCGCCATACAATTGTTTAATGTCATATCCAAGACACTTATTGGTGGGGGGTCTTACCCTCTGCAGAGATGCAGTCACTGTATTGTACAGTTCCAGTCGACTGGGTTCAGTAGTAATGTGTTGTTTATAAGTTAGTCTTTCAAACAATGCAGGTCATTTTAGGGAACAAGTGATTGGGTTCAAGATTTTGTTTAACCTTTTCAGCATCACAAACCTGCAATTTAATATTTGTGATCTCCTCAATGCCCACCAAATGTGCTTTTTCTTGGAATCATTTTGAGATGAGGCTTCTTAATCTGAGAATTAATTTTTTATTTATTGCGGACTTTTTTGTCCTCATCTTGGTAGTTTTTGTGTTGTTTCTTCTTCACTACGTTTCGGCCAAATTTCACCTCTGGCCTTCTTCAGGTGATTAACCGCGGCCTCGGATAGGAATGCTGAATCTTATAACCGTATCCCCAATAATTACTGCCTTCCATAGTTGTGCAATAGACAACAACTATGGAAGGCAGTAATTACTGGGGATACGAAGAAGGCCATAGGTAAAATTTGGCCGAAACGTAGTGAAGAAGAAACAACACGAAAACTACCAAGATGAGGACAAAAAAGTCCGCAATGACTAAAAAAATTAATTCTCATGCTTTTTCTTTTCTCATATAAATTGTATTAAACAATAGTGAATCAGTTTCTTTTTAAATTAATATTTGTGAGTGAATGGAAATTGAATTTGGTTTCAAGGGGTGAATAAAATAAAATGTTTGAGAGGCTCTGACATAAAGTTTTGTATACCATGAATTAAGAAACAACAACACTTATTCATAAAAATATAATCTTCTTTTCTTTTTCTTTTATTATGAAATTGCGGTGAAATGTTTGTGTTAGAAGACAGTCGGGAACTGCAAAGATTATACAAAGTTCTCTTTTCACAACACTGACAATGTTATATTCTCATATGCATATACATGCAGCATCACAACGGCACAATAAATAAACTGACGAGTGAAGACTTCTTTAGAGAAATATGTACCTCTCACTTTATTGTGAGGGTTCGAAAAGGGTTATTCAAGGTTTTATGGTGAGAAGGAGTTGGAGACTGAACAGAACTGCAATATATTTACCCCCACTCTTATGGCCATCAGCGTTGTGTCTTTCTCGTTCTCCAGGGTTGCTCAACCGGAGGCCCAGGGGCTCAGCTTTCTACTGAGTGCTGGCTTTCTCTACCACATCTTATCAGCAACTTCTCTGGACCCCAACTAATCAGGAGGCCCCGAGGGCCCCTTTGGCCTGGTGTGGCTTTCCCTACCACATCTTGTTTCTAACTCCAACTGTCTGACTTTTTGTCTTGACTGAGTTGTATAATAGTTCAACGCCCACTCAATCACCTACTCAATCTTTGGAATGGCATGTTTAATCGTCATCAAGCAGAAATAACTGTCATTCAGTTCACAGGTCACTCTCTTCCGGTGCATCAGTCTATGAGTGTACCATGGGAATTTTTACCTTGTCCCATTTTGTTAGCCAAGTCCACCTATGTGATTTCTCCTCATAAGTGCCATCGGAATGTGTCACTTCCTTCCGGTGCATCACTTTGGAATGGCAAGTTTGGCCGGGTCGAAGGCCAAAATACAACAATACAAGGCCAACTTAAAACATATAATCATCATCGGTTTTCATTCTTCTTTTGGAAGACTAGTACAGATATACTAGTGTAGATCAACATCTACTCATCTCGGCTTTTATAGCGGCGGATCATACCCGATTTTAGCTTTAGATTTTAGCAAGGCTCTCCTATTTTCTTCAGGGATCATACCCATTTATGACATAGAGAAAAGTCTAAAATGGTCAAGATTTGCTAACTCTCGACCCTAGGCCACCTGGCCCATGACAAGTGCCCAGAACAGAGTAAAGTCTAATCTCTTTTCAGCAGGCTCCCATCTGTCTCTGCTCAGGGTCCAGAATCTCCCATCATCATATAATTTTTCCGGATGTCTACACATCTCGTGGTGACTCTTCTTTCCGGCATGCCTTCATGCAATTTATGCGGTATTTCTGTACCATATTCACAATTAACACTATGTGCAAAATGGACATATAATGTTCATAACGATAGAACATAGGAATCTCAGAATTTGAAAACACATAACGACTTCTTGTTCAGATACGAAACCTTTTTATTAACTTTGAGTTAAAGGTCTCGACATAAGGAGGAGAGACACAATCTTCTATGCTGTCTTATTCATTTGGCCCCCAACTCGAGTGGCCCCCATAGGGCACACGTTCGCCTCTCGCCTGCGAGCTCCAAAAGTTGATCCTTCTCGTTTGGTGTCTAGTACCCGACTCTTTCTCTCTTCAAATTCTCACACAAACCTCCGAGCGCTTCCGGTGCATGACGTCACCCACACCGTGTCACCTCATTTCGTTTCAGACAATTATGACATCTGAGTGACACCTCCATCTGCCCGCGCGCACCTGCGTTAACACCTGCTTCAATGTTGCACCTAACTAACCCATGTGCTGAGCCGAAAAGTTCTCAGCATGAACCGAAATCCCTCGGCTATTTTATAACATTTCTACTGTCTTTTGTTTACCTTAAGACACAGGTGCATCCTGTTTTTATATCCCCATAACTTACATGGCCTGTCAAATGTCAAATATCTAACAAAAATATCTATAGATTAATTCTATTGTAACTAGCCATCTACTTTCATTTTCAAAAGTTAAGTGTATGTTACAGAAAGAAAGAGATAACCTACAAAGGTTGATATGCCATTAAACAAAGAAACCAAACCAAACCAAAAGAAAGAAATAGACTGACCAAATGAAACTAAAACTCACCAACTCTGGCATATATGCTTTTACAACAATGGATCATCACTTGAGCTGAGGTAGGAAATTCATTCTTAGCACACCAGCTCTCCCTGTACTTGCTTCTCCATGACAGGCATCTTTTTCAGTGAAGCACTCTTTTCCATTGCTTTATTTAAAAAGACTAAAACTTAAAAAGCAAACATACATATATAAAGTTGAAGAAGACAGTTCTATGAAACATTTTCAAGAGCATAATGTCAAAGTGAAACTTATACTATCCTAAGTAAGAAAATAAAATTCGCTTTGAAAAAAAAAATTATCATGAAGATTTGGATGAATAAAATGTTCTTTTTAGAAGTTTATCAATTTCATCTATTCAGTTATATATTTATATGTATATGTTACGAATTTTGACAAATGCACACACACATACACACACACACTCACACAAATATATATATAAACTTGATGTTTTTATAGATACATTTATGTTAAGAACACTTAAAAATGCACACAATTTATACATACATACATATATATATATATATATATATATATAGATAGATAGATATGAATTATTGTGTGTGCATTCTTAACGTAAATCTATATTTTTTTATACATATATATAGAAACATATATGCATAGACTTCAAGACTGCGTGTGTGTGCGTGTTTATATATATATATATATATATATACGTAAATATATAGAGACACTCACACAGAGATTTGAGCCTTGTATAAATAAATATACATTTTTGTTAAGAACAGACACACAATGTATATATATATATTGTGTGTGTATATTTGTATGCTCTCAATGCAAATCTATATTTGTTGATACTAGCTTTAAGTCTATGTCTATGTACATTAAAAAAACCCAAAAGAACCAAAAAACCCATCAAACTCTATAACATTTCACACACACACACACACACACACACACACACACACACACACACACACACACATATATGTATTTCACAAATATACATTTGCATTAAGAACACATAAATATGCATATATATATATATATATATATATATATATATATATTATGAGTGTATTTATGTGTTCTTAATGCAGATGTTTATTTATTGATGCAATATTCAAGTCAGAGAGAGAGAGAGAGAGAGAGAACGTGTGTGTCTGTGTGTGTGTGTGTCCAATTATATATATATATATATATATATATATATATATATATATATGGTATTGACCTGAAGTTTGACACAAAATTTGATATGAAATGCTGCTAGTTTTCACTTTCTACAATATGATTAACCAAATGCACTTATAATAATCAAATTTACCTGAAATCTGGAGGGCTAACATGAACAGATTATTTTCTTATTTGAGGTAAAAATTGTTCTTATTTTCATTTAGGGTTTCACAAATTTTACAAAAGTCAGTCACATTACTTTCTTGACAGATGTTGCATTTATAATGATTTCCTTTATAGATTTTGAATCTCAAATCAATTAATCCGGCCAATTTGAACAAAACTATTATTTTCTGATTCTTTATCACCATTAATTAGACAATATTGTTTGTATATTTGTCCTTTGAATACTTTTTGCATATAAGTAATTGTATATTCATCATTTACTCTATGACCGCTGCTTAACCGAGCTTTATTTCATCTGATCGGTCTGGCTTCCGTATGACTGATAGTCTGTATGGACACCTACCCCCCATCTCGAAACCCATCCAAACTAGATGAGAAAGACTGCTGGAGAAGTAAGGGTGAGCTCATTAGTGATGTACTCCTGTGGACCCCTTCACACAGATGAGCAAGAGTAGGGCAACCTGCTAGAACCTATCTACAACTGCTCTTTACTGATATAGGATGTAGCATGGAAGAATTGCTGAAAGTAATGGACGATAGGGAAGAGTGGCGGGAGAGGGTCAGGGTAATCGTACAAGCGCCACGCCATGATGATGATGATGATGTAATGAAGAATGTCTGCTATCTTCATCTGACGCTGAAAAATAATTATGCCTTATTTATACTATTGCTGTTCATAAAGGGTTGCCTATCTAAGTACCAAGTAGGGATGAGTATGTGAGTATTCATTATCATCATCAAGGGATGTTTATAGCCCAGATACCCTTAACTCTCTCTCTCTCTCTCTCTCTCTCTTTCTCTCTTGCTTTCTCTTTCAATTCATCCCTATTTGTTATTGTTCTTGATAAGTCCTCTAGATAGCATCCAGTGTCCTTACTGAACTGGTGAATGTAAGTTTTTTGTTGATCAGCCAACACAGGCGTGTTCGTGCATAGGAGTCAGTACAAGAACTTATGAGTTCATCATTGCTTCTCCAGTATACGGGTGCCTTCAATAAGTTTCCAGACTTTTTTGTACAGGCATTTAAAATTGTTGTAGACTCTTGAAAATTCAGTATGTTATTGCTATACATCTTATGAGATGACTGATCAATTTTTATGAGACAATTCGTTATGAGACAATTGAGGAGATGAAAGAGGCTGTGACACAGTTCATTGACACGTTCACACAAGAGGACTTCCATGGGGCCTTCCAGAAGTTGTTGGAACGGTACAACCGGTGCATTGCAGCCAGAGGAGATTACTTCGAAGGGGACTAGAGCTTCATGTGTATACTATCAATAAAAGTGCCCATACGAAAAAAGTCTGGAAACTTATTTAATGATCCTCGTATTTTGTGTTAGAATTCACGTAGCCATTCTGTCTTCTGCTTAAGGATTCCAGTGTTCGTAATACAAAAGATTCGTCTTGCCGGTAGAAAATATAAAGCATTAATTCAGTATCTGAGAATAATTACAACTGATCTTAAATGTTTTCAGTCCGCGTCTCTGATTGACCAATTTCTACTGTGAGTACCTGCTGCTGCTGACTGTAGATTCTAAAATAGGATAAACCATTTTAATGACGTCCTATACCTACAACTCGTAGGACGCCTTGGGTAGTATAACGGTTAGCAAGCTTGACTAGTAAACCTACACGAGTCAGTTCGAGTTTCATTGGGCGCCCCATTCTTTTGGCCTTGGGCCATATCGAACCAAAGGGCTTTGTAAATTACTGTACCTAAAACTAATAAGGCTCCTAGGGTAGTGTAATAGTCAGCAAGCTTGACTAGTAAAACTGCTAGAGTGAGCTCGAGTCTCATTGGGTGCCTCATTCATTTAGCCTTTTGCCAAATCTAAGCAAAAAGATTAGTAAATTACTATACCTAAAACTAGTTCAACATTTTGCTTGTTTTACTTGGATGGTTTGTGAGATGGGAAGTAAGTGGTCGTTCTGCAGCTGTTTTATAGAGCGCTGCTTCCAGGATTTATTCGAAGAAAACATGCATCATACGTTAATATTACTCATCCAATTTTTTTCAAAGCATTTACTGTGGAGTCAAAGCAGTGCAACCATACAGTATTACTGACACGGATACAGCTTGGAAGAATTCTTTTTTTTAACTTATCAGAGAGATCAGATTTCCATGTGCTCATTAAACTGTTATTAGCAGTCTACACTTTACCAATGCTTATGTTGACATCATTTTCAGTAGATGAGATATTGCTACTGAGGTTTGTGAACTTGTCAACAAATTTCAGGACTTGATAGTAGTTCCTCTTCATTTCATGCATTGCCATATTTTTTTCTCATGCAGTCACTTAGGCTTCATCAATTTTTCTCTCCAAATATTAGGGGATCTGAACCCTTTGAACCCTTAACCGAATTAGCTTTACATTGCAGTCTAAAGGGGAAAAGCTCAAAATTAACGTTATCTTCCAACCTTCGTTCATATCAGAAAACTAATAACAAAGAATAAAGGTTAGAGTGATGACAGAAGAATCTGCTCACGTCCTCCCATTTGTAATGAAACAGTGCAGTCGAGTCAACTTGTAGCAGAAAGAAACTTAAATTTTTGTTTGGCGCGTAATTTAATTTGACCGTTAAAGTCGCCGGACATTTTCACCCAATTAGGATGACTTGTGCGATTCAGCCCAAACCATATTTCCTAGCAGCACCAAAAATTGAAGAAAGCCCGCGAATCTGTCTCTCGGTCAGAAATCCTCAACGGGAACGGACGTCTTAACGTCTGTTCCTGAATAGAGTAGCAGCATCAACCATTATGAGGAGAGCCATCTAGTTTATGGATCCCTTGGGTCTATTCTTCTAGACCAAGGGATTCGAGTTAAAAACAAATTAGATGATATACTCTAACAATTTCCCACCTTCTTTTCTTACTACGAGACCTCGCAGCATACCAGTGTAAACCCCTTTACCCCATGCTGCCATTAAAACCTTCCTTCAAAACCTAACGACGTCTTCGTTCTTCTCCACCACCTTTATTTTCCATCAACATTTAGCGAGGGGATAACTTCCAACAAAATACCAACGCAACCAACGAAATACCAAAGCTACCGACGAAATACCAACGCAACCAACATAACCAACTTAAACCTTAAACCTAACAATAATAATAATAATAATAATAATAATAATAATAATGTTATCCTGATCGCTACAAATGGCGAACTTCCGACTTGTGAGAACACGCAAACACATATAAAAACAAGTTAAATATACCACTTCAAAAAATGGAAATTAAATATCAAAAACACAATATCTCCTCCTACAAACTTAATCTTTAAATAGAACAGCATTTGAGCCTTCATTATCCGATGTTTGATAATTATCATTATCTGCGTGCAGATCTCTAGCATAATCGTGTTAAAAAAGCTGGTTAGTTTTTCTGCATGTCAACTCTTTTAGAGTCCATTAACGCTGAAGTCAGTATTTATTTGCAAGCAACAATATGACTTCAAGTAACTAAAGATAATCATTTGTAACTAAGTTTAGTTTCAAGTAAGTATTCTTAATACAAATATTATTACTGATGAGTTAGTTGGGTTATCTAATCTCAAATCCTGTTTATATATATATATATATAATTTGTAAAGAAATTGTTTGTAGGTAATATTATTCTTAAACAAGCTAAAGCTTATTTGTTTGCACAGTTAAGTGGTTTCAAGTATTGCTATCTAACGCTAATACTTCTATTTGCACACCATTAAGTGGTTTAATGTATTGCTGTATAATATAGATAGTTCAATTTAACATCAGTCATTCGTTTGCTCACAGTTAAATGGTTTCAACTATAGTAAATGATTACAAAGTTCTATTTGACCCACAGGCGAGACCCGAACAAGTACCCCTTCTCCAAGCCAGACTGAACCTGAGAGTCATTGCAATAAAAGAGTACTCTACATTCTCTAAAGCTCCAGGACTGGAGCCTCACTATCAGATGCTTTTAAGTATTCTACCCAGAACACTTGTTCTATTGGACAATAGAAATAACATTCTTATTTATTGCAACTCTGAAGGACGAACAGATCACCCAATCCTAGCCAGAAAATCATACTTAATGTGAATTACAAAAAAAAAAAAAAAAAAAAATTGTGATCAAGTGGATTTTGCTGTTCTAATAGACCACAGCAAGAAAATAAAAAAAAAGAGAAAAGATAGAAAAATACGTGGATCTAGCTTGAGAGCTGAAAAGTCTGAGAACATGAAAAGAATAGCGATGCCTATTGGTGCCCTTAGAATGGTCATCAAAAACCTAGAAAGGAGACCTGTTGAATTAGAGACGTGAGGACAATTCAAAACCCTCTAGACCACAGCACTGTTAAAATCGACTAGGATACTTATAAAAGTTCTGGAGTGCTGAGGGGACTTGCAGTCACTGAGGCTTTAGTGAAAAAACTAGCATTGTGAAAATCCACTTGGTGTGAAAATAATAAATTTTTTGCTTACAGTTTTTAGCTTTGAAGCATTCCTGTCAAATACAAATAATTTTCGACCACATCTATTTGACCCATTAATCGGATCCTGAGAGATACCTCTGCGCATGGTCAGAATGGACCTCGGAGTAATGGTAATGAAGTTGTGACTCTATATCCCACCTCACCAGAGCTTCACAACTGGACACTTAACGCTGGATGCAGTTTAGCATCATACCAAGGACACTCATTTTAGAGGGGAATCTTGACGCATTCTCATGGTTTGGTTTGGTTTGGTTTTATGGCATATTAACCATTGTAGGTTATTTAATGCCAAATCCTCTTTATACATATATATGAAATATATATGGTTTGGTTGGATTTTATGGCATATCAACTATCGTTGGTTATTTAATGCCAAATCCGGTTTATTCATATATATAAAATATATATGATTAGTAAACATTGGTCAACAAAATTAAATAGTTCCAAGTTCACTCACAATTCAATTAAACATTAAGCATTTGTTTACACACAGTTAAAAGATCAAACAGTTCTATTTCTAATTATTCAATTTTGCATACGTCAACAAAGTTAAATAGTTCCAAGTATTGCTAAGTATCACTAACAATCCAATTAGACATTAGTCATTTGTTTACTCACAGTTAAATGATCAGTTATTTTTTAAACAATTAAGTTAAGCATAAATCATTTGTTTGCGCTCACTTTAAATGTCAAACAGTTCTATTTGACCCATAGATAGGAGCCTATTAGAGTGGGCCTGGGAGGGATGGCAATGAAGGGGTACGTCATATTCCCCAAAGCTCCAGCTTTACTGGAACCTCACCATCAGATGAGATGGTTTAGTGTCATATATCAGGACCCACGTTACGAGGAGTCTTACTCCTCTGCAGAGATGCAGTCTGTGTATTCTACTGCCCCAGCCATCTTCTAAGACCTTGTTCAAGATATTTTTATCATTATTATGAGGTGTTAACAAAAGTATCAAGACTGAATCATAAAATCATTTTAATTTTAGAATTGAGAATTAAAAATTAAAATCGAATTTATAAATAGCCCAAAATTTTATAGATTGCAAAATGCATGCATTTCTTTTCTGAATTCTCACTTTTTTTAAAGCGAAGATAATCGATAGAATACATCTATAATAAAGCAAAAATTAATAAAACAATAAATACCGATGAAATAAAAGTACCGAAAAAAAAAAAATCAAAAAATTATAAAGCGAATTTATCTTTAATTCATTGAATGATATTAAAAAAAATATTTTCATAAAATAAGCATGCATTTTTTCCCTGACTGATTTCATGCCTTTATTAGCCAGGTATCCAAATGCTTGAAGAAGAACACTGAGTTCGACGAGATTTAAGTACTAGAGAATATCAAAAACTTTGCAATATTTTTTGTACATGTTAGTTTGCAGCGCGTAAATCACGTGACCGAAACAGTTCAAGCCATAGTTGGTACCCACTGTGGAAGGTAGTGTCGTGATAGTTCGTGCGCTAACACGTGGTACATTACTTCATTCCGAGTAGTGTCTGAAAGCCTCACGGATGAACGTGCAATGTAGTATAATTCGAGGACTTCTACTTTACGAGTTTGAATTAACGACCAAACTCTGGGATAACGTGACTTCTGAGTGTCCACTGTCTCAAAAAGTGACCAAAATGCTACTAACTTTTGCAACATTATATTTATACAAAACAGGATTTTTGGCCCTTACCAATATAATGACAAAATACATCGAGAATAGTTGTACAAAATGAACAACGAGAATTCTTTGTCAAATATATGACCAAGAATTGCTATTTGCATGGAGCAAGACAAGCACATCCATATTTACCCAACCCCTCTGCTCGGCCAGGATATGACACAAGGTCACTTTTTAAACGGAGTTTAACAGGTTTAAATTCAGAGTTTTCCTTCTCCTAGAATAGTTGTCTCACCAAGGCTGAAGAACCTAGTCTGCCCTACTATTTACCCATAGCTGCAGGGAGAATAATTGGATTCATACCTTTCCCAAGGGTATTAGAGCGATGTGAAATGAAATCAGGATTTGAACTCGTATCGCCGTGTCCACTTCCTATGACGATAACCATTACACCACAAGCATATCCATCTTACTAAATGTCTTTACGCAGAGCAAATATTCAATGTGATTTTCATTTAATGTTTTTGAGGAATTTTTTTTATTTCCGCTGGAAAGCGGGGCCACGAGATTTCATATTCATTCATATATAGAGGGACCCTCAAGATACCATTTATATATATGGGGGTGCTCGATATTATATATATATATTTATATAGGGGGCTCGAGATTCCATATATAAATTAAGGGGGATTCGAGATTACATGAATATATAAGGGGGTGGCTCAAGATTACATAAAATATATGGGGGTCTCGAGATTCAATAACTATATTTAGGAGGGGCTCAAGATTCCATAAATATACATAGGAGGGGCTAGAGATTCTATAAATATATAGGGGGTCTAGAGATTACATAAATAAACACACACACACACACACACACACACATATATATATATATATATATATATATATGTATGGGGGCTGGAGATTACATAAACATATACGGGGAGCTCGAGAGTCAAAAATATTTAGAGGGAGGCTCGAGATTCCATAAATATATAAGGGGCTCGAGACTTGATAAATACTTATAGGGGGAACTCAAGATTCCATATATATATATATATATATATACATGGGTGTGCTCGAGATTCCATAAATATATAGGGGAGCTAGATTCCATAAATATATAAGGGGGGGTCAAGATTAAAAAAAATATATATAGGGGGCTCAAAATTCCATATATGTATAAGGAGGAGGGTCAAAATTCCAAAAATATATATATGGGGGAGTCGTGATTCCATAAATATATATATAGGGGTTGATATTTCATAAATATATATAGGGGGGTCAGTTTCTATAGATTTATACGGGGGCTTGAGATTCTATAGATATGTGTAGGGGGTTCAATATTCCATAAATATATATATATGGGGGGCTCGAAATTCTATTAATATTCATAGGGGGTTCCATATATATATATATATATATATATGGGGGTGGTTGAGATACCATAAATATATATATATACGCGAGCTCGATATTCCAAAATATTTATTGGGCGCTTAAGATTCTATTAACATATATGGGGGGCTCGCGATTCCAAAGTATTTTTAGGAGGCTGGAGATTCTATAGATATATATGGGGGGAGGGGCTCGAGATTCCATTAATGTATAGGGGGCTCGAGATCCATAAATATATATGGGGCGTTTGAGATTCCATATATATATATATATATATATATATATATATATATATATATGGGAAATCAGACCGTGTGGTTTGGTTTGGTTTAGTGGCATATCGACCATTTTTGGTTATTTAATAGCAAATCCTTCTTTTACATATATATTGAATATATATGATTTGTAAACACATTTTTAGATACACATCAAACATTTTTTTACTATTCAATTCAGCATAAGTCTACCGTTAAATAGTTCCAAGTACTGCTATATATCACTAACAATTCAATTAAACATCCATCCTTTGTTTACACACAGTTAAATGATCAAACAGTTCTTTTTTAAAACTATTCAATTTACCATAAGTCATTTTAAGTGTCAAACAGCTCTATTTGACCCATAGATAGGACTCTTTTAGATGCTACCACTCCGGGCCAGAGTGAACCTGGGAGGGGAGCAATGGTAATGAAGGGGTATTTTGCCTCACCATCAGATTGCTTAATGTTATATCCAGGATACTCGTTACGAAGAGTTTTAACCCTCTACACAGATGCAGACTATGTATTCTAGAGCCCCAGCCGACTGGGTTAAGGTGGTGTTCAAAACACCCCCCAAAAGTCTTTCGAAACAACTACCCAAAGAATGTTAATACGAGCGTACAACAAAGGAGAATCTCGAACTTCTAAGCATAGAGCGACCCTAGATGGCTTTACATGTTAAAATCAATCAATCCTCGACCTGTTAGGATCCTGAGTATTTCTTCTGTAGTAACCGCAACAGAAAACAACTTCCTTCTGTGAGAACTGGGGGTGTCCTCGTGGTGAAATGGTTAAAGCGATGGACTGCGGAATCGTAGTACGCGAGTTCGAACTCCAGTCGCGCTATTACGTTCACTTTCGGGCAAATACCCTTGGGAAGGGTATGAACCCCCATATCTTCCCAGCTATGGGTTAAATAGTACCACTAGTGTTCTTCGAGGAGAATGGCTTTGGTATTAAATAACCTACAAGGTTGATATGCCATTAAACAAAGAAACCAAACCTTCTGTGAGAACTGCATATCTTAATAGGTAATTGGACTCGTTCGAAATGATTTTCTAGATAAGGTAAGGTTAGGTTAGGTAAGATTATTTGGTTAAAGGCATAGTAACCTTTGGTGGTTATTATATATTATTTTTCGTTAATAGTTTATTGGTAAAATTATTTTAAAAGAGGCCAGAGCTCATTTGTTTGCATACAGTTTTGAGAGTGGAAATGGACCGTCCCATTAGATAATAAGAGCTTCCATAGGCAAGGATCGAATAATATAAACTACCTCCACTGATAATATAAGAGCCCAGTCTTTACAGGCAGAACTTAGTTTTTGTTCGATTGATACTGGATAAAGTAATTAAGTGGCAATACTATTACTTTGTCGTTGCTACTTTCACAGTTAAATGGTTCCGAGGATTGCTATTGTTTGCGCACAGTTTACTGTTTTCAACTATTGTTATCTATTAATAATAATTCTATTTGTGCACTTAAATGGTTTCAAGCATTGCCATTTAATACTAATAATTCAATTTGATATTGATAATTTGTTTACACACAGTTAAATGGTTTCAAATATAGTAAATGATTACAAATTCCTATTTGACCCATAGATGGGACCCAAACAAGTATTACCACTCCGGGTTAAAGTGGAACTGGGAGTAATGAGAATGGAGGGTTAATCCATATTTCCCAAAGCTCTAGGATTGGAGCCTCATCATCAGGTAGTTTAGTGTCATATCGAGAACACTCGTTATTGTGGAACCTTACTCATCAGCAGAAATTTAGTTTGTGGATTCTACAGCGTCAGCCGACTGGGCAGAACGATTTTCTCTCCCAGCTCCCGAAAAATTAATTCACGTGACGTCATTTGTATTAACGGTTTTTTTTTTGGTGTCTTTGTTTAATGGCATATCAATCTTCGAGGATTATTTAATGCTAAAGCCATTCTTGTGGAGGACAGTAGGGGTACTATTTGACCCATAGTTTGGGGTGGGCCGATACCTTTCTCGAAGGTATCAGTCTGAAAGAGAACGAAGTAGCGTGACCGGAGTTCGAACTCGCTTTCTTCGAGGTTGCAATCCAGCAGTTAAAGCCATTACAATCTGAGGACTCCTCCCTTTCTGCTAACTTCAGCTCAGTTTTGTTACAAGGCGGAAGAAGGATCGAATACAGATCGAACCCACAACTCCCTCAGTTAGCTTGACAAGATCGCTCACCATTCCCTAAGAACGAATTGACAGTCGTCTTAGCATATCTGTTATCGTCGAAGGAAATGGAAATGGTGACTCGCGTTCCAAACCTGAACAAGTCTGTTTGCGTTTCACTTCGCTCTAAAATCCTCGCAGAAGGCATGAATCCATCTTTTCTCTCACCAAGCTCTGGGTAACGAACTTAGACTGGAATCTTTAGCGTTGGTAAAGCAATCGGCCTTGGAAAAGGACAAATCAAAACCCAAACCAGTTAAAAATCGCCTTGTTTGCTGGGCTCAGAATACGATGGCTGTATTCTCTACAGAGAGGTAAGAATCCCAAGAATTGGTGTTCTGAGTAACCGGTATCAAGGTTTCGGTTTTGGAGATCTGAGGAGTACTAGTTCATTGCCATTACTCTCAGGTTCACTTGTAGTGTAATGGTTAGCAAGCTTGACCAGCAAACCTTCACAAGTGAGTTCCAGTCTCATTGGGTGCCCCATTCCTACGGCCTTGTGCAACATTTAAGCAAAACACTTAGTAAATTACTACTCCAATTCACTCTGACTCGAAGTGGTACTACCTATTAGAATAGATTTGTTTGCAACTTATTTTATTAAATAGAAATATTTGATATCATATAACCATGTGTAACATCCCTCCCCACAAAAAATGACACAAAAATGTAAAAATAATGTAAGTACTTAACCTCTAGGTATAAAATAACACAGACAGGTTGGCGTGCTTTTAAAATCAATCAATATATCAATCACTTGAAAACTAACCTTGACTCGCAGCCTATTTATGGCAGAAGGGTTGGGTAGTTTATGCTTGGTACAGGGCTACAAGTATGGAGCACCAAATGAGGTTAAGACTCACTATTCAGTCGTAGATTATCTGCTAGGCCAGCTTGCTAATCCTTACATCAGAGCGAAAAGCCATCGTCTCGCTCTTTTTTTTTTTTTTCAGTCTGCCATTAATATGCAAGTAATTAATCAGTAAGAATTCACTTATTAGCTGATTATCAAACAATTAATTGATAATATAACGCACCGAACATTCCTTTCAATCTTGGTTTCGAGTTGCGTGTTAGTGCTTTTTTTTAATTAAAAAAAAAAACACCCCTTTTTCTAGAATTGGACGCTCCCTGACAGATCATAGTGCGAAATAAATAATCTTCTAAAATAGAATAAAAATCAAGAAGAGAATTAATTTTCATCTCGTGGGGAGGAATAGGAGTCAGAGAAAAATAAAGCCCAGTATATCAGCCATTATTGATAAATACATCTGCGGTTTATAATCATTGTTTTTTGAGATAAATAATTTGCTTCGGATTAAACAACGAAAAAGGAAAGAAAGTCAAATCGATCGTTCGTTTTATTTTTTTTATTTTTGTAAGCATTTTTTCTCTTTATAAATAAGATAAGTTTATGTCTGTTTGGGCGGTGGAGCAGTGGGAAGGTGGTGGTTTATCGAAAGTGTTTGTTAGATCGACTCCATTCCTTGCAAATGGCCAACCAGGGAACGGCTCTTTTTATGCGGAAAAGTTCAAATAATGTTGGTTTGTTTTTGTATTGTGGGTAACGTTGGTGGTGGAGGAAGAATAGACAATGAAAACAGGGTGGTGGTTGTATTTACGTTATCTACACACCTAAATAAAATGGGTGTGTTTGTTTATATATAAAGTGTGTAGATGTAGATATGTGAATGTATTTAAATATTTATGATAATTGCACCTGTACATGTGCAATTTATACTAATACATTATGTTTAGCATAAACGTATTCATCTTGTGGATACGGAATTTGTGACCTAAATTCAAACCCTGGACGAGATGGGGGAGGGTGTCCTCGTGGTGTAATGGTTAAAGCGATGGACTACGGAATCGTAGTAAGCGAGTTCGTACTCCAGTCGCGATATTACGTTTACTTTCGGGTAAATACCCTAGGGAAAGGTATGAACCCCCTTATCTTCCCAGCTATGGATTAAATAGTACCACCACTGTTCTTCTAGGAGAATGGCTTTGGCATTAAATAACCTACAAAGAGTTGATATGCCATTAAACAAAGAAACCAAACCAAACCATCCAGTCGCGATATTACGTTTACTTTCGGGCAAATACCCTAGGGAAAGGTGTGAACCCCCTTATCTTCCCAGCTATGGATTAAATAGTACCACTACTGTTCTTCTAGGAGAATGGCTTTGGCATTAAATAACCTACAAAGAGTTGATATGCCATTAAACAAAGAAACCAAACCAAACCATCCAGTCGCGATATTACGTTTACTTTCGGGCAAATACCCTAGGGAAAGGTGTGAACCCCCTTATCTTCCTAGCTATGGATTAAATAGTACCACTACTGTTCTTCTAGGAGAATGGCTTTGGCATTAAATAACCGACAAAGATTGATATGCCATTAAACAAAGAAACCAAACCAAACCTGGACGAGGCTGTTTGAATTTCACTTCACGTTAATGCATTTGAGTAAAGGCATGAATCCATATGTTCCCCTTTTGTAGGATTGACTTGGTTCTTTAGCTTTGGTTAGGAAAGCCGTATATAAGAGAAATTCTGGGTCTAAACCAGCTTTACTTCACTTGTGTCACATCTTGTTCGTGGTGGAGGGGTTTGGAAAATGCAGAAATTTCTGCAGTTGTTTTGCTGCTTCTTGATACAGTGGTGAAGAAAGTCTCCTGGGTCCTTACTATTCATGTGTGCTTTTTTGTACTGTTGCTCAATACTATCTTAAGTTTAAAGCAGTTCAACGTAAAGTAGATGCAGGGAAATATACGAAACACTGACGACTCTCCGTTGTTCAGGTACGAAACGTTTATTAACTTCTTGAGTTCACTTTTTCGACACATGGGGAGAGAGAGAGAGAGAGAGAGAGAGAGAGAGAGAGAGACACACACAATTTTTACTATGCTGACTGTTCCTACATCGCCCACAGTCAACCCCCGCCCCAGCTGGACTGGCCCGGCCCAGAGTCAAATCTCAACTAACTTTTTTCAGAAATCACCAAATTCTCAGCCCCCACCCCGCTTCCGGGCATGACTTCATTCACACCCCAGTCTCATTTCTGGGTTTTTTATTATGACATTTGTGATTGTCATATCCTCTGCGCACGAGCGTGAACTGTACTCAATGTGTGCACCTGCACTAAACCGAATAGTTCAAAGCCCAACCAAACCGAATGATAAAATATAATTAACGAAAAATGATTAATATAAAAAATCATTCCGTAATTATATAACACACTTTAAAACGATCAACACGCCAATTATTGTGGGAGCCCAAGAGATGATCAAGAAAGAGACAGATAAACACATTCACAAGATTGAAGACAGTCTCAGTTTACATGAATCACAAAAGGAGACGTCCGTAGTGCAATGGATATCGCCGAACGAAATGGAGAGTGTGAACTGAGTTCAAACCTGGCTGAGGCTGTTTGCTCTTCCTATAGCGCTTATATCCTTGGGAAAGGTATGAATCCAACTATCCTCCCTCTAGCTATGAGTAAAATCGTAAGACAGACATGACTATTTAGCATAGGTATGGCAAACTGTCTTGGAGAAGGAAAACTCTGAATTTAAACTTTTAACGCATAAAGAATTGCCCTTGAATCGCATCCTGCTCGTGCAGAGGGCTTGGTCATTATTTTCATGAATTACACACACACACACACACACACACACATGCATATATATAGGAGAGTACTATTGATGTGGGTGAAAAAAATAACAGCAAAAAGAGGCAGCAAAAAAAAAAAAGAAAAAAATTGTTCAAAAGATTAAAATTTAACAATGCTGACAAATATGCACAAACCAGAATCTGTTCAAGAAAGTGATATAAAATAAAATTCAGAAAATGAGATTAAAAAAATGAATAAAAATAACCATCTCTTTTGTTTACTCATGTTCCGAGTGAGATTTGAACTTACGTTTTGTTTTTTTTTTTGCTTTCTTTCTATTAGAAAGACAATAGCCTAAGTGAGTTTTAATTAAAAAGCAATCAAAAGAAAGATGAAGAAAAATCGGGACATTGGCCCAGCGGTTAGAGTGTTCGCCAATGGCCCGGGAGACCTGGGTTCAATCCCAGGTCGAGTCATACCAAAGACTTTAAAAATGGAACTTGATACCACCTTGCTTAACACTCAGCATTATAAGGTACGGTTCAAGGGTAAAGTGGATCAATCCTGGGAATGGAGTAGCGCCCTCCCCTACACCTTGGTGTAGTAGCTATCGAAAAGTGAGCCTTCGGGTCACCCTCGACTATGGTCGCTAACTTTACTTACTTTATAGGGTATCTCAAAATACATGGGGGCGAATAACTCTACTAATAATGATGTTGTGTTCTTTTTGTTTCTGATTTTAAAATAATATAACAACTATTAATCCCCTGTCACAGTGCTTTGTACCAGAGAGGGAAAATATTTATTTGGAGACAAAATCATTGAAAACTGTCTCAAAATAGATGCAACCCATTAATACGATAATGATTTATCTACTGAGACCAGAAACTCAAAAATAATTACATGTCCTGAAATCTAATATATTAACAATTAAGGATGCATTTTCTTACAGGAGTGATGGCCATTGCGCTTGTCTCAGTTATTATTGAGAGAAGCGCAATGGCCATCATTATCATACTAATGGGTTGCATCTATTTTGAGACACTGTGTAATAATAATAATAATAATAATAATAATAATAATAATACTTAGCATTATCATATCTTTTAATTCATGTGTGGATATCAGAGAATAGGGAAAACAGTTTTCTTTCGAGCTATAAAGCCATTCGTAGAAAATCAAGAAGAAAGACGGCACGCTGGTTTAAAGTTTTTGCTGGAGGCAGATAATGTACATCTAATAATATTTATCGACTTTCTGAGATCGCAGTTAATGATGTCCGAGACGAACCCTGTCGTCTTTATGACGTCTGACTACTTAGACTCTATCTTTATCTTGGCCACAGATAACACATCCTCACCAACAGTAACCACTTCGTTCCTAACTTTAACATGAAAGGTCAAACCATTTTCTCCAAGTAGCTATGGTTGGTGGCTATTGCCACACAGTGGGCCTTGTGCCAGGTATAAGACATCATTAAAAATTGTTAGTTTAACAGGACATGTGAATATTCTTAAAGCCTGAATTTTTGGGTAAACATACGTTTTTTAAAATTTCATTTTAATTTTTTTTTTAATATCCGTTGTTTTGATTGGTTGGTTTGGTTTGGTTTGTTGGGTTTTATGGCATATCAACCTTTGTAGGTTATTTAACGCCAAATCCATTTTTATTTAAATAATCTGTTTCATTTAAAACAATTAAGTTTAGCATGAGTACACAGTTTAATTGTCAAAAACATTTCTATTTCAAAGTATTCAAGCAGTTATATATAACAATTCAGTTCAGCGTAAGTACAGTTTTATTGTCAAAAACAGTTCAATTTCAAATAATTCAGTTTAGCATAAGCACGCAGTTTAAATGAAAGTATGGTTTAATTGTCAAAAACATTTCTATTTCAAGCTATTCAGTTTAATCAAACAATTCAGTTTAGCATAAGTATGCCCTTAATTCTATTTAACCGATAGATAGGGCACTATCAGGTGCTACCACTCCGGGCCAGAGTGGACCTGGGAGCGATGGCAATAAAGGGGTACTCTGCATTCCCCAAAGCTCAATCATTACTGGAACCTCACTATCAGATTGTTTAGCGTCATATCCAGGACACGCTTGGGGAGGGGTCTTACCCCTCTGTAGAGGTGCATTCGGTGTATTCTACAGCCCCAGCCGAATGGGCAACGTAGTTTTGAAGTTGATTGTTTTATCGAGAATAAAAAGTTAATATTTACACATACAACTCAAGCATCGAAATAGATTGGTTTCTTGGTTTCTTTGTTTAATGGCATATCAACCTTTGTAGGTTATTTAATGCCAAAGCCATTCTCATAGAAGAACAGTAATGGTACTATTTAACCCATAGCTGGGAGGATAAGGCGATGCATACCTTTCCTAAGAGTATTTGCCCGAAAGTGAACATAATCGCGCGACTGGAGTATCATCGAAATAGAGAGCAATCTTTAAAATAGCTTTCTCGCTCAGGTATAAACTCATTTTATGCGACATACACCTATGGTTTCCTATAAATGCTCTGATTTTTTTAACTGATTATTTTGGATTGAAAAGTTTACTTACGAGGATCATTAAATAAGTTTCCAGACTTTTTTCGTATGGGCACTTTTATTGATAGTACACACATGAAACTCTAATTCCCTTCAAAGTAATCTCTTCCAGCTGCAATTCACTTGTACCGTTCCAACAACTTCTGGAAGGCCTTATAGAAGTCCTCTTGTGTGAGTGTGTCAATGACCTTCGTCACAGCCTCTTTCATCTCCTCAATTGTCTCATAATGACAGCCTCTGAGCTTAGGGAATAAGCAAAAGTCACAAGGAATCAGGTCTAGACTATAGGGAGGGTGAGGAACTGTCTTGATGCCCATCTTGGTCAAATATTCTGTGACAACGATGGAGTTGTGGACTGGTGCATTGTCCTGGTGGAAATGCCACTGACCCGATTTGAAGAGTGCTGGCCTTTTCCGACAGAAGCTCTTCCTGAACTCCCTTAAAACCTCAACATAGTAACCCTAACCCTACTCCGGTGTATTGACTTCCTTGCTCCTCCTACATCTCTCATCATTCCTCACAAACTCCCTGCCTTCCTTGAATCTCATATGCCACTCAAAAACTGATGTTCGATTCATTCAAGATGGTCGAAAAGCAGTCTGAAGCATTCCATAGGTTTCTGTGGCATTTTTTCCAAGTTTAAAGCACAATTTTATTGCATATCGTTCTTCTAAAGTGTCCTCACATCCAGATTGCATTTTTGAAATTCACCAGCTGTGACAATCAGGCTTTAGTAGGGTGTATTCCAATTCCTGCTGTAGCTGTTAATTTGAAGTTGAAATCATAAAAATTGGTCAGTCTCCTCATTATGTGTATAGCAATAAGATACTGAATTTTCAAGAGTGTACAACAATTCTAAATGCCTGTACAAAAAAAGTCTGGAAACTTATTGATGGCACCACGTAGGTAGTCTTATGACGATTTCAATGAAATTGTTCTTTTTACCAGTTTTAATGGTAACACCCCAAAGAATGTTTATTTTTTTTTGTAAAAAACAACAAAATATTTTCTGTATATCAATAAATATTATAAAAAACCGATATGGAACATACTACTAAGGAATTTACAATTATAGTATTGAATTAATTTAAAGAGCTATTCCAGTGCGAAATAATAATTATTTGAGTCTAATTAATTTCAAAGTAAAACTTCATCCCCAGAGACTTTTTTAAATAAATGAATACGATGTTGAAGGTTCAAATTTTATACTAATTTTATATTTATTCTGAAACAAGTACCTACATGCTATCTCTTTAAAGTAATTGATGTGGACCCAGGTTGGGACTACGAAAAGACAACTCGGAACGCAGTATAAGTTTAAAGATATATTGAAGTAACAAGATACAGAGAAAAGTGGTGGCGTAAGTTAGGCTTTCTTGTCAGTCGAATATCGGTAGAGTATCCAATAGTAATTTACAAAGCTCTTTATGGGGTATTAGGCCGATTGAATGGGGCACCCAATGAGACTCGAACTCACTCGTGTATGTTTTCTAGTCAAGCTTGCTAACTGTTACACCACCAAAGGTGCCCTGGTAGAGGGTACAATACTTTCGAGATTACTTGGCTCTCGATTAATATAGAATTTGGAAGAGTCCATGAATGGGTAGGTAACGGTCCCATAACAGTAATTCAATTTAGTTCTTCCTCCGTTTTTAGGAAACATCCACGATCAATATTTTCTTTAAATTTTGCGGTTAAAATTTATGCAATTTTAAAGCATTTATATAAAAGACTTGTTCATAACAAATATTAACAAGTACCGTTAAATAGAATGAAATAAACCCCTATCTCTGGGTTTTGTTCTATTATGGGAGACAGGAAAGTTTTTCGGGATAGTGGTTAAATTATGTTTGGTTGTTGTTGGGAGATTCTGAGTTTTGTAACATTTGGGTCTGTTTGGTTTTATGGCATATCAACCATTGTTGCTTATTTAATACCAAATCCTGTTTTAACATATCAAACATTGGATTTGTAAAAACACATTGTGTAGATACACACAGTTAAATTATCAAACAGCTCTATTTCTAACAATTCAATTTAGCATCAGTCAACAAGTTAGATAGTTCCAAGTATTAATATGTATCACAAACAATTCAATTAAACATTAGTCATTGGTTTAAATGCTGTTAAATGATCAAACCTATTTCTTACAATTCAATTTAGAATAGGTAATTTATTTGCACACAGTTTAAATGTGAGGCACTGATAGGAGCCTATTAGGTACTATCACTCTGAGCCAGAGTGGACCTGGGATCGATGGCAATAAAGGGGTACTTCACATTCCCCAAATCTCCTGCATTACTGGAGCCTCACAATCATATCCAGGACACTCGTTTGGGGGATCTTACCCCACTGCAGTTGGTGCATTTTTCAGTCCCGTTTAACTGGGCTGGGTTTACTAACTAACTCCTTTGTCTTCTTACCCCATTCACTTTTTTTTTTAATTTTTTTTGTTGGTTGAAGCAGTAAAAGGAATTAAGGACGGAAAAAAGACGGGAATATCTTTTGACTCAAATTCTATTTATAATGTCTTCGACCATTCTGTGGTGAAAATGTTTTCCTGAACCAGTAGAAATAGTCGGGTTCCCCAAGACGAGGCGTTAGAAGGACATAATGGAATCATCAGAAGCTGCAACTAGCGTGAGACACAATGCACTGTATTCGGGACTTAACAGGTATGTGCGCTCCCAACAAGTAGCAGTTAGAAAAAGGTGCGTCCGTCTCAGTCGATATGATAAAAACTTCTGAGAAAGAGTTTCTCTTTGATACCAGGAAGCACACCTCCTTTTAGACATGCACCGATTTCGCTTCCTGTCAGAGGCCTACTAGTAAACTGTTAGTTTTGCATTTATTTATTTTATTTTTCTATGCTATTGTCTTTTTTCTTTCCCAACCCTATATGATATGTTTAATGTTGAATTTGTTTTTTGTGCGTTTGTGATAGAAGTCTAATAAGTATTAATTTTTTCTAGTACAGTCTTATTTAGAAGTCATAAAAAAGATTCTTGACCAAATTCTGGCTCATAATCATATGGGTTATCATATTTTTTGACAAATTTGCAATATTCAATCAGAATGTCCATGAATCAGCTAATTAAACCTCGAGTGCCACAAGAACCTTGTGCTTTATTCTCATGTTATACTGGAAAACGCCATATTCATGTTCTCAATATGTTTGAAAGAAAACGATAATGTAAAATCTGGAGCATGCCGTGAAGCATTAAGTTAGATCGTCTTCTAATTATGATCCGCTAATAGTGATTTTTTAAATACCGGGTTTCTACTTTCTTTGTTTAATGGCATATCAACCTTCTTAGACTATTTAGTGTTAAAGAGATCCTTGTAGAAGACTAGCTGTGGTATGATTTAACTCGTAGCCGGTGGGATAAGGGGGTTCATACTTTTCCCAAGGGTATCAGTCCAAAAATGAACATAATGGCCCGACTGGAATTCGAAACCGCTTACGACGATTCCACAGTTAATCACTTTAACCCTTACGCCACTAAATACCTGGTTCATTCTGTATATGATAATATATGTATAATTGTAATGTAAAAATATATAAAACAAATATAAACTTATAGTTAGGAAAGCCAAGTGACCGCTTGGGAAAACCACAAAATCAGGAGCAAATCATAGACAAATAGAATTTGCTCCCACGAGGTAAAAGTAGAATAAGGTCTTAAGGTCAGAAAATAATACTAAAATTGGGTGAATCTGTCGATAATGTCGTGCATTATATATCTATAGAAGGGAACCAGTGTCAGGATTTTGCAACTGGAAACAGGAATTCTTTATAGGCACGCGTTACAAGTTTTAAAAATATGTAGCAGAAAGAACTTCGAATTTTTGTTTGGCACGTAAATCAACTTGACCGTTGGTCTAGTCTGATATCTTCACCCAATGAGGATGACTTATCCCATTCTGTCTGGACTTTTCCGGGGTAACTCAAAGACGGTGAAAGAGCCTCAATCTATCTCTTCCTCAGATCCTTTCGAGCAGGACGGATGTACTTTCTACCCGCTCCCTTCATAGCAGCTGAATCACAGCACCATGAGGAGAGCCGTCTAATTTATGGACCTTTTGAGCCTACCCTCTTAGACCAAGGGTTCCCAGTTGAATATGGATTAGATGCATGTAATCCGCCACTTACGGGAAAACTATTATGTCGCCTCTAACTTTTGCTATGTCTACAGCGACGCGTAAAATCAGCTCAGACATCCCATCCAGCTACCTCATTTTCAGGAGACCTTCAAGCCTCTCTACTACAGCAACCAGAACCACATATTTATGGGTGACAACACCATTCTTGTCCTTAAACAGCAAACACGACTTTTGCTATGTCTATAGTGACGCTATTTAGTGTTAAAGATGTATATATATATATATACTAGCTGGAGAGTGAAGTGTTGCTGGGGTTTTCTCAGCCATTCTCCTTAGATCTGCAACAACTTCGAAATGTTTAGGCACACGGTGGGAAGGAAACCAGGCCATGCGGAAACATTTCTAATCAAAGCGACAATAAAATTCTTATTCAAGCATGAATTAATCTGGCAAACAGAGTTTGTGGGGATTAGAAAGAAAAAGGAATGAAAAAATTCAAGTAAATAGATTCAAAAGTAACGTTTACCCAGAAGTCCTATGACAGGGAGTGAAATCTGCGCATGCCTAAAAGGATGGACTGCCTGGCGTCAAAGGAGAAATTCTGATTATGTCCCGGAGCCTGGTAGTTTGCCCTGTCTCCAGCGAGCAAGCCGCCTCCGTCCGCTAAACATACCTCACTGAAAACACCGATTGGACATAAGATAGGCTCAAAACTAATAACCCACCGAAAATGACTAATATATTTCAACGCTTTGAGTGGGAGACGCGACTATTTCTACTGGTACAGGAAAACGTTCACAGCACGAGATATTCGGTAAATCCAAAAATAAAGTGTAAGTTAAAAGGTAACCTCGTCTTTCTCATTCCGTCCTTAATTCTATGGCAAGTTTAGGTGATAAGAAGAAAAAGAAGTTAGATACGAAACTCATGATTATCCCAGGAGACATCAACAACTGACATCGCTGGTCTGCAACCTCATATAAATAAACTTCCTTATAAACTTATAAGTTTGATTCAGTACGTCATGTTCCATAGTGGTCACCCATCAAAGTATTGAGCTGGCTTACCACTGTCTAAATTGGATTATCTGACGGAAACCGGTGCTTTCAACTTGGCGTTACCGAATGCCAAAAGGATCATATGGTTGTAAAGGTTAGAAATATTTTTCTACCTTAGGTTTTTATTTCTGGTGGGCGTTCTAGAATTGTGAACCTGTGCCATTTTTTTTTTCAAATATCGTTTGATTTGCTCGGCCTTTCAAATTATTTATTCCTTTCTTGGGTGATTGGGTGAACTATTAGAATTTCGAAGAGAGAGAGAGAGAGAGAGAGAGAGAGAGAGAGAGGTGGGGGGAATAAGTAAAACTACCATTTAAGCATATACATACATACTGAGAGAGAGAGGGGGAGAGAGAGTGTGAGATAGAGTCGGTGAAACTACCATTTAAGTATATAAAACATACACCTCAGGAGGTGTAATGATTAACAAGCCAAACTAGCAAACCTTCACGAATGACTTCGATTCTCATTGGGTCTTCTGCCACATCTGAGCAAAAAGCTTGTTAAATTACTACATATACCGGGGGAGACAAAGAGAGAAAAAGAAGGAAAGAGAGAGCAGGTAATTGATAAAACTACTATTTAAACATATATATACACCCAGAGAGAGAGAGAGAGAGAGAGAGAGAGAATATCTTCTAAGATTTGGAGACAAAAAATTTTAAAGGAAGATAGCATATGTAGGTTCCATTCTGAAAATCTTGAAATAAAATACTTTCTTCAATTTCGCGTCTTTGCTTTTTCGTGGGGAAATCGAAGTAATGACAAGACAGCTAACACAAACGGAATATATACACAAGACAGTGCACAACACACATATTAAAACTCAATAGAATATTCTTATACATACTAACGAGCCAACCGACAGTGGAAAACATTTAAAAAAAAAACAAAAACAAAATAAAAACAAAAACAACAAAAAAAACTTACTCTTTTGACTACACCTGAAAACGGAACAAATTAAACAAAGGTTTAGAGCTTTCTATCTTTTTTTCGACGATTTTGATTGTGGGTGGGCTGGTTGTTTTTTTTTGGGGGGGGTCTTTTTTTATATATGTCTTTTCTTTTGTGTGTGCATTGTTGTTGCTTGTATTTTGTTCGTTTATTTTATCCTTGTCTTTTTAGGAGTCTCGTTATTTCTTCTTTATGGCAACCTGCACAGTTTCTAGCTGTGTGTGTCTTTATGGAGAAACTGAAATCACTAGTTATTCCTCCCGGTTTATGGCTTTCATAAAAGAAGGAACGAAAAAGAAGTATCTACACGTGTTCAGTTAGGGAAGTGGGATACTGACACTGTGAAGAAGAGACAAAAAATTTATGTATATATATATATATATATATATATATATATATATATATATATATATATATAGAATGGGCATGCATATATGTTTGCGTGCGTTGATTTATATAACGATACGAAGTAGTAGATAAAAATATATTTATATATAATCTTATTTGTCATTCTACCTGTTTTATATTTATATGTGAAAATATGTGCAAATATATAAACAGACACATGTATCTTTTGATAGATACATAGATAAATGAGTAAATAGATAGAGAAATATTAACTGAAACATATTCACACACACACACACACACACACACACACACACACACACACACACACACACACACAAGTATATATGCATATATACTTATACGTGTAAGTTTATATCTATCTAAACATAGTTTTATATTTGATTGATATTAACTTATATAAACATATATATATATATATATATATATTTATATATATATATGTACGCAGATATGTATGTGTGCGTGTTAATATTTATTTATGTACATCTATGAATATATGGTGTAGCTGTAACAAACCTCGTTGTTCATGCTCCTGTTATTGTTGTTATTATGAGAGAGAGAGTTAGAGAGAGAGAGAGAGAGAGAGAATTGAACTGGTTATATTCTGAAAATCTTGAAATAAGATACTTTTTTTTTTAAATTCGTGAATTTACTTCAAAGTAAAGTACAATTACAACGCACAGTTCCAACTTTCAAGTTCAGAAGGTCTGTTGGCTATGAAAATCAGCGTTCAATAGAGCTAAAAAACTGACCCCTGAGAAATAAGCAGTCATCTCTGTCACTGTAGCATATCTAGGCGGATTGAGCCAACTTAAATCAATGCGGTACAAGGTCAGACACGGGGAATGAAACACTGTCAGGCCAAACTTTGAAGTGGACGAGGACACTGTCTGTCTAGAAAATCAGCATTTGAAATGTTAAACTTTTTACCTTGTTTTGAAATAAGCACAAGGAAAATTATTGGAGAAAGGCGAAAGCAAAGACGGGTATGAGAAGGCAAAATTTTTAATGTAAATAGAAAGAAAATGTGAGGATAAAAGCAAAAAACGGAGAAAAAGTAAAATGTTTGAGAGGGAAAAAATGTTAAATGAACTGGTAAATATATGTTTACCCCCACCCACCTGCACAGGATGTGACACTAGGTCAATTTTTGTTCAATTCAGATTTACTTCTTCTAGACTGGTTGCCATATCAAGATTAAAGAGCACAGTCTACCCTACTATTTACCTATAGCTGGAGGGAGAATATTTGGATGCATATCTTTCCCAAAGGAAATGCAAACAATCTCATCTAGGAATTGGACTCGGGACGCTATGTTTATTTTCTACGACGTTAGCCGTGAGCAGCTCAATGAATTTGTCAATATGTTGAATAATATATCAAAGAGGTAGTGTAGGTGATGTTAAAAGTTTTAAATAGTTTAGGGCAACTCAGCTCAATTGACACTTTCAGGTCAAAATTGATAACTTGACATTCATTGAAGGAGTTAAAGTCACGTGATTAAAATTCTAGATGTTACATTTTAGCCGAGAATTAGATAGTAAAGAGCTGTTGGAAGTTCGTCATCCATTTTCAATATATTATCCAGGTGCTCCTCGGGTTCGCGGTCCGAGTAATGGATGTAAGTGTTAAAAATGAATGAGGTTATTTGCACAGCAAAATATTCATCAGTGTTACTCATTCCGAAGTAACGGCGTGAAAGGTCGGTCATCGATGAAGAATCACGAAAAAAAAAAAAGAAAGGAGATGGGTCATCGACCGGAAAAGATGGCGATACAACTCATACAGGCAACAAAGAAAAAAGAACAAAAATGAGATGGGTCATCGCCCGGAAAAGATGGTGATACCCCAAAGACGGTTAAAAAAAGATGAAAAAAAGAAAAGAAAGAAAAGAAGAAGCTTGATATGAAAGCAGAGAAGAAAGAAATCTTCAGTCAAAAACATAGGTATGTAACACTATGTAGGATGTCCGCCAAGCAGACGATTCCTTTGTCTGTTCTGGCGCGAAACCAGACAAAGGGTTTTGGATCCGTGATCTCGACGTGACCGGAAGTGGTGAGGGGACGCCAGTCAGAGAGTGAGACAAAGGGACTGAGAAGGCAGTTGGCGAGGAACGACGGACAGTGGCAGTAGACACCGGACACCGGAGCAGAGAGGCGAGTCGGCATGAGAGAGGGTCCAGACCAGTGAAAGAAGATCGAGTCAAGATGAGTCGGCATTCCACTTGCTTTGTGGAAGTTTCGCAAGAAATCCATGCTAGCGTTAGTCTACATATGTACACAGGAAATGTAGTATTGCATAACTCCCTTTCTGCACTTGAGTTAACCCCAAGTGTTTGTGTAAAATACAGCTTGGCTCACAATATGAGACAAGGTAAAAATTCTCACTGTGCCGTAAAAAAAGTGATGTGCCGGAAGAGATTGACCTATGAACTGCATGATAGTTATTTCCGCTCGATGATGATCACACCTGCAATTCCGAAGATAGCGGGTGTGACACATCCCAATGGCCAATAATCGAAAGAAAGCGCGCAGGTGTGCTCGGCTGATAATATGGGACAAGATGAAGGTCCCACTTCAATGATGCACCGGAAGAGAGTGACCTGTGAACTGCATGACAGTTATTTCCGCTCGACGACGATCACACAGGCCATTCCAAATGAGCGGAAGTAACACATCCCAATCGCCTGAGATCGGGAAGATTGCAGAGGCGTAGAGGCGTGTCTTTATCTCTGCGTGGGAGTTTGAAGGTAATATAAGGCCGACGAATTGAACAGAAGAAGATAGAGAAAAAAGGATCCCGCTGTTCACGAAACCTCTCTCGTCGTCACGCAGTGTGCGTTGTCTCGGCCATCGTCTCCTGACATCGAAAAGTTCAAGCCTCATCGACGAACGATCCTAATTCCTCCCCTGACTGCTCCTACTTCACACAAGCGTCCGTCGAGAAAATAAATATATATTGTTATATACAAATTCCGTGTTGTTTGTTTGACCAGAGGGCGGAACGTAACATTTGTTCGTTTGTTCTTTTTTCTCCTGTTCCCTCGATTGTATTTGATGTAGCGGTAAAGATATGTGCGTTACCCCTATCGGAACCACTAGTTGATCACCGGCCGTAAAGTGGAATGGTTAGAAGAAGTTGATGTAACGTTGGGGACGAAGGGGAACGTCACAGGGATGGAAATTTGGAAGTGAAAGATGAGCATATGTCCATGATACAAAAAAGGAAAATAGAAAACGACTGAACGAAAAGAACTGCCCAATTGGTAAAACCTAGAAATATTTGAAGGAGACACCTTCAAACAAACGGAGATGTAAGGATTAGAAAACTTTGCAGAAATCAAATCAAAGGAATAAATACCAAGGCTGTCTCCTATGTACGGTATTCCGAGCTCTTTTAAAACTGAATAAGCGAGGAACTCAGATAGAAGGAAAATTGAACTAGTAATTTGATGACTATATACAAAGAGGTAAACCTTTAGGAGATTTCATGGACAGACTCTATATAACAAGAAATAAAGGATTTGGTTTGGTTTGGTTTGGTTTTATGACATAACAAACATTGTTGGCTATTTAATGCCAAATTCCACATTTACATATATATTAAACATATTATTTATAAACACAATTAAATGCTCAAACAGTTCTATTTTTAACTATTCAATTTAGCATTAGTCAACTAAGTTAAATGGTTCCAAGAATTGCTATATATCACTAACGATTCAATTAAGCATCAGTCATTTTTTAAACAAATAATTAAGCAGTTCTATTTCAGACACTTGAATTTAGTATGAATTCAGTTTAAATGTCAAACAGTTCTATTTGACCCATGGATAGGACCTTATTCATATTTACCAACCCCTCCGCTCTGGCAGGATATGACATAAGGTCAATTTTTAAGCGGAGTTTAACAGGTTTAAATTCAGAGTTTTCCTTCTCCTAGACTAGTTGCCTCACCAAAGATGAAGAACCCAGTCTGTCCTACTATTTACCCATAGCTGGAGGGAAAATAATTGGATTCATACCTTTCCCAAGGGTATTAGTGCTATGTGAAATGCAATCAGTCTCGTCCAGGATTTGAACTTGTGTCGCCGTGTCCATTTCCTCCGACGATAAACATTACACCATGGGCACCTTATCAGGTGCAGCCACTCCAGACCAAAGTGGACCTGGGACTGATGGCAATGAAAAGGCACTCGGTATTCCCCAAATCTCTAGAATTATTAGAGTCTCATCATCAGATAGTTTAGTGTCATATCCAAGACACTCCTTGATGAGGGTGACGGTAATACCAGTTGTAATTGGTGTCATTGGAATCTGTAATGTATCACCTTGACCTGCGATGAACCCGGCAGATGTTGTTGACAGATACATCTGGCCGGAAATAAAATCAACGAAGTGATTACCGGAAAACAAGCAACACGTGGATGTAAGCTGTGACCAAATGGAGAACAAGCATTGCGTGGGTATAAATCATAATCAATGAAAAACAAGCAATGCGTGGGTGTAAGCCGTGACCCATGAAAAACAAGCAATGCGTGGGTGTAAGCGGTGACCAAAGAAAAACACTTAATGCGTGGGTGTAAATCATAGCCAATGAAAAACAAGCAATGCCTGGATGTAAGCCTTGACCAATGAAAAACAAGCAATGTGTTGGTGTAAGCCGTGACCAATGAAAAACAAGCATTGCTTGTTGGTCACGTAGGAGTTTGAAGATTTTATAAGTTCTCGAATTTTGGCTGAAGTCATTTCCCGCTGACTGTTCCGACTCCTGACAGCTCCTTCGTGTGTGCGAACTCTCTCCGGTTACTCTCCTGCTTTACACAAACGTCACCGTCGAAGAATAAAAACATAAGATTATATTTTTATAAATAGATGTTCCTTGTTATTTGTCAAGACTCAGTAATAGGATATTACAAATGTTCCCTGAAACCCAGAAGAGATTCTGAGGACACTAGATATCAGATGAAGAACGGAGACCATCCATGGTTACGGGGCTGTTATAATCAGCTTGAATTTTAAAAGAGTTCTGGCCAAACACTTTTACTCAGACCAGTGAAAAACCACCAGTTAGAGCTGGTATGATAACTCACAAGAGAACTAAAAAAAACTGTGGAATATGAGGATGACAGTGATACCAATTGTAATTGGCGAGCATGGAACAGTACCCAAAGAGGACTGGAAGCGTTCGAAATCGATGGACGAACCGACACCATCCAAACTACGGCATTGTTAAGATTCGTCAGAATACTATGAAGAGTCCCGGAGACCAGAAAGATTTGCTGTCACTTAGACCCCAGAAAAAGACCATCAACGTGAGTGAAAAACTCCTAAGAAATAATGAATATAAAAAGTGTCTGAAATAATTGCAGTTAAATGGACAGTTTTAAATTTCAAACGACGAGAATTTAGAAATCGTAGTTTCTTAGTAGTCTTTAAAATGACGGTAACAATGATTGATGTATTGATTTTAACGGCATGTAAACCTATTTTTGATTATTTTATGCTTAAACATTAGGGAATCGCATTCATTGAACCCCCATATTTTCATTTTTTTGTAGAGTTGTTCTTTAAGGTTTTTTTTGCAAACAGTTATATGATATCAAGTATTCCTATCTGAAATTAATAATCTATTCGCAATAATATGGTTTCTGTCTCATCAACCGAAAAAGACATCGACACTCGGCTAACGAAGGCATGGACAGCTAACGATAGTCTATCGATCATATGGAGATTTAACCTGACCGATAAAATGAAACGCAGTTTCTTCCAGGCAGCGGTCGTATCGATAGTGCTGTATGGATGCACTACTTGGACGCTAACCAAACGGCTGGAGAAGAAGCTGGACGGCGATTACACAAGAATGTTGCGAGCAATATTGAACAAGTCCTGGCGGCAACACCCCACAAGACACCAACCTGCCTCCCATCACAAAAACTATCCAAGTTAGACCAGCCAGACATGCAGGACACTGCTGGAGAAGCAGGGACGAGCTCATAAGTGATGTACTCTATGGACCCCCACATATGGCCGAGCAAAAGCAGGACGACCAGCGCGAACATACATACAGCAGCTATGTGAGGATACGGGATGTAGCCCTGAAGACCTGCCAGAGGCGATGAATGATAAGGGGAAGTGGTGAGAGAGGGTCAGGGATATCCATGCAAGCGGCATGACATGATGGTGATGATGATTTTTGTTCAACAGCAATCATTTATTTGCACATAGCTATATGATATAATTCGTTCCTATATGATACTAATAATTTTCAAACGGATGTATTTTTCTCGGAGACGAGGCGCAGACAGATACAATCACGCCGAATCAAAGTCGACCTAGGAGTAATGGCAATGAAGGAGTACTTCCTACTCTTCTAAGCTCTAGAGATGTAGTCTCACCACCAAATGCAATCCATTGTCATAGCCAGGACACAGTAACGATGAATATTGAAGAATAAGATATATCAAAATGATGAAGATGACAATTTATATACATATGGACCCCCGCATATGGCCAAGCAAACGCAGGACGACCAGCTCGAACATACATACAGCAGCTATGTGAGGATACGGGATGTTGCCCTGAAGACCTGCCGTAGGCGATGAACGATAGGGAGAAGTTGCGAGAGAGGGTCAGGGATATCCGTGCTAGCGGCACGGCATGATGATGATATGTGTGCATATTTGAGTGTTTGTGTGTGTGTGTAGGGGGGGCGTGTGCTTATTTAAGCCGGATGAAGAAGAGGTTTGTAAATAGACGAAAAGACCCCAATAAACATGTGTGTATGTATACATGTGTGTATGTATACATGTGTCTGAAGATGATTCTATATATTATGCATATATGTATGTGTCTAAATATGTATGCGTATCTGTCTGTCTGTCTCTCTGTGTCTGTGTTTATACGCATTCCATTTTTGCTGCACAAGGTATGTATAGTATTACGTATACACACACTCACACGTATATAGGCATTTTTCCTCTTTTAACATATATCGTCCGGTATAAACACATACACCCACACGAGTGCGTGCGCAAACACACACACACACACACACACACACACACACATATATATATATATATATATATATGTATATATAAAGTCATGTACACTTCTATTAAATATGTATGTGTGTACACGTGTTGGTTTATGAGACAAAGGAGAAGAGAAAGTTCTATCTTTAAGTACAACTAAGAGAAAAGCAAAAAGAAACACCTGAATTTTAGTGAACAAATAAGACAAAACCACAAAGTTCGTCGAAGCCAAAAAGCCAAAAAGCAAAACAAAAAAACAAAAACAACAAACAACCAAAAAAAAAACAAAAACAAAAAACCAAGAACATCAACAATAACAATCACTATAAAATTTGTTCTTTTTTTTTTCTTTTTCTTTTCTTTTCGATTTTACCACTTGGGTTTCACCTGATCATTTTCCGAACCAGTTCTATGTCTCACACCCTCACAATCGGCGGTAACGTGTTCAAGTGAAGATTACAAGGAGAAGACCGAAGGTGGGTGGAGAAAGACTTTAAAAGAGGAGAAAACTGTGCACAATATATATATATAAGTAACAAATGTTAAGAAGTATAGATGTGTGTGTGAGAGAGTGTGTTCGAAGGTCGGGTTCGTGTAAGGATTTTTCCCCTTGGCTCGACTAATGAGGAACACCTCGTTCACTCACAGTCAACTGAATACCCACTGCTTGCAAAAACACTCGTTGAAGCTTTTCCTACAGCACATTGCACATTGTTACTCCGAGGAATTTTATTCTAAGATTGCTTCACCTGAAATTCAACGCTGAAAGGAGATATACCGAGAAACCCAGCAGGAGCCGGAAGCCGTAGAGCAGCTGATTCTATTTATTGTTTATTGAATTTGGGAGGAAAAGGAGGAGGGGGGAGAAGAGCGAGTAAGAAGTGGTGGCAACTGAGTTGTCGTTAGTAGTGGTCTGATTCCAGTTCCCTCTTCTGGTCTAAGCCTCTGGTTTCTGACTTTCACTGATCTAGCATTTCCTTCCCAGTGAAACAGGCGCGTATTAACTTGTTTCTTACAAATAATGAGCATGGAGCTATATCTGAGCTCTTGCCGTAGAACTCTGGATAACGAGTTCATCTTGCAGGTCATTGATAGTGAGTCCATTTCTAAAGATGCAACAACTTGCATGTAATTGCTCACGTTCGACAATTAACTGCTTGTCAGAGAACGATGTCTAGCGTGCACATGTCGACAGATTCAATCTATCAATTCTCCATGAGGCGCGTTATAAATGTGACCTTGTACCAAAGATGGATTCATCAAACAATAATTTAACCCAGTCGGCCGGGGCAGTAGTATACACAGACTGCATCTCAGCAGAGAGGTAAGACACTCCCATCAAATGTCCTGGATATGGCATTAAATAATTTGATAGTGAGGTTCCAGTAACACAGGAGCTTTGGGGAATGCAGAGTATCCCTTCAACGCCATCACTCCCAGGTCCACTCTGGCTCTCAGTAGAAGCACCTGATCGGGTCCTACCAATAGGCCAAATAGAACTGTTTGGCATTTAAACTATGTGAATAAAATGACTTAGGCTAAATTGAATTGTTCGAAATAGAACTGTTTGATCATTCAACTGTGTGTAAACAAATAACTGATGTTTATCTGAATTGTTAGTGATACATAGAAATACTTGGAAACATTTAACTTTGTTGACTTACGTAAAATTGAATTGCTAGATGCAGAATTGTTTCATCATTTAACTGTGTGTATCCACAAAATATATTTACAAATCATATATCTAATATATATGTAAAAATAGGATTAGGCATTGAATAACCAACGATGATTGATATGCCATAAAACCAAACCCAACCAAATTATATTTATTTACATATATGTATTAAGAGAATTTGGCATTAACTAACTAACAATGGTTGATGTGCCATAAAACCAAACCAAACAATTATTCATATCACTTCTGCGTATATGACCTCAAATCAAAAAAATCCAGTTATCATTCGATGGAAAAGAAAGACAAATCATTTGTAATTGTTGATGGCAAAGATTATGGAATTAGCACACTTGAAGGATGTTCACCTCGTTCTGACTTTTGAATGGCTATGTTAAGGTTTATTGGTAATACAGAGTGTTATAGAAAATTGATATCATTTATGATGTACTGGGTGATTCCGAAAAATTGATATCATTTTGTTATCCTATAACTTGACCGAGTCTCGTCTAAATAATCTCAAACTTAAACAAAACGCGTAGAAACGGCTCAAAATTCTATCTTAAATATTTCATGTTTTTTTCCAGGTACAGAAATGTCATTCACTGAAAAAGAAAAAAAAAAGAGAAAAGCGTTTAAATATGCAGCATTGAAATTTAAGTTGTTTCGACACATGCTGTTAAAATTTTATATAATTTTCTATTTTTGATTGCATGATTTTCGCAGCACGCAGTTCTTTGCAAAATAACTGCGTTTTTAAACGAAGATAATTGATAAAACACATCTATAAACAAAATAAAACAATACAATAAAAATTAGCACAGAACAAAAAGTCAATTATTGCTAAGCAAATTAATCATTTGTTCAATGAATGATATTCAAAAATATAATATCTTTATACAATGAGCATACTTGTATGCCCAGGGAGAGTTCATGCCTTATTTAGCATGAAATACACTCGCGCAGAAGATACAGGTATAGACCGAGAGATGAACGTTCGATAAGCTCTAATCATATCTTTTAAAAAATCAATCCTTACTTTAATGAATGATATTTAAATTCTTTTTTTTTTTTTGCTTTCAGTCAGCAGTTGTCCAGACTGAGTTCATGCCTTCTTTAGCAAGAAATACATATGCGTATAAAATTCATGGATAGAAAGAGAGATGAGCGTTCGATAAGCATTAATCATATTTTAAAAATCCTTACTTCAATGAATGATATTTAAATTCTTTTTTTTTTTTTGCTTTGAGTCTGTAGTTGTCCAGACTGAGTTCATGCCTTCTTTAACATGAAATACTCATGCATGGAGAGGAGCAATGATCGGTGGTTGCTTCGTTTTAAATATACATAGAGTTTCAGAAATATTAATATCATTTCATTATTTAACAACGTGGCCAAATCCCATTCAAATAATCTTAAATTTTACACTCGTGTAAAAAATACTCAAATTTTAATGTTAAATTTTTTTTTTCTTTTACTTTTCGGGTATATAGATGCTATCACTGGAGAAAGAAATGCGTTTAAATATTAGACTTAGAATTTTGAATTGTTTCATGGTTTTGAAATTTGAGATCAGTTGAAGGAGAGTTGGCTAAGTTGTTAAATTGCAAACTAACATCAATTTTTCTGAAACGCTTAGTACATCTCAAATGGTATCAAATATTTTGAAACACCCTGTACATCTCAAATGGTATCAGATATTTTGAAACACCCTGTACATCTCAAATGATATCAAATATTTTGAAACACCCAGTACATCTCAAGTGATGTAATTTTTTTTGCAACGCCAAGTACAACTCAAATAAAATAAAATATTTTGAAACGCCCCGTACAACTCAAATATTATCAAATATTTTAAAACACTCTGAACATCTCAAGTGATATCAATTTTTCCGAAACATCCTTTAGACCTCAAATGATATATATTTTTCCGAAAAACCTTGTAGACCTAAAATGATATGAATTTTTCCGAAACACCCTATAGACCTGAAATGATATCAATTTTTCTGAAACGCCCTATACATTTCAAACTATATCAAATATTATGAAACTCCCTGTATTAACACGATTATGTTTAATACGGTACAAGGTAACAAGTTTCTAATATAAAATCTTTATCCAATTCATTTAACTTTGCGCAACTAATTTGCATTATTTTACTTCGCCGGCCGAAATAGGCCTAAATAGAGTATTTCAGTTATAATACATACTGTAACATAACTGGGTCTCTTTTGTGTCTGGAGAAAGGAGTGAGAAAACCTGGAATGTAGGCTGAGAAAGAGTCTCACATATCTCAGAGATTCGAGAAGGGTTGGTTCCACCAGCAACTAGGAAAGACCCTCGAATAAACGCCCGAATAGTCAAGAACCGTCACCCATTTCCAGAAACTTCTGCAGCCTCAACGAGTGTTCAAAATTGATAATAAATAGCGGGTGGCCTTATATTGAAAATGAATAGTGTTTTTGTTTTTTCTCACACCCACAAGATTTTCAGTTCATTATAATTACCAGCAACAACATAATAGTCATTAGTGACAATGCCAAATATTTTAACCCGGTCGGCTGGAGCGATAGATAACATCGACTGCGTCTCTGTAGAGTGCTGAGACCCCATCCCACAAGGAGTGTCTTAGATATGACATTAAACCATCTGATAGCGAGGCTCCCGCCTGGGAGTTATGAAGAATATGGGTACCCCTTGATTGCCATTGCTACCAGGTTCACTCTGACCCAGAATAGTAGCACTTGATAGGGTCATATTTATAGGTTAAATAGAACTAAACCGTGTACTTATGCAAACAAATAACTGAGGTTAAATTGCGACTGTTACATAGCAATCTTTGAAACCATTTAACTGTGTGCAATAAGGCTCATTTAAGAATGTTATCGACAAAGTGTGTTTACAAGTTATATATATATATATATATATATATATATATATATATATATATAGGATTTGGCATTGAATAACCTTTAATGGTTGATATTTAATAAAAGTAAACCGAACCAAACCAAAGCCATATATTTGCTTGTTCCGAACAACATCATTCATATTTGCGCAGTATACTTATTTTAACTGATGTCATATAATCTCCAGGTTAATTTACAAGTCTAAGATATTAAATATGAAACCAACTCACTAGTTTATAAATTATTACTACACAGTGTTTTTTTTTCACGTTATGCGTAGGCCTAATAAGATTATTCCTGTTACAATAAGAGAACTTGGTTCACATAGGAAGTTTTAAAGACACAACAGTGATTCTCGTGGTTAGATAAATACACTGGATATATAAACTATATATATATATATATATATTGTCATCGACAGACAGACTCTTTCGTTGTATCACAACTCTTCAGTGTGGCTAGATACGTAGGACGGTTGAAGCTGGGATCGAAGCTCGCCCAACTTTACGTTAGAATTAGTATCAAACCGCTCGGCCAACAAGTGTACCATGTTATCTAGGGAATTATAAGGTATTAAATAGTAGTGATCATTTGTTTACATTTTTTTAATACCTTACTGGATACCAGAGTGCTCAATTCGCTCGAAGAGTTATATATATATATATATATATATATATATATATATATTAGAAATTTACCATGACTTGTTAATTCGGCATCGCTTATATGTGGCATGAACCGGTGGCCCAGTGGTAGAGTTTCGGCTTCAGCATACTGTGGTTGTTGGTTTGATCTTCTATGGTGGAGATCATGGTGCCCACTGCTGATAAGACCTAATAAGGTCGAAACAGCTGTTCAGTGCTCCGTATGTCACATGTAGGTTTTTGGCGGATTTTCTTGTCATGGTAATTTCTAACATAATATACATCAATTCCTCCATTCAAAATTATATAAATATATATATATATGTATTGTCATCCACAGACAGACTGTTTCGTTCTATCAGAACCCTTCAGCGTGGCTAGACACGTAGGACGCTCGAAGCCGGGATCGAAACCCATCCAACTTTACGTTAGACTAAGTCTCAGACCAACAAGAGTACCACGTTGGCTAAGGGAATTTTTAAGGTATTTATGTAGCAGTAGCGTCCGTTTGTTTACCTTTTTATACCCTATCGGCTACCAGAGTGCTCAATTCTTTCGAAGAGCTTTGCATTATGCGAGCGGTTGCCGAAAATTCCTTCGCCAGAGTGCTCAAACCCCATGGGGGAGCGTATATATATATATATTAGTAAATACGTCATTATTTCGTGGCTTTGACGAGTAAGTTACAGTTTAATGTGTCCTGAATATACATTTCATGGTTCGGACTCAATATGTGAGTTTCAAGTTTACATTTATTTAAGCTATGTAGTATGCGTAACGTTAAATTTAACAATGTTCGAATCAGTTGGATGATTTAAACCAAGTAAAACGTGTTTCTTCTTCGATCTCGACATGAAATGGAGAAACCTTGTCCTTTGTTCGATTAATTTTTCTCCAAATCCTTCCGGCATTCGTACCATACAAAGGGTCGTTTCTCCGTAGAAAATTGATTGTTTACATCGATGATGTTAGAAAAAAAATTATATTCCGAAAATCATGTGGAACAATAAAGAAGGGGGAAAGAATGTATCAGTCGACAAATGGTATTAAATCAATGATGTATTAATAATAACATACTACCCCTGGCAAAAATTATGGAATTTGCTCAATTAGCACATTTGAAAAATATTTAGCTTGATTTGTTTATTTAGTAATAAATAAATTAATAACAGTTAAGACTGTAAAACATTTTTATTTAATAGCTAACGTAATCTCTCCATAAAACATGCCTTGAACAAACTAGATTAAATCATTCGAATTAATTGCATAATTTTCCCCACGCCTAGCAGAGAAAAAATAGAATAGAAAAAAGCACTCTTCAAGAAAACATGAAATTCCCTGACAAAAAAAGTAATATTGGTACTTGTTCCGCACTGAACTTTTACGAAAGCTTTAATTCTTTTAGCCATCATCATCATCATCATCATCATGTCGTGCCGCTAGCACGGATATCCCTGACCCTCTCTCGCCACTTCTCCCGATCGTTCATCGCCTCTGGCAGGTCTTCTGGGCTATATCCCGTATCTTCACATAGCTGCTGAATGTATGTTCGAGCTGGTCGTCCTGCTTTTGCTCGGCTATATGAGCTCGTCCCTGCTTCTCCAGCAGTGTCCTGCATGTCTGGTTCGTCTAACTTGGATAGTTTTCGTGATGGGAGGCAGGTGGCCGTATAGTTGGTACCTTGTGGGGTGTTGCCGCCAGGACTTGTTCAATATTGCTCGCAACATTCGTGTGTAATTGCCATCTAGCTTCTTTTCCAGCCATTTAGTCTCAGTTCAACTAGCTTTAAATTTCCCGAATGGCACATAATAATTCTTGTTTGGTGGAGGGAGCCTTCCCATGGAATATTTTTAAAAAAAATCCACTGTAAATTTTCAATGTGATTTAGATCTGAACTATTCCCTGGCCAAAGCATTGATTTTATATGCCTTTCCTAAAGAAAAGACTTAATCACTTTTGCACTGTGATAAGATACATTGGCGTCCCGAAAAATGACTTCATCATTGTCAAACCAATTTTCTTACGATGGAATAAGAAAATCATCCAGAATTTCAATATACATCTGTCCTTTAATTGCTAAGGAATTGATTGCCATCGCCCCTATTTTTTAATGACATGCAGCCCCATATAAATGATTTGAGAAATTTACTTGATTTATTCAGGCAGACATCTTTATATGTTTCATTTGAATGACACCCAATAAAAGTGCCATGATTATCGCCTGTTTCGACTCATTAGCGTTTCATTTGTTTTGTTGTAAATCTTCGATCTTCAAGACATATTGCTTTGAATTTTCGCTCCTAACGCTTTTCTGACTTTCCATTTATATCACCCCATTTCTGAAGGTGAAAGATTTGGGGATACACGAGGACTAGGGACCGTTACATGAAAGGTTGATTTGGGATTACTCGTAGACTAGGGACCGTTACATGAGAGGTTGATTTGAGGATACTCGTGGATTAGGGACCGTCACATGAAAGGTTGATTTGGGGATACTAGTATATTTGGGACCGTTACATGAAAGGTTGGTTTCAAGATACTCGTGGATTAGGGTGCGTTACGTGAAAATTTGATTTGCGTATACACGAGGATCAGGGACCGTTACATGAAAGGTTGATTTGGGGATATACGTAGAATAGGATCCTTTACATGAAAGGTTGATTTGGGGGTACACATGGATAAGGGTCCATTATGTGAAAGGTTGATTTGGGGATACTCGTGGATTAGGGTCCGTTGTGTGAAAGGTTGATTTGAAGAAAACTGGAAATGATTTTTACGAATCTGATCAGATGATTGGAATGTTGTTGTATCAGGGTACTATCTTTTTTTTAAAGAAATACCTGTTCAAAATACGAAACTGACAATTTTGTTTGTCTAGAAAGTAAAGAGAAGGATTTTCTTTAAATTGGTAAGCTCTGAAATAAAAATCAGCTTATCAATCATTCTTACAACCAAAAGTAGATAAGATCTGAAGAGTACTCGTCAGTTTTGGAAGTGATCGGGTCGTCTATTCAATAATCAATTATAAATTCTGCAGTTTATTTTATTCTTTAATCCCATTAGCAAAACAAATTATTGATGCATGAGTCATAAAATTCTTTGGGTTTTGAAGCGAAAACATGTGTCTTTTTGAGCTCTTCAGAAATGGTGTGATGTTTCTCGTCCAGGAAACGCCATGAAAATCTGAAAAAAGTTCATAATTTGATGGATCAAGTCGGGAATGTTGAGTGAGTTAAACCTATATTTAGAGGTTAAATATTGGAGTCCAATGGTAGTTTTTTTATGGGAAAATTTTAATCGGACAAGACCTCGACTTCCATCCTATCCCACGAGCGCGACTTAGAATACACAGTATCCACTGCAAAAGGGTAAGACCTCTCCACCCAACAAAAAAAATTGCACTTGGACATGACTCCCTCTAGCATGCCAGCAACGCAATTTACGCGGCATGTTCGCCGAGAACACCTGTGTCCAGCTTAATTTAGGTACCAGGTATTTTCGTTCCCAGCATCCGACTTCCGCAGCTGCATCGACAGATGTCACTGGTTTCAAGTCAATATCCAACAGAATTTCTGTTTAATACAAATATTTTGCAAACAGTTGAATGATTTCAAGCATTCTAATATAATATTAATGGTTATATAATTTCAGGCTGCTAATAATAAAAAAGACCGTAATCGAGGGTGACCCGAAGTCTCCCTTTTCGATAGCTACTACACCGAGGTGTAGGGGAGGGCCCTAGTCCTCTCCCTGGATTGTTCAACTTCACCCTGGATCTGTATCTTATAATGCTGAGTGTTAAGCAAGGGGGCATCTAGTACCATTTTTTGAGTCTTTATTATGACTTGACCTGAGATTGAACCCAGGTCTCTCGAGCCATTGGCGAACACTGTAACCATTATGCCAAAGTTCGGTATAACAGCTAATAATAATCCTTTGTAAACAATTATAGCTTCAAGTAACAATTCTTAATACAATAATTTACAGTTATTTGGCATCATATTTTCCTAACAAAAAAGAATAATTTTTCAACGGATCTATTTGTGATCTGTTGATGAGAACATAGCCGGTATTACCACTCCGGGTCAGTGGACCTGGGAGTAATAGCTATAAAAAAGTATTCTACGGTTTTCAGATCTCTGAAACTGGTACTTCACCTAAGATACAGTTTAGTGTCATATCTACCGTGAACCTCTTTTTTTGGTTCTTACCCCTCTTCAGAGAATATAAAAGTAAAGTTGGCGACCGAAGGCAACAAGAAGGCTCCGTTTTTAATAGCTATTACACTGAGGTGTAGGGGAGGGTGCTATTCATTTCCCTGGATTACTCTATTTTACCCTTGATACGTACCTTATAACGCTGAGTGTTAAGCAAGGAGGTATCAAGTACAATTGTTAAAGTCTTTGGTATGACGCGACCTAGGATTGAACCCAGGTTTCCCGAACCATTGGCAAACACTCTACCCACTAGGCCAATATACGCCTCCATAATCAGAACCCATATGCAGAAATCATCACATTCCTTAGTTCGTATATTCCGGTTAGAGTGCTCTCTAACCTTCTCTGGGTGTGCTCTATTTAAAATTCCGAAGCAGTTTTGTAAAGTGTTCTTTATTCCATTCATAATTTTTGAGTGCTAACTTTCACTAACATTTCAATTAGAATAATTCCCAGATCCGAGCGATAAAGATTCACACTGCACTTGAAAACATTTTTATTCATTTAGAATGTACAGGGAATATTCGTCCTTAAATGGTTGAAAATATTCTGAAGTGGGCGACGACAATTTATCGCTTGGATCTGGCGATTGTCTTAATTTGTGTCGTCATGAACGTTAGAAAATGAATAAAAAAAAATAAAGAGGCATTCCGTACTGACGCAGCATACAACTAGGGAAAGATAAAGAACGCACAGCTTTGCCCAGTCGGCTGAGGCTGTAGAATACACTGACTGCAGCTCTATAGATTGGTAAAACCCCACCGCCAACGAGTGTCCTGATATGATAATAAACAATCTCATGGTGAGGTTCTAGTTTTGGGGAATGTGGAGTACATCTTCATTGCCATCGCTCCAAGGTCTACTCTGGTCTAGAGTGGTACCACCTGATAGGGTCCTATCTATGGGTCAAATAGAACAAAATTATGTACTTATGCTATTTAAAATAGAACTGTTTTTGACATTAAAACTGTACTTACGCTAAACTGAATTGTTTGAATTGAATTGTTTTGACATCTAACTGTGTGTAAAGAAAAACCATACTTATACTAAGCTGAATTGTTTGAATTAAAACTATTTGGCTAAACTGAATCGCTTGAAATAGAAATGTTTTTGACAATTAAACTGTATTTATTGTAAACTAAATTGTTTGAAATAGAAGTGTTCATTTGTATAAAAATGGATTTGGCTTTAAATAACCTACAAAGGTTGATATGCCATAAAACCGAAATAAAAAAAACCCCAAAATAACATGTCATGCGATTGCTGCGTTGATTTCAATAGAGATTGATGATCGATCAAAACAACAAAATAAGGATTACAGTTTGAATTATAATTATGACATCACATTGATAGTTCAATCAAGACCAATATAACAATTTAATGCTTTATGATATATATACATAATCGAGAAACAAAAAAAATCAATAAGTATATTTCATAGAATAACGGCCACCTACCCCCTATCACGAAAACTATTCAAGTTAGACGAGCCAGACATGCAGGACACTGCTGGAGAAGCAAGGACGAACTCATAAGAGATGTACTCTTATGGACCCCCACACATGGCCGTGCAAAAGCAGGACGACCAGCACGAACATACATTCAGCAGCTATGTGGGGATACGGGATGTTGTCCCGAAGACCTACCTAGGGCGATGAACGATAGGGAGGAGTGGCGAGAGAGGGTCAGGGATATCCGTGCTACCAGCGCGATATGATGATGATTGATTATCTTGTTTCTCAATTGATTTTCTTCTTTCTCAATTATATTTTGCTTTGGATAAGTTTATTTATATATGTTTACATATATAAACTTTACATTGAGCACTCAAATTGGAGAATACCGTTTAAGTATATTTATAGAATCTGTTTATATAATTTAATAATATGTATATATGTATATATGAATATGTATAAAGATATTTTGGGCGTACAACATTTAATCAGAGCAATAAAAAGACCTAACGTACCACTTATAATCAGAATAAAAACCTAAAAAGAAAAAAAAAAAAAAAAGAAAAAAAAAAAGAAAAAGTGACAACGTAGCTGACCGGTTGTGTTCCTCACTCAACGGCGCTAAATCGAGGAAAATATCGTGAAAAATAAGTAAATAAAGAAATATGGAAATGTTTTTTAGAAAAAAATTGTATAGGAGACAATATCGAAATAAGATTTAGTTATAGCAAACATTTCACTCTAAAATTCACGGCGAAGTCACAAATATTTATAAAGAATTCTGAAGACCACTGTCTCATCAACCGATACAGACTTCAATAGCAAAGACATGGACACCCATCGATAGCCTATCGGTCATATGGAAGTCAGACCTGACCGATAAAATGAAACGGAATTTTTTCCAAGCTGCGTTCGTATCGATCCTGCTATATGGATGCATTGCATGGACGCTAACTAAACGTATGGAGAAAAAGCTTGGCGGCAGCTACACAAGAATGCTACGAGCAATATTGAACAAGTCCTGGAGATAGCACGCCACAAAGAAGCAGCTGTACAGCCACTTACCACCCATTACAAAAACTATCCAAGTTAGACGAACCAGACATGCGGGACACTGCTGGAGAAGTAGGGACGAACTCATAAGTGACGTACTCCACGTGGACGAGCAAAAGCAGGACGACCAGCTAGAACCTACATACAACAGCTCTGTGCCGATACTGGATGTAGTCCTGAAGACCTGCCGGAAACACTGGTCGATAGTGAAGGGTGGCGAGGAAGTGTCAGGGATATCTGTGCAGATGGCGCGACATGATGATATATATATATATTATCCTTCTTCAAGGACTAACTATTTACTTGCTTTAGTAGTGAATACTGACTGTATTAATGGTAGAAATGCCCTACTTTTACCCTCTTAAAATCATTCTATCCATATGAGTATGTGTGTGTATGTGCGTATGTGTGTGTGTGTGTGTGTGTGAAATGAAAAGGTTTCTGCCTGAGTGCTAACTTCCAGAATAATAGAAAATAAACCATTCAAGAACACACACACACACACACACACAGATATATATATGTATGTGAGAATATATATTCTAGAAGAGATAAAAGAATTTCATTCGTTTTTTACCGTTCCTTTGTTTTTGCGACTTGCAAAGTGCACAAAACTGAAAATAATCTGAATAACTGAGTTAAAAATAAAGCAGCTGTTACATGCCATCAAAATCTATCCATCAATAGATAAATAGATAGATAGATAGATAGATAGAGAGAGAGAGAGAGAGAGAGAGAGAGAGAGACCTTTCTCTTTTACTCCCTAGTAGCGTCTTTTACTCTCTCTTCATTCTTATACCTTTTGTTGTCTTGATGGAGAAAACAAGGAAGAAAAGGAAAAATAGACAAATAATGGAAAAGAGAAAAGAAAGAGTGATAGAGATATAGAAAATTAGAGAGAAGAAAACAAATTGCTAGTTTGCTATATATATATATATATATATATATGAAGAGAGAGAGAGAGAGAGAGAGAGAGAGAGAGAGATTGACACAGAATTTTGAGAAGTGTGTTCTTTTTAGTTAAATCTTCATGCCGATATGGTAAACAGATTCACTTACTTTCAATACTTGGACAGTTTTTTGTGTTTAAGTGCCTGTTTTTCTTTGTGCGCATGTGAGTGCATTTAAGAACTCCTCCGCTCGAGAAGGATTCGACTGTGATCAATTTTTATGTGGAGTTTAACAGGTTTGAATTCAGAGTTTTCTTTCTCCTACACCGGTTGCCATACCATGGTTAAAGAGCCCAGAGTGCCCAACTATTTATCTGTAGCTTGCAGGAGAATAATTGGATTCATACCTTTCCCAAGTATATTAGCGCTATGTGAAATACAAACAGCCACGCCCAGAGATCGAACCCGGTTCACCGGGTCCATTTTCTACATCGATTCTATGCGTGTATGTGTGTGTGTGTGTGTGTGTGTGTATTTACCAAACCTCTCCGACCAGTAAAGATGTGACACTGGGTCAATTTTTAAGCAGAGTTTAACAGGTTTGGATTCAGAGTTTTCCTTCTCCTAGTCTGGTTGCCTCACCAAGGCTAAAGAACACAGGTTGTCCTACTGTTTACCCATAGCTGGAGGGAGAACAATTGGATTCTTACCTTTCCCAAGAGTATTAGTGCTATGTGAAATGCAATCAACCTCGTCCAGGATTTAAACTCGAGTCGTCGAGTTAATTTTCGACGACGATAACCATTAAACTACAGTCACCCCCGTGTGTGCGTATGTATGTATGTATATATGCAATTATGCACACATAGACAGACATATACGACGAAAAATTAACAATAGCGAAATTTTGATTTAGAAATTTAAAATTCAAATGTTCAGAGCAGAACCACATATATAATGCAGTGATAATGTCAAGACTTCTGTGTAAAATCTTTGTTTCATAAAATGGCAATCCATCTCAATAACGTAAAAAAAACTACAATAAGTACAACGGCTTTGCTTCACACTGTATCAAAAAAGAGGTTTCAGAGAAATGAAAAACACAACAGAATAATTGTATTAAGATCCCAAAGAGATCCTAGAGTCTCTTTCATTGTTCTTATCTGACTCGCTAAATACAGCTTCGTTTTCGATAATCTTTGAACACAGCTCGAACCTGTAAGTGAGTGCTTGTGCAGGTCAACCCCGTATATATATATATATATATTTATTTACCAACCCCTCCGCCCAGGCAAGATATGACACAAGGTCAATTTTTAACGGAGTTTAGCCGGTTTGAATTCAGAGTTTTCCTTCTCCTAGACTACTTGCCTCACCAAGGCTGAAGAACCCAGCCTGTCCTACTATTTACCCATAGCTGGAGGGAGAATAATTGGATTCATACTTTTCCCAAGAGTATAAGTGCTATGTGAATGGAAATCTGTCTTTTCCTGGATTTGAACTCGTGTCACCGTGTCCATTTCCTATGACGAAAACCATTACACCTCCTTATGCATATTGACCAATTTATACATACGGTGACTCAAAATAGATGCGACCCATTAATATGATAATTCATATTGCATCAAGTAATCTTTCATCTGAGTCTTAAAAAGCAATCATATCACTTCGGAAAGGTCAAAACAGATGACAAGGGCAGAAATTGATTGAGTTTATCCTATAGTGCACTTGAAAGATCAAGTTCTTGGGAACGTCGTCAGAGGGACTCTTCGGACTCTTTCCGACAGATTATCTAACTGCATCCACCTTGTCAGGATATCTTGCAGTGAACTTCCTGCCAAATCTGTAATTTTCCGCCTTCTTTTTGAGGTTGTTTACTCGCCTTGTGGCTCAGAATTTGTGTACATAACAATAAATCTGGCTTTTCTGGGGATAATTTTTAAGTTAAACTTTCTGCAAAAGTTTGCTTGCTCAGTTTTGAATTATTTTGTCTCTGAATAAGGAATGACACAAAATATTTTTTCCTGTCTAGTCCAAGGCATTGTAATCAAGCATTAATAGTTGTTATAGCAAACTATTATCAAGTTCGAAACAAAAAAGAACAAAACATTGCTATCTGTAGAGTTAACGAAGCTCTTTGCTTCGACGTGGCACAAGACCGATTGAATGTGGCACCCACTTATTATTAGAGTTATTAACAGTCACATGGATCCCATGTATATTAAGACACCCGGTATATAATGGACTCTCCTTCGATCCCTCAGTTTGAGAGCCAAACGGTTCTGGTTTGGTTTCTTTGTTTAATGGCAAATCAACCTTTGTAGGTTATTTAATGTCAAAGCTATTCTCCTAGAAGAACAGTAGTGTTACTATTTAACCCATAGTTGGGAGGATAAGGGGGTTCATACCTTTCCCAAGGGTATTTGCCCGAAAGTGAACGTAATAGAGCGACTGGAGTACGAACTCGCTTACTACGATTCCGCAGTCCATCGCTTTAACCATTACACCACGAGGACCCCCCCAAACGGTTCTGTTAAAGATATTAACTGTACTGCTAAGTACACAGGTGATTTATTTATAGTGTTGACGGTTAAAGGAGAACTAGCCAGACTTTTTGGATGTGCTGGTAACAAAAGAATAGTGCGCTAATGTACCAAAGATCCTCCCGACCAACACTTCACAGGTTTTTAATTCAAATGTTTTCCCTGTTCTATCAAGGCTAGAGAATTAAGTCTGCCCCACTTTTTCACCTACAGCTGGGGGTAGGAAGAAGAGTTGGATTCATGCCTTTCTCAAGGACATTAGCGCGAAGTGAAACGCAAATATCTTCGTTGAGTCCATTTCCGTTACGCCACTCGGGGATGCATATATATATATATATATATATGTAACAGGCATCATGAAAGAGCGACATCTAAAGAAAAGCTGTATGTATTTGATGAATAGCTTAGTGAAAGTGTGGGTGTTGGGATCAAGGCAAAACGTCCTGTGGAAAAGGCAATAACAGTCGGTTGCAAGAAGGACACGAGGTCGTATGTGAGGAAATGCCAATTTGTGTTTACTTAGCTTGCTGGAATTGAGAGATCGAGATGAAATAAATTCTATCTCTTCGACCAGAACCATGAGAATATTTCCAACAAACGTTAACATAGATCTATCTATCTATCTATCTATGTCTCTTCATCGCTGTCTGTCTATGGATCAGGCTGTTTTTTATCTATCTATCAATCTATCTTATTCTGTTGATCACTTTCTCTCTCTATCAATTTAATTCTATTATCTCTCTCTGTTCATATACATCTATCTATCAATTATAGACCGCCTGCCGATCTATCTATCTATCTATCACTGGAAAGAAGTAGTGGGGGTCACAATTTCCACATAAACGCAAAGATCCTGAACCGACACTGGACGTGCAAAACATCAAAACAACCTTTCTTGTGCCTCTTTTTTCTTTCTTTCATCCACCTCGTTTATTTGCCCCCTTGACCGTTCAAGAAAAAAACGCAGGAAAAACAAAACCTTAACAAAAACAACAACAGCAATAACAAGAAAAACAACAACAAAAAAAACAACAAAGAAATATCCATGTTGAGTGAGATTCCACATAACCTCACCTATGACTCCTGATTATAAAGACCAAAGATGGTTGGATAGATTGCATAGTTGGCCTTCAGAAGTTTTAAAGAAAGAGAAAGTGGACAGTGCGAAGATGAGCTGAAGAGAGAAAGAGAAAAATAATGACAGTATGGATTTGATATGCAGGAAAAAAAAAAAAAGGAATTAAGATATCTTAAGAGACATTCTCTTATGTTCGATATAATATAATATAATATAATAATATTACATCACATATCCATTATACCGGCTCATTGGCCTAGTGGGAAGAGTGTTCGCCAATGGTCCGGTAGACCTGGGTTCAATCCCAGGTCGTGTCATACCAAAGACTTTAAAAATGGTATTTGATACCTCCTTGCTTAACACTCAGCAATATAAGGTACGTATCAAGGGTAAAGTGGAGCAATCCAGGGAAAGGAGTAGCGCCCTCCCCTACACCTCGGTGTAATAGGAATTGAAAAGGGATCCTTCTGGTCGCTCTCGACTATGATCACCAACTACAACTACAACATTACATTTATTTATACTACATACATCTCATACATCATAATATGTAATGGTTGGATGGTTGAAATATCAACTATTGTGGATTATTTAATGCCAAATTCTGTTTATATATATATATATATATATATATGATGGTTACTGAAACCGAAACGTTACCTTCGACTTTTCATCATAATATATTCACCTATTTGGATTATGTTTTTCTGCAACCTTCATACTCTCGGATTTTATCCATATTTATTTCCATATATATATATATATATATATATATATATATATAGTTGTAATATTTCGTTCTTTATACAAGGAAAAATTTCTTCAAACTCTTGAATAAAGAACGAAATATTACTACTAAACCTGTTTAAAGTATTTGATTTATTCACTTTTCATCTTATTTTTTTGGAGAATCTGACGAGATGAAAAGTGGATAAATCAAACACTTTAAACAGGTTTAGTAGTAACATTTTGTTCTTTATTCAAGAGTCTGAAGAAATTCTTCCTTGTATAAAGAACGATATATTACAACTAAACCCGTTGTGTTTGATTTATCTACTTTTCTATTCATTTTATTGTGTATATATATATATATATATATATGTATATTAAAAGGAATAGGTTCACAAAGAAATATATATTTTCTAATTCATTTATTTTATTCTTTCTTACACGTGTTTCAAGCTTTTTACTATCTTCAGAGAATATTTGATAATTTTGGCTGGGTTTTGGTTTATATAGTGGCGGCTGCCCTAATGTTTTCCCGTGAGAATTTTTTTGCAGGTGTTGCGTCTTTCTTTCTCTTTTTCTTCCCCCCACTTTTTTTTTCTTTTTTAAGAGCGTGTTCAGTGTTTTTTGAGGGTGTACTCTTTGTGGACCTATTAATTTTAAAATAATAACTTTTTTCTCTCGTTGAACCAACAAAAATAAAAAAGGGAAAAAATTATATATATATATATATATATATATATATTTGTGAGCAAATTGTCTATAGTCGGCTTTATTTTAAAAAAGTTTTTAGAGTTCATTTGTTTGCACATAGTTAAATGGTTTCAAGTATCCACATCAACAACAAATACATCTATATAATTCTAATCATTTGCTTGCATACAGTTAAATAGCTTCAAGTATTCCATCTAAGACTAATGATTTTATATGATATCAATAATTTGCTTCCACACAATTAAATGGTTTCCTGTATTGCTAACATTAACATAAGAAATTCTATTTATCAAGTATTCCTATGTAGTATAACTAAATCGCACCAGTTGAATGGTTTCCAGTAAGTAAAAATAATAAAATAATAAAATTTTTTAAATCCTATTCTGAAGATCTTGTGTTTTTCATATATATATATATATATATATATATATATTAACTAATCTACTATCTACCAGCATTCACGGTTACCAAAAAAAAAAAAAGAAAAGAAAAAAAAACGTCAGGAATAATAGAGGAAAAAAGAGGGGAAAAAAGAAAAAATGTCATAGGACAAAAAGAAAGAGAAGGCCAACCCCGTCACACCAGTCGAAAAAAATCAAGAGATGTGCAGTCAGTTGGTCAAAATAAAACTAAAACCTGTCGTAAACGCTGCAATGCCACAATTACAAGAGTGCTCAACGCGAGTGGAGCCAATTACAAAATTAACTTAAATCGCGAGTCAGAATTCTCCCACTAAAGTTTAACGGCTCATCAGGGAGTCTCATACTGACACATACAGGGGTCAGTATGAGACTCCCGTATGAGCCGTTAAGGTGAAACTTTAGTAGGAGAATTCTGACTCACGATTTAAGTTAATTATATATATATATATATATATATATATATAAGGCTTATGGTTCTTACTGGCTGTTTTGATGAATTAACAGAGGACCAAATGCTGCAGTATTGTGAATTAGTGCTCAATTCGACAATGGTCCGGGTGACCTGGGTTCAATCTCAGGTCGCGTCATACCGAAGACTTTAAAAATGGTTCCTGATACCTCCGTGGTTAACACTCAGCAATATAAGGTACGTATCAAGGATAATAGTGGAGTAATTCAGGGAAAGGAGTAACGCCCTCCCCTACACCTCAGTATAGTAGCTATTGAAAAGGGAGCGTTCGGGTCACCCTCGACTTCGGTTGCCAACTTTACTTTACTTTTTTACTAATCAATGATAGATCATTTACATATAGAAATTGTCCTTGTGGGTAGAGTTTTCGCCAATGGCCCGGGAGACTGGGGTTCACTTCCAGGTCGAGTTATACCATAAACTAAAAAATTGGTACATGATTCCTCCTTGTTTAACACTTAGCATTATAAGGTACGTATCAGGGTAAAGTGGGGTGATTCAGGGAAAGAAGCAGTAGCACCCGACACCTTGGTGTAGTAGCTATTTAAAAGGGAGCCTTCGAGTCGCCCTCGACTACAGTCATCAACTTTACTTACTTACATATATATATATATATATATATCAATTATATCCAATAGGTGTCCAAAGACTACGGTGGTGTCCCCGTGGTGTAATGTTTAAAGCGATGGACTGCGGAATCGTAGTAAGCGAGTTCGAATTCCAGTCACGCTATTACGATAACTTTCAGGCAATTACCCTTGGGGAAGGTATGAACCCCCTTATCCTCCCATCTATGGGTTAAATAGTATCACTATTGTTATTCTACAAGAATTACTTTGGCATTACATAACCTACAAAGAGTTGATATGCCATTAAACAAAGAAACCAAACCAAACCAAAGACTATAGCTGTGAAATTTTCGTATATTGAATATATGAGGGATCATCTTCAGTAGAAGTGTGTATGTCATCTGAAGAGGCGGAGATAATATTCATCGTCGAAAAAAAATTATAATGGCACTTTAACCGTGGTTGAATTTTCTTCTAGTTATATATATATTATTTGAACTCGGTAACGAACACTATACAGCCTGAACATGCCTATAACATCTGCAGTCGGGTCTGTTTTCCCAAAGCCGGATTTGGGTATCATATCAGATCTCATGACAGCAAACAATCCCAGCCTACAGATAATTCGTGTCAATTCTATAACAAAGTATCAGGGTCTGCTATCCATATAAGAGCAAACGGGGTGTATGTGAACGCCAAACATCTATATTGTGTTTGTCACATAAGTGGTAGTGCTGACAAAGGTAGAGTTGACCTTTAAAGAGACTTGCGTGCCTCGGTTGATCTTGGCGGGTGATAGTCTTTTTTAGTAAGGAAGTAGCACTGTCACTGCACCACACACACACACACACACACACACACACACACATATATATATATATATATAATTTAGAATGAAAGATAATTCATAGTGAAACCTAATACATGTATTTTACAATAATGGATCAAAAACAGCATGTTGTGGCGAGATTTATACTAGTACAATACTTTTAAAATGTTTTAAATTTGAATAAAGCAATTCTTAACCAAAGTCGAAATCGAATAATAATAATAATAAGCTGTCCTGGAGAATGACTCACACAAACTCCTCTGGGACTTTTACATACAAACGGACCACCTAATCTCGGCCAGACCTAATAGTAATCAATAAAAACAGAAAACTTGCAAAATTATCGACTTTGTTGTACCGGCTAACCACAGAATAAAACTGAAAGAAAATGAAAAAGAAGGTTAAGTTAAAAAAAAAAAACATGGAACATGAAGGTGATTATTATGCCAATCGTGATGGGTGCATTCAGTGCAGTAACTAAAGGACTATTAAAGGAACTGGAGGACTTGAAAGTTGGAGGACGAATGGGGACAATCCAAACGACAGCATTGTTGAGAACGGCCAGAATACTGAGAAGAGTCCTGGAGACTTGAGGAGACTTACTGTCAATCAAACTCCAGTGAAAGACCATTAGCTAATGCTGATGTGAAAAACTCTAAGGGAGTAAATAATCATAATAATAATAATAATAATGATAATAATAATAATAATAAGAAGAAGAAGAAGAAGAAAGCGAAAAGAAGTATATGTACCTGGACCTTGCAAGAGAACTGAAAAAACTATGGAACATGAAAGTGACGGTAATATCAATCGGAGTTGGTGCGCTCGGTACAGACACCCAAAGAATAATAAAGGGACTGGGGAACTTGGAAATAAGACGACGTGTGGAGACCACCAAAACGACAGCATTAAGATTGGTCAGAAGAAGAGTCATGGAAACTTGAAGTGGAAGACCATCAACTAACGTTCGCGTGAAAAACTTTCAAAGGAATAAAATAATAATAACAATTATAGTGAATGTATTCGCACATTTTGATTCGGATCTAATTTCAGAATTTTTTTTTTAATGTCTGACCAAGGAAGATAACTCCTGGGGTAGATTTTCTTTGACCCAGGATTGATACGATCGTTATATTGATGAGTGTTGTTTGTAAGATGTAATTTGCATATTGGTGCGTGGAGGTTAATAGCATGGAAACTGGATTCGGTGAGCCGTGTTAAAGTTCCGTCTAGTTAGTTTGAGGTCACTTCACACCAATGCCCAGGAAATGTAATATAATGGCCGAGGGATTTCGTTTCATGCTTTTGGGTTTACTTAGGCTGAGAACCTTTCGGCTCAGTGCATGGGTTACTTAGATGCAACATTAAAACAGGTGTTTACGCGCGCACGCTGAGCGGATGTGTCACTCAGAGATGTCACAATAGCCCAGATGGGAAACGGAGTGCGAATGACGTCACGCACCGGATGCGCGCGGTGGATTTTGGGAGATTTTGAAAAAGTCAGTTAGTTGAGATGAGACCAGCTTCGGGGGAAGACGGTTGGTTTTCGCTTTTTCGCGGAGACCTTTGTGGCGGGTGCCACACGTGTTGGTGGGAGGCAGATGAAAAAGCCGGAATAGAAAGATTGTGCTTCTCTCTCCTTATGTCGAAGAACCTTTAAACTCAAAGGTAATAAAAAGTTTCGTACCTGAACAAAGAAGTCGTCAAGTGTTTTTCGTGTTTCGAGATTCCTATGTTCTATGCTATATATATATATATATATATATATATATGAACATCATGAGTACGTTTCACACATAGCCAAATCGGGCTATGCTACAGAAAGACCTCTCTCAATATGTCAAATCCAGGATTACACTGTGCTACTGACATTATGTAGAACGTATGACTCGGCAAGGAGACGAGTACCATGAAGTTACCTAAAAAATTCTACAATGGACCTATCATAATATCTTGACAGTCATGAAATAATTGGACTTCTGAGTAATACACAGGCGAAACGGTTATCGTCGAAGGAAGAAGACTCGGATACCCGAGTTTAAATCTCGGTCGAAGCAGTTTGTATTTCACATAGCACTGATACCCTTGGCAAATGTATGAATCCAACGATTTTCTACCCAGCTGTGGATAAATAGTCGGGTAGGCTGGAATATGCACGTGCATATTTTCAGGTGTTCTGACGAGTTTGTGTATTTTTCTCTATTACATATATGCATAATATAAATATTTACCAACCCCTCCGCTCGGGCAGGATATGACACAAGGTCAATTATTAAGCGAAATTTAACAGTTTTGAATCCAGAATTTTCTTTTTCCTAAACTAGTTGCCTCACAAAGGCTGAAGAACCCAGTCTACCCAACTGTTAACCCATAGCTGGATGGAGAATAATTGGATTCATACCGTTCCCCAAGGGTATTAGTGCAATGTGAAATACAATCACACTCATCCAAGATTTGAATTCGCGTCGCCGTATCCATTTCCTACGACTATAATCATTACACCACGGGCACCAGCATGATATTACTAGATATAATATGTATACAAATGTCTCAATATGCGTAAGTAAGATTATATATATATATATATATATATATATATATATATATATATCAAACAAATGTGCGTATGTGAAATTTTATATTTATATATATATATATATATAAAACAAATGTCTCTATATACGTAAGTTATATATATATATATCACACTTACGCATATTGAGACATTTGTTATACACATACACACTCACACACTCATATATATATATATATATATATATATATATATATATATCAAATGTCTCTATATGCGTAAGTGACATTATGAACAAGCTATATGTTGAAGAGGTTCAAAATGGAAAAAGGTCTATTTAATAATGATGGACAATAAAGTAGACGTGGCTTTTTTGGCTTTACTGTTCAATCGCAAAACGGGGAAAAATGTCTCTACTGTTTAAAGAACAGGAGTAAAAACAAGGGGGAATGTTTTTCTGAGATTGTCGTGAGAAATCTCGCAGACACGCACATTCTCTAAGGGGGATAATTATTAATTATATCGCTGAGCATATATTAGTAGCGACCTCGGAGTTAGGGCTTTCGGGCTCAGCCCAAGGAGCTATTCCTTTAAATTTCTTAATCTCCAAAAATATAAATTTTCTAAGAAGAAGTAATTTTTCCTTGACTTCGGTTGGACTCAATGTTAGGAATAATTGCTTTTTATTTTTTGCATTAAAATGTTGATTTAGATCAATTTTGCCAACATTTCATGAAAAAAAACGTGGCTAGTTATTCCGGAATCATGAAAATCAGCCCGAAAATCAACAAAATGCTTCTGATGATATGAATTAGACAAATACATTTCTTGCTGAAATAATGGGAAAAAAATGCTGATTAGTATGACAACCTTCCATAAGAAGGAAAATCTAATTTAAACCACAAAGAGAGTGATGGGCTCCACTAGGCTTTTCCTGTCGAAGATACACTTCATGGATAGCGCCCCAATGATTAAACCTAGTTACAGAACCAGTGAGGATGATGATGAATTGGACTAGTGTTTTCACATCAACCCAACGTTTCTGATGTATCTTCCTGACTTCTTCATGAATCCTCGTTGTCGGTAATCTTCGGGAAATTTTAAATAGAAACCTTTTCAGCCCAATTTCGATTTTCAATGTTTCAACATAAAAATTTTGATATTTACATCAGCTAATATTTTCCGAAGAAACAATTTTGTTTATGTAAAACAGGACACATTAGTTGATTTGAGAGACCAACCAAAAATCCGCGTATAGATTCTTTGCAAGCGTGTGTGGGTGGATAAAATATAGTGCATATGCAGCAAAGGATCTTGTTGGTGGATTTAAAAGGATCTCGAGAACGTAGCTTAGTTGAGGACGCAGTTAAGCGTAAGAGATCCGTTTGCCTTATTCTTCTTCAGGTAAAAGAAGAAAGAAATTGAGACGTCAGTCTTGGACAAAACTGAAAAATACAATGCGTCTTGACCTGTAAAGAATAAGAGAGAAAGGAAGGTAAAGAGAGATGATACGAGAGGGATATATATATATATATATATATATATATATATATATATATATATATACTGTGTATGTGTGTGTGAGAGAGAGAGAGGAGAGAAAGAGAAAGAGAGAAAGTGAGAGAGAAAGAGAGAGAGAGAAAAAGAGAAAGAGTTGATCTGGTTATATTCGGAAAATCTTGAAATAAGATACTTTAAGAGAGAGAGAGAGAGAGAGAGAGAGAGAGAGAGAGAGAGAGAGAGAGAGACTAAATGAGTATCAATAAAAAGAAGATATATACTTACTAAGTTCTATCAGTATAGCTTAAGGTCATTTCAGAATAGCATACTGGACAGCTTGAATGCTCAAAGAACATTTGTGGCATCAACTTTCTTAAACCAGCAAGCATGTATATATATATATATATATATATATATATATATATACATAGGGTTGCATGGAGATACTGAAGATTCTTAATCGAGTCCCCACCCTCCGAAAAATAATATCAGCATTAGTATATCCGTGATATACCAACACTGAATAAATAATCTCATTTACACACACAAACATTTGATACATACATACATACATACATACATACATATATATATATATACATATATATATATATTGTGATCCACAGACAGACCTGTTTCGTTCTCTCAGAACTCTTCAGTGTGGCTTGACAGGCTATGTTTCGTTCTATGAGAACTCTTCTTTTAGGATTTGTAGTCGTAGCTTATCAATTTCATGTGCGATTATATATATATATATATATATATAATCGCACATGAAATTGATAAGCTACGACTACAAATCCTAAAATATATAGTCGTAGCTTATCAATTTCATGTGCGATTATATATATATATATATATATATATAATCGCACATGAAATTGATAAGCTACGACTACAAATCCTAAAAGCCCTACATATAAAAACAAAAAAAACTAAAATCTATTGAATTAATTTTGAAAATAGCGACAATGTTTTGAAATTCTTTTAGTAATTTTTTCCCGTATTTCTTGATATTATTCTATTTCAGTTGATAGCGTTCCCTTTTTTAAATAGCATTCCCTTTTTAAATAGCGTTACCCTTAAATATCAGTGAACCTGTTTTTATCCAATTCTGCGTTTGCATGTGTTTGTTATTTTATTAAAACCGTTCAAAAACTTTCAAAACTCATTTTAAAAACAAGACACCTTACACAAGCAAGCAACCCCTGATGTTGGCCTATGAAGGGTCCGAAAGTGCTTGAGAAATTTTTTTGAAATTCATCAACCAATTGAAACCTGAAACTAAGACATATATATATATATATATATATATATATATATATATATATATATATATATATATATATATATGTCTCTTCTACAGCCTCCCCCCTTTCCTCCTGTGTCTATTCTGGCTGTAATTATTTTATCCATTAGATCTGAACAAGTCCTGTTATTTTTGTTGTTATAGATTCATATTAATACCCATAACAGGATGGAAATAAATTTCTAAACCTAATGTGACCTTTTTTGTTTTTCTTAAAGGAAGTATATATATATATATATATATATATACATAATATTTCTGTATGCGTCCGTGAGATTATGCACAAACTTTATGTAGAAGAGGTACAAAAATGGAAATTAAGATGATTATTATATCACTATGTATTTATCAGTAGCAACTGGGGTTTCGGGCTTTTGGGCTCAGCCCAACGAGCCATTCCTTCAAGTTTCTTTATTACAAAATGATATAAATTTTCTCAAAAGAAATTTTCACATGATTTTGGCTGGAATTTCAACTCACTAATATTTACAGATTTTTTTATCTTTTTTACCCTAAAACATTGATTTAAATCAATTTTGCTAACTGCGCACGTCATAACATTACATAAAAAAAAGAAAAAAAAAAAGTGGCTATTTTTCCGGAACCATGAAAATCATTCCTAAAACCATTGAAATTCTTCCGATAATATTAATCAGACAAATAGATTTCTTGGTGAAATAATTACCCCCATCAAAAAAACAAAAAACAAAAAAACCTTCAAATGTATTTAACTTAGCGATTTTCTAAGAATATTTTTTTTTACCTTAACGTCTGAAATTTAAGTAAAAATAACTTCTTTGTTTAATACACGAGAAATCGAAATATAAGACAAAAAAGCCCCAATCTAAGTTTTATCTGTGCTTGTGCGGGTGTGGGAGTGTGTATACATTTGTATATGTTTGTGTATGTGTGTGTGTGTGTGTGTGCATGTGTGAGTCTGTGATTAGGTTCCATTGAATTTGAAATTGAGCTGTTAACCTCAACTAATCTTGTGGCGAATGTGACAGGTGCTTAACGTGGGTCAAAGACGTTTGTTTTGAAAAATAAATCATATAAAGAGAAAATATCTTTTTTGTAGCCGTATGGGAGTTAAATGGGTGAATGTCAACGGCAAAGACAGTTCTTTTGTTTTTCAAATATTCGGTTCGGCTTATATATATATATATATATATATATATATATATATATATGTAAAAACGAATAGGTCTGCGAATGACCTGAACTGGATACTTGAGTTTATATATTTCATATACTTGTCCTCTACACGTATTTCAGATTTTTTGTCTCCAAGAGATTGATAAAGGCATCGGTTGTCTGTGGTCTCTGCCTTATAGTGAAGATTTATTTGATTGAGGTTTGATTTTTTTTAATTCCTGGATTTGTATCTGTGAATGTCCTTTTGGAGTTAATTATTCGTGAAGCATTCTGACTTCAGCAGATATTTTTTTTACATATAAAAGAATGTTTTTTTAATATAGATACAAGTATTACCCTTTGTATGTGTATGTTTATATTACCATACATGCTTTTAGATCCGTGTATGCACACACACACACACACACACGAACATGTGCGTGTGTGTGAGGTTGTATGAGCGTGAAGGTGTGTGTGTTTATCAACTGAAAAATTTTGTGAGAGTGTAAGTCTGGACACAATCAGCCAGGCCGGGTTGACCCGAGAGAGAGTCACTCCCAAGGTACAATTCGGTGCAGAGAGCCATTCTGGTCTGTCAGTCCGGAGAGGTCAGTCTGACCGAACATAAGCAAGCAGGTATCTCTAACGCACTATGCCAACCAGCTTACCAAAGACTCCTCTTTGTTGCTTGACGGCGACGGCTTCAGTTTTACTCCACTAACAATTTTTACGATAATTAGAGAATAAACAATGAAAGTTCCTACCTTAGAAAGGTTGTTGAATTGTTTCGCTTCTCTTCAAGCGACCAACGATCCTATGAATCATAATCTATCAATCGACCGAGCTATCTTCATCTTTCTTTTTCTCTCGGCAGTGCGCGCGCGCGCGCACACACACACACACACACGCACACACACACACATATATATATATATATATATATATCACTCTATTCATTATCTATATTAATCTATTCTCAATTCGTTGAGATATTTCTGCTCAATCTATATTTACTCATATCTATCTTAGATTCTGTGTACCTCAGTCTGTTCATATCTATCTATCTATCTATCTATCTATCTATCTATCTCAGTTTTTTTTTTCAGTATATACCTGTCTGTCTGTCTCTCTATCTCAGTCTCTTATTATCTGCTTCAGTCACTCCAAATATCTACCTATCTCTCTATCTATCTATGTGACTTCGTTTTTATTTCACTCAATTCAAATTTCAATTCTACCGCCAGCCTCCATAATATTATGCGTTCACGACAACATAGAAATCTACCGGTCCCTATGTAGCACACTATTTTCATCTGATCATCAGCTTTTAGGTATATGTGATCCCCACTCCCGACTTCACGTATGAGCTGAACACGACACAAGGTCTATCTTTAAGAGGAGTTTTAACGGCGCTGAATTCTGAGCTTTCCTTCAGGATCAGTTACCAATGATTACAGAGCCCAGTCTACCCTACTATTTACTCAAAGCTGGAAGGAGAATTGCTAGATGCACAACTTTCTGTAGAGTATTCGCTCTGTGAAATGCAAACAAGCTTGCTAGCTTCATTTGGTAGTCTTCAATATTAACGTTGGTAGCGAGACAAAATATGACAACTTCTGTCTTATTTGAGCGAAGTATATAATTTGAGCATTTGTCGTCTTCCGCTAAATATTCCTCGTCAACAGCAGAACCTTGTCAGATCTGTGGAACCTCAATTTATTTCGTCAAAGTACCTTGCAATCTATTTAGTGTGGACTTCTCAAAATTTCTAACTGATACATCCCTTGTACCAAATTTAATTTCCATTCGCCTCAAAATGAAGCGAATATTGCCGAAATCTGAATGCTATTATGAGAGTGGGTTGATTTTTAGAAATGTTTTCAGTTTAAAGATTTGAAATTTTACAAAATGTAAAAATGTTATTATAAATTGAATATTGTTCAATCAAACAAATATCTGGTAATACTGAAAGTTACTTGTGAAGATGCCAATCTCATCGGTCAGAGTGGGGTTGGTTGGTCGTTTGTTTTGTTTTACGGCGTATCAACTCTTTTCGGATCATGTAATGCTGAATTAAATTTTTAAAAATTCAGTTTAGTATAAGTAAAGTTTTTGTTTACAAAATGCCAAAACAGTTCAGTTAAATGCCAAAACAGTTTTATTTCAAACAATTCACTTTAGTAAATGTATACCGACCCATTGGCATAATGATTAAAGCGTTCGTCAATAGCCTGAGAGACCAGGTCGAGTCATACCAAAGACTCAAAAATGGTAATTGATGATTCCTTGCTTAGCACTCAACATTATATGGTATGGATAAAGTGTAAAGTGGAACAATCCTGGGAAATGGGTTGTGCCCTACCTTCCACCTCGCTGTATTAGCTACTGAAAACGGAGCTTTCGGGTCACTGTCGACTACGGTCGCTAACTTTATTCATAAGTCGACAGTTTCAATGTCAAAGACAGTTCTATTTAGCGTAAGTAAGCAGTTTCAAAGTCTGAAACACTTCTATTTCAAACAATTCAGTTTATCATTAGTACGCAGTTTAGTTCTATTTGATCCATAGATAGGACCCTATCAGGTGCTATCACTCCGGGACAGAGTGGACCTGACTACTCCGCATTTCCCAAATATCCAGCATTACTGGAACCCTACCATCCGATGGTTTAGTGTCATATCTAGGACATTCGTTGTGGGAGGGGGGTGTCTTACCCCACCGCAGAGAAGCAGTTAGTGTATTATACACCCCCAACCGATTAGGGAAGTCTGAGCGGGGGTTTCCCTAAGTAAAAATCTAATTTTGATTTTATTCATTAAAAAAACCTAAACCAGGAATAAGAATGAAATTTTCAGGTATTTGAAGTATAATTTTTCATTATTTCACTTTATTGAATCTATATTTTTATTTTTATCAAAGGATCTTTTTTTTTTCTTTGAAAGGAAAGTTCCTATAGCGTAGTGGCTAATGTGCTGGACTGCGATATCGTTGTAAGTGAGTTCAAAATCCAGTCACGCTACTAAGTTCACTTTCGGACTAAATACCCCTGGGGAAGGCATGAACCGTCTTATCCCCCAGCAAAGAGATAAATAGTACCACTACTGTTATTCTCTAAGGATGACTTTGGCATTACATAAACCAGGTGTTGGATTAGCTAATGTCAGCAGTGTTAGCTGAGGTCGGACTTGAGCGTTGGTGGTTCGTACCGTATGAAGTCTACCTGACGACTGGACTCTGGGTTTCAGGTACGACTGCTTTTGGTCGCTGCTTATGCATCGTCTCTATGTGTGCTCTATGGCCATATTTGCATGTGTGTGCTTGCAAGTGTGCATATTCATAAGCAAGAGGGGGTATTGTTATATTCTCATATGCAGTATCATAACGACACAATAATAAAGACGCAGGAAGACTTCTTTATAAATATATGTACCTCTCACTTTATTGGAAGGGTTCGAAAAGGGTTACTCAAGGTTTGCGTGTGAGAGGGAGTTGGAGACCGAACAGAACTGCAATATTTTGACCCCCACTCTTATGGCCGTCAACGTTGTGTCTTTCTCGTTCTCCAGGGCTGCTCAACCGGAGGCCCAGGGGCTCAGCTCTCTGCTGGGTGATGGCTTTCTTGACTGAATCTTATCAGCAACTTATCTCCAACTGGTCTGGTCCCCAAACTCCATCAGGGTTCCCGAGGGCCCTTTCGGCCGTTGCTTTCCTTACCACATCTCTTCTATAAGTCTGTCCGATCTCCAACAGCAACTGTCTGACTTCTGTCTTTACTGAGTTATATAATAGTTCAACGTCCACTCAGTCGCCTACTCGATCTTTGGAATCGCGTGTGTGATCGTCATCAAGCGGAAATAACTGTCATGCAGTTCACATGTCACTCTCTTCCGGTGCATCAGTCTATGAGTGTACCATGGGAATTTTTTACCTCGTCCCATTTCATCAGCCAATTTCCGCCCACGCGAATTCCTCTCATAACTGCCATTAGAATGTGTCACTTCCTTCCGGTGCATCACCTTGGAATGGCATTTTTGGCCGGGTCGAAGGCCAAAATACAACAGTATTTCATCGAAACGTCCCCGAATAATATTTTCACTATCATACTCCAGGAAAATTGATTTGCCATTAACCAAAGAAACCAAACCAAATCTAAAGACATCTCATGACCAATTATAAACCGGGATATTTTTAATAGAATTCTTTAAAAAATAATTTGTTTAAAATATGGTTACTTTTAAGCGCTTTCTTTATGAAAATAGGATTCTTTGCGTGGTTAACGACTCCGAAAAGATCCGGATCTTTCCGGTCAGAGCTAGAAAGTTTGTTCCTTTCAATAACGAGGATATTCTGAGCAGATCGAATGTGAATGACACATCACTCATGACCATCATGCTCTGTCGATGGGGCTTGTAGTACGCTGACTGTACCCTCAGCAGAGGTGTACGATTCCCCAAAAAGGGGTGTCCAGGATAGGTCACTAAACTGTATCTGATGATGAGACTCTTGATCCGGACTCCCCAAATCTCCAGATCTGGAGTCTCATCATCAGATGCAGTTTATTAACCTATGCTGGACACCGCTTTTTTGGGAGTCGTATATCTCTAATGTACTTAGACGAAATAAATTGAAGTCCTACAGATCTTGCAAGGCTCTAACGTTGACGAGGAACATTATGAGGAGTTTACCTCTACATTGATATTACTCCCATGGTGCACCCTGGATCCTTGGGATGACAGTCAGTCTGTTATAACAAAAGTTCTGTTTTAAATCCGCGGAGAAACTGTATATTAAAAAGATAAACACTCTGTCGGCTTACTTAGGACAAGGTCATATACTAAAAGTTATTGACACGTGTTCTAATCATCATTAGTTGATGAGATAATTAATATATTAGATAAACTGAGAGATTTTTAGAAGTTAGTGAGTTCAGTTCAGAGTTCAGAGTTGGAGCCAGTCGGTTGAGATCAGCGATTCGAGCCCTCTGGGGTTAAAAAGACGAGGGAGAGAAAAGCGAAATTGGTATTTTTGTTTGGTCTACCACCAATGAATCTTATAGCATTTCTATGTAACAGCAGTGTATCTTTTTGTCTATATTTCTCTAGCGTTTTGATGACCGTTGCTGTATGAAATGTTGCGGTCAGAAAATAATTTTTCGTATCTATAGAAACAACGGTCTCGTCTTGTATTTGAGAACTGTAACACCTATTGATTTTCGAAATGGCTCCGTGGTATCACAGGCATAAAATAACTGTTGTGGCGGAATCACCAATTAATGGACTCAACCACTCTCCATAATACCGGAAGACATAGCAATACGAAGACAGTCTAGATCCGGAAGCTAACCTCGCCCCCGCGTGGTTATGCGAACTAGCTTACCGTCCTATGTTCTTGTAACCATCCTTTGTTCTTGTTAATTTATACCTAATCTAAAACCGTGGTGTTCTGTTTTCTTTGTGACCCCTTCAATGGCCATAACAATAACCCTAGACGGTTTTAAATGCTATTGAAATAAATCACCAAATCAATCAAACTTGAGGGCATCACACTTAATAGAATATTCTGTTAAGTGTGCGATATTTGGAAACTAACTTACAAGATTTAGCAGTTTTTTCTTTTCTGATAAAGGGATTTGTAAATGCTAACTAATAAATTTACCCAGCCCCTGTGGAGCTCTATGCATTTATTCATCTAGACAAAATATTATTCATCCCCACCCAGGGGTCTATATTGACCATTTTGAGAAGCCCTGGTCAAGTGAGTAACAACCACTCCTTCCACCTTTAAATGTCGAACCAATTCCTTACAAGTAATATACAACTGTTCACACACCATTCATACAACCCTTGGGGCTGCATGCCGAGAAATTTTGAGAGAGACTCCTGTTCTCAACATGTTTGCCCTAGCATCATATTGTTTCCACTTGTAAATTATTGAATCAATTGTGGTTACATGAATATTAAATTGTTTAGTAAGTGACTTAATGACCTTTCGCTACCACATATACTTGCGTAATGTTTCTGAGGTTAACTGAGTGTTCTTTCGCTTTTGGCATGATAGCAACGTAGTTCTGATGACGATTGGGGAGGAATCGTAGTATATTTTGTCCTTTAATGAGTTTGTACCTTGTGAGTCTCTCTCGATTCTTCTGCCTCTGTTTATCTATCTATCTATCGTATATAACGTTTGCATTCTAACTAATAACCTTGGTGGGGGGTGTCCTCGTGGTGTAATGGTTAAAGCAATGATCTTCGGAAAAGTAGTACGTGAGTTCGTACTCCAGTCGCGCTATTACGTTCACTTTCGGACAAATACCCTTGGGAAACGTATGAACCCCCTTATCCTCCCAGCTATGGGTTAAATAGTACCACTACTGTTCTTCTAGGAGAATAGCTTTGGCATTAAATAACCTAAAAAGAGTTGATATGCCATTAAACAAAGAAACCAAACCAAACCTAATAACCTTGGGCCAGATATGAACTTCCAGTGGTGAGTTAAATTGTACTACTGCTGATCTACTGCAAGGATAGAGTCGGCATTAAGGAATCATGAAGGTTGATATGGTATTTTACCAAATACCGAAACCGTATCTATCTATCTATCTATCTATGTTTATATCCATATACCTATTTAAGTTATATTTAAAGATGGTTGTTGTAGTTCCAAAGAAAGGATAAGGATATATTTAAAATAGGAAGGTCCACGAAGAGATTTGTATTTTTTTAATTTATTTATTTTGTTCTTACATACGTGTTATATATATGTGTATGTTTCCAGCTTGTTGCTTTCGTCAGAGAACATGTGTGGCACAAGGCCTTTTAAATGGGATACTCAATGAGACTTGAACTCACTCCTGTTTCTAGTATAAATGACTCTTGTCTGGTCAGACTTGATTTTATAAGGCTTTTTGTTCCTCTTTCCTGGAGTGTGTTTACTTTGGTCTGCTTTACCCTTCTTTGATATTTGATATGTTTATAGTTGTGCGTGTGTATGTGTGTGTGTCTGTGTGTTGGAGTGGTCTTGGGTTTCACTTGCGGCTTTTTAAGTTTATACCTTAGTTCAGATCAATCAATCTCCGTATGTTCGTATCTATCTATCTATCTCAGTCTGTTCATATCTATCATCTCTCTCTCTCTCTCTATTTCTTTCTCTCTCTCTCTCTCTCTCTATATATATATATATATATATATACGTATGTATGTATGTATGTATGAGCCCAGTTTGCTGGTGCATCAGAAGACACCGACTACATTTTTGCAGAGGAGTAAGATCCTCCCCTGACGAGTATTCTGGATATGACATTAAAATATCTGATAGTGAGGCTCCACATCTGGAGCTTGTGGAAATGTGAAATACCCCTTCATTACCATTGCTCCAGGGTCCACTTTGACTCGGGGTCCTATCTTTGGGTCAAATAGAACTGCTGGACATTTAAACTCTGTGCAAGCAAATTTCTTATGTTAAATTAAATTATTAGCGATACATAACAATAATCGCAACCATTTAACTATGTACAAAAGAATGAGTAATGTTGAAGAAAATTATTAGTGTTGAATAGCAATACTTGAAACTCTTTAACTGTGTGCCAAAATTGAATTATTGGTATTACATAACAATACTTTGAACCATATGTATAAAGAGGGTACGGCATCAAATAACGAACAATAGTTGATATGCCATAAAAAATGAGCTCAGGCTCGTTCAAAATTTTTATCAAGGAAATTTATTAAACCATATATATATGATACATATGTATGAAAAGAATTTAGCCTTAAATAACCTATAAAAGTTGGTATGCCATAAAACCCAAGCAAATCAAATCAAATTCTCTCTCTCTCTCCCCTTCTCTCTCTCTCCCTCTCTCTCTCTCTCTCTCTCACCATCTCTCTATCTATCTATTTATATATATGGATAAGTATTTTAGTTTTTTTAAACAAACAGACTGATTGATCACGAAAGTTAAGCAACGATGAGCCTCTTCAGTAGTTATGTGGGTGTTCCCTTATGAATATCTGATATAATAAGCAACCTCAGGCTTGTGTGCCAGACTAAGAAAAATCTTCGTAAATTCTAAAGTCGGCATTATCTTTTAATATCACCTTCGGTTCACTTAGTTCTAAAGTCTTCAAGAGCGTTATGAACCTAAGGAAATTTTAAAATTCTGAAGTCTTCAAGAGTTTTCTTTGTCTTTGAGATCAAAATATTTTCCCCATTCTCTCTCAGTGTCTATATCTGTATATTTCTTTCAATAGATAGAAAAACAGAAAGACTAATAGATACGCTGCGTCAATACATCTATATTTTAAAATAGAGTTAGAGGAGAAAAATAGAACAGTCCCAATGAAAATGTGTAAGGGACTGTAAATTACACAAAAAGACGGAAAGAGAGGAAGAGGTGTGTAGAGTCTGTGTGTGTGTGTGTGTGTGTGTGTGTGTGTGTGTGTGTGTGTGTGTGTGTGTGTGTGAGTGAGAGAGAGAGAGAGAGAGAGAGGTAAAAGAGAGGTAAAGAAAGAGGATGAGTCATAAAAAAGCGGGAGAAAGGCTGACGCATTGTGAACACATTTTAAGTGAAGCAATAAAAGTAAAGCGAGAAACATATTTTCTTGATAAAATTTTTAAGCGAACCTGAGCTCACTTTTTTTTTGCACATAGTTAAGTGGTTTCAAGTAGTTCTGGGTGGCGGGGTGTCCTCGTGGTGTAATGGTTAAAGCGATGGACTTTGGAATCGTAGTAAGCGAGTTCGTACTCCCGTCGCGCTATTACGTTCACTTTCGGGCAAATACCCTTGGGAAAGTTATGAACCCCCTTATCCTCCAAGATATGGGTTATATATTACCACAACTGTTCTTTTAGGAGAATAGCTTTGGCATTAAATAACCTAACAATGGTTGATATGCCATTAAATAACCTACAAAGGTTGATATACCATTAAACAAAGAAACCAAATCAAGTAGGTCTATCAAACATGAATAACTCTGTTTACCATAACTCATTTGTTTGCAAACAGTTAAATGATTTCAATTATTACAAGCACAAATAATTCTATTTAACATTAATCATTTATTTGCAGAGAGTGAATTGGTGACAAGTACTGCTACTTAACATTCTTCATTCTTTCCAATACAATTAATTCATTTGCTCACTGTCAAATGGTTCCAAGTGTATCTACGTCAATACCAATAATTCAATTTAGGCTCTCTGCTAAAGAGTTCCTTTTTTTCTGTTTCTTTTTTTTTAATGGCATATCAAATGTTAGAGGTTATTTAATGCCAAATCTATCCTTTTTGAAGAATAGTAGTGGTACTATTGAAGCCATAGCTAGGAGGATAAGGGGGTTCATTACTTTCCCAAGGGTATTTGTCCGAAAGTGAACGTGATAGCGCAACTAGAGTCCGAACTCGCTTACTACGATTCCGCAGTTCATCGCTTTAACCATTACACCAGGAGGAAAAGAGTTTCAAGTGTCGCTATAGAAGACTAATAATTCTCTTCAGCATAACTCATTCTTTTGTACATAGTTAGATAGTTGCGAGTATTGTTATGTATCATTAATGATTCAATTAGACAGTCATTTGTTTAAACACAGTTTAACGATCAAACAGTTCTATTTCTAATAAGTCATTTGTTTGCACATTGTTTAAATGTCAGCAGTTCTATTTGACCCTAGGACTGGACCCTATCAGGTGTTATGTCTCTGTTTCAGGGTGGACTCGGGAGCGATGGCAATGAAAAAGTACTCCATATTCCCCATGTGGAGCCTCACCGTCAGATGGTTTAGTGTAATATCTAGAACAATCGTTGGTCTGTGAGTGGAGGGGGTCTTACCTCTCTGCAGAGATGTAGTCGGTGTATTTCTACTGCCCTAGATGACTGAGATGGTCTTTAGTAGACGCCATACAACAGTTATGTTCCTTGGCCAATGAGGTACCAGATGACATGATAACACACACACACATATACCCCATATATATATATATATATATATATATATATATATATATATATATATATATGTATTGTCATCCACAGACAGACTGTTTCGTTATATCACAAATCTACAATGTGGTTAGACATGTAGGACGTTTGAAGCTAGGATCGAAACCCGCCCAACTTTACGTTATACTTATGATCATATCGCTCAACCAGCAAGCGAGCCACGACAACTCAGGAATTATAAGGCATTATGTTGTAGCTTTCGTTTGTTTACATTTTTGCCAAACCATATACCAGAGTGCTCAATTCATTCGAAGAGCTTTGCATTATGCGAGTGGCAGCCGTTATTTCCTTCGCCAGAGGGCTCAACTCCCGTGGGGGAGCGTATATCAAGTCGAGCTGCTAGCACAGAATCATCCATCTCTCTTGGCAGGTATTCTGAAATGGACCCAGTGTCCGCTGATGTATGTAAGTCCTTGCTGGTCTACCAACACTAGCACGACTACGTGTTGGTGCCCGTAAGAGAACGTTGTGTTTTTTCTTCTCCAGCAGTACCCTGCATTTGTTATTTATCTTACTCAGATGGTATGTGAGATGGGAGGAAAGTGGTCATCCAGCGGCTGTGTTATTGAGTGTTGATTGCAGATTTTATTCAAAACAGCTCGTTGCATTTCTGTGAGGTTCCCATCAAGCTTTTCCCATGTATTTCGTCAGCGTCCATGGGGCGCTTCCATTCTGTAGTACTGACACAGCCAAAGCTTCGAAAAATCCCGTTTTATTTTATCAGAAGTATCAGATATCCATATAATCGATAACCTGTCAGTAGAAGTCGACGCTTTCACTAGGTGTATGTTGACATAACTTTTAGTAGATGAGATCATGCTACCTCGGTATGGAAACTGGTTGACTAATTTTAGAGGTTAGCCACATAAAATAAAGATATTTTTGCACTCGTTTAAAACTCATGAACTCTGTTTTATTTGCATTCAGGTAGAGTCCGATGCCTCTGGGGGCTTGCTCCAGGTTATTCAGTAGGGATTCGGCTTGTGCAGGTGTATTTGCGCAAAGATCGAGACTATCAGCGTAGCCTGCGTCAGTCATAAACATCATGGGACTTTTTCTTAATTTGTAGTTTTATCACGCTTATAAAATTTAAGCATCCGAATACATCTAGCGAGCATCACGTGATTAGTGATCTCACGTGTCAAGAATCGCGAGATTCAACTGAGAATGTTTGCTCAAAGCAAGTCTCAAACGCGAAACTGAATGTCGTCGCTTACAAAGTTTAAATCGGTTCTCCACAAAGCCAAATAGAAAGGGTATGAAAATTCGCTTACTCTGTCTGCCTCGAAAAAAAAAAAGTGTTAAAAAAATTGACTTTCAACACGGCTCAAAAACTGGGCCAATGAAATAAGAAATTATCTCCGTCTCCGCATCATGTCTCAGTAGATTGAACCAGTTTAACTTAGTGCGGTACAAGATCTGATTGGAGGAAATGGAAAAAGGTACATTGTGTCCGGCCAAACTTTTAAGTATTTTCAGTATTTTAAATGCCAACTGTTTACCTCAGCTTGAAATAAGGTCATGATTGACTGAACATGAAAATAAAAGAGAGAGAGAGAGGGGGGGGAGTAAGTGAATGAAAGAAAACGAGAAATATGAGATCAGGGAAAGCAGATAAATTACCTCTTAAGCCCAACTACACAATATGAAAGAGAAGGAGTGACGAGAGAGAGAGAGATAGAGAGAGAGAGAAAGAGAGAGAGAGAGAGATTAAAAATTAAGGAGAGACTGAATGTCAATACCAGTGGGGACGTGAAAGAAAGAGAGATTGAGAGATGAGAAAGAGAGGTGTGTTGATAGATGTACTTGTTAAGCACTTGCTTACCCCGAGAGAATAAGATGCGGATAGAGAAGGAGATTAGAAAGAGAAAGAGAAAATGAGAGAGAAATGCTGTCCAAATTAGAGACGTTGAATGTCAAAAACAGTGAGACAGAGAACAAGAGAAGTCAGCACACCAAAACATATAGGCATAAATCCAGAGAGAGAGAGAGAGAGAGAGAGAGAGAGAGAGAGGGGGGGAGGGAGAGAGAGAGAGACGGACAGACAGACAGAGACAGAGAGTGAAGGAAAGAAAATGGGGAACAGAAATAGATAGATAGATAGATAGATAGATAGAAAATGAAAGCTTGCTCTCGCTCCCTCTCTCATACATACATACATACATATGAATAGACTGGCATAGATAGATAGATAGATAGATAGATAGATAGATAGATAGATATTTACGAACAGACTGGCATAGATAGATAGATAGATAGATAGATAGATAGATAGATAGATTGTGAGAAAGAGTGAAGGAAGGAGAAAATGGGAAAAAATAAGATAGAGAAATAGAAAGAGTAAAAAAAGAGAAAGGTGAGGACTAGAAAGAAACAATGAAGGAAAGAGATAATGTGATACAGGGTGTATGAGCAAGAGAGAGAGAGAGAGAGAGGAGATAGAAAAATAAAGAGAAAAATGGAGAGAGTGTTAGATGGAGAGAAAGAGCGAAGGAGGGAGTAAATAGGAAAGAGAGACAGAGAGACAGACTGGAAGAGGTGTGAGCTCGAAAAAACGAAGGAAAGAGATAATGTGAAACAGTGTGTGCGTGCGTGCGTGTGTGTGTGTGTGTGTGTGTGTGAGAGAGAAAGAGAGTGAGAGAGACAGAGACAGAGATTGAGACAGACACAGAGACAAGCTGAGAGTGTGGAGATAGAAAAATAAAGAGAAAAATGAAGAGAGAAACAAAAAGTGAGTAAGATAGATCTTTAGATAGATAGATAGATAGATAGATAGAGAGAGAGGGGGGGTGTTCTAAAAACGAATTCCAAGCTTAAATATAAGGGAAAAGAAAAGGAAATGAGACTAGGAAAGAAAGAAAGAAAGAAAGAAAGAAAGAAAGAAAGAAAGAAACTGTAGTGACGAGAGAACGCGTCATCCATTTTCGATTCGACACGATATCTGCTTCGTCTTTCAGCTGCCGTTCCATTTTTCTCATTTCCATCAACCGAGTCACTGCTGTAGCAGTTTTGAAAACCTTTTCTTCCATGTCCTTCTTCTCCTCCTCCTCCGGCCTCTTCTTCTTCTCCTTCCTCCTCCTCTTCCTCCTCCTCCTCCTCTTTAGGTTCTCACCGACTGCTACTGCTGCTAGTCCTTCTATTGCAGTGGGTTCCAAACGAAAAAAAGGGGAAACAGAAAAAGAAAAACGAAAGAAACAGCGTGAGAAGTTCAAACAACAAATGCATACCAGGGCGCCCTGCCTTAGAGCAGTGGTTAGCAAGTCACGCTCAAAGACCATTCTTTAGCGTTAATGAATTAGCTCCTCACCGGGTGCCTGGCAAAAATCACCTCAATGAATAACCTAGGTACTTCGTCATAAAAAGAAAAGCAGTTAAGAAAACATGTCTCGGAAAAAAACAAAACAAAAAAAAACATTGCACTAATTGTTACAAGTTTGATTATTCTCAGTGAGCGCTCCTAACTTCTTGTCTTGTGCCAAACAAAGTGAAGTAAATTATCGCCTTGCCATGAAGAAATGGTTTACAAGCTAGCCTCGCATATCATTCTTTTTTTTTCAGTTAGCTTCTCACTGGGTGTTTCCAGTCGGACTCTTTTTTTTAAAATCGTAAATTGAACTGAACAAAATCCCCAAAACACTTCACCTTGGTGTAATGATATATCCCACGAATCATTACCTAGGTAGAGAGTTCGATTCTCACTTAGTGTGATTTCATTTATAGCTTTCTTCTAAGTTTAGTCACCTTGCCGTGGTGTAATCTTTTAGTAAGTTAGTCTTGAAGACGTTTACGACTGGAGTGGCCTCCATTGTCTCAATCACTTCATATTTAAGGCCGTATGCCAGACTGAGTGACATTTGAAATAATACATGTTGCCAGGCAGTGTAATCTTCTTCAGATCCTAATCTTACAAACAGTTACTACCGTAGTGAGGTTCATTGCCCTTGTTTTTTATGTGTACTTTTTGGTGTGAATTCTTTGTTTAAGGGCATATCAACATTCGTGGGTTATTTAATGCTAAAGTCATCCTTATAGAACAACAGCAGTAATACTATTAAGCTCATAGCTGAGGTTGAAGGCCTTCTATACCTTTCTCAATGGTATTAGCCCGAAAGTGAATGTAACGGCACGACAGGAGTTCGAACTCACTTACTATGAGGTCGCAGCCCAGCACTTTAATAATTACGCTAAAGGTTCTCTTCTTTATGTTAAGTTTTATCCCTATTTAAGATAGGTTTATAAAGCACCTGGCCGCAAAGTTAACAAGCTAATATCGTTGACTTGACTCGTACTAACTTCGATTCTCACTGAGTGCCTTGAGCAATACGCCTTGTGCATGCTAGACAATTATTAGTGAGTTCTAAGGACCATATCGCTCTGACCTTGTGCCTTAACTGAACACGGCTTAGAAAAATAGTTGCCACAGAGCTTTGCAGTCGTTAGAAAGCTGTTGGTGTAGACAGTTTTTATATAGTCTTGATAATCTTTTGTTTTCACCTTGTGCCAAACTAAGCTATGCTTTATAAAGAGATGCACCCCCTCCCAAACTAGATATAATCCTAAATTTTTCTTTTGATATATATATATATATATATATATATCATCATCATCATCATGTCGCGCCGCCTGCGCGGATATCCCTGACCGTCTCTCGCCATTTCTCCCTATCATTCATCGCCTCCGGCAGGTCTTCAGGGTTACATCCCGTGTCCTCACACAGCTGCTGTATGTAGGTTCGAGCTGGTCGTCCCACTCTTGCACATCCATGTGCGGGGGTCCACAGGAGTACATCGCTTATGAGCTCGTCCTTGCTTCTCCAGCAGTGTCCTGCGTGTCTGGTTCGTCGAACTTGTATAGTTTTTATGATGGGGGGCAAGTGTCCGTATAGTTGGAGTCTCGTGGGGTGTTGTCGCCAGGACTTGTTTAATACTGCTCTCAACATTCTTGTATAATTTCCGTCCAGCCTCCTCTCCAGCCGCTTCGTAAGCGTATATATATATATATATAAGGAAAAAGGAAAGTTTTTTTTAAAAAAAATGTTTCCATTTCGGCCAAGAATACGAGATAATGCAATATATTTTTTAAAATCGACTTTACTTTTCAAGAGTGTTAAAGAAATGACCATTTGACGTTTTACATTACTGGCAAGTAATCGAACCTAAGAATACCAATACACCAAAAATAATGATGGTAATGATGATGATGATGATTGAAGTGGTAGTGCTAGTAAGAGTGGTTGTTTAAGAAAGAAGAATTAGCAGCAGTAGTAGTATAGTTTATAGAAATTGTGTGAATATTTATCACCAGAAAATAACAGCTGAAACTGCTACAACATCGCGAATTTTACAAGCCAACTGATGTAAAGGCCTGATGATTCTACAAGCCGTGTGTCCCTCGTTAGGTTCGAAAGTAAACAGTATTTTGATTCGAAATTCGGCGAATGCTTTGAAGACAAAGTATAATTATAAAGACCTGAAGCTTTAAGTCATTAATGAAAGATTTTCGTTTGATTTGCCGAATATATTCGTGTATAGGTCGAATTCTGAAGGCATAAATATAAAGCAAAAATCAACTTTAATCATTTCAATAAATTATCGATTTACTGACACTAAATCGAGGTGTCGACTTATACACGAGATTGACATGAACGACTGCATACTGTACTTTTATGCAAAGTAGAATAAAAGGAGCAAACAGTGAGGGACAAAGTTACGAGCAACCGTTTGCAGGCGCAGCACCCCAGCCCTGGCTCTACGGTAGGCGTTCTAAAAATATATTTTAGTTAGAAAGTGATCATTTACCTAGTATGGCTGAGTACAGCACAAACCCAAATAGGGGTAGGGAGATTGTAGAGATTCCTGGTAGAGAGGGCCACCCGTATTACAAATCAAACATTCGGAATCATGGCTTTTGTCCAGACTCCATCGTCGACCAGTCAGTATAGAAGTGGGTGGGGAAGATGAGTAATCGTCAGACACTATAATAGTTAGAATTATCGGAGAGGATTAAAGCTTGTGAGGAAGATGAATATCTGAGGAGAACAACTCTGCTACTTGATACTAAAGGAGTCTGGTGTAAAATGATAATAATAATAATAAGAAGAAGAGTTCTGGAGACTTGAGGAGACTTGCTGTCACTCAGACTCCAGTGAAAAACCATCGGCTAACGCTGATGTGAAAAGCTCTCATGAGTGAATAATAATAATAATAATAATAATAATAATTGTGATTGGTGCTTTATTAAAAGGTATGGAGGACTTGGAAGTTGGCGGACGGGTAGAGACTATCCAAACGACAGCATTGCTGAGAACAGCCAGAATCCTGAGACGAGTCCTGGAGACCTGCGGAGACTTGCTGTCACTCAGACTCCAGTGAAAAACCATCAGCTAACGCTGCTGTGAAAAACTCTAATGAGTAATAATAATAATAATAATAACAACAACTTTGAAAGGTCCCAAAGATACCCGTAAAAAATCGGAGTAAGATTCAAAGTCTTACTAAAACATCGGAGTAAGACAGCAGCCTCACTAAAGCTAAACAAAAAATACAAAACAAAATCTTTTGATCATCTGATTCTGTTGGTGAAAACATGCAACTACTACTACTACTACTACTACTAATAATAATAATAATAATCATAATCATAATAATAATAATAACAACAACAACAATAACGATAAAAACATACAAGAGAATGCATTGCAGCACCGAAGAGACTTGCAGTCACTTGCTCCCCCACCCAAAACCACCACTTGCAACTCAAACAGGTGCAAGTAACAATAGTGCGAATTGAATCTGCTGGTCTTACCAAGCTAAATTTAGCACGAGGCCGATTTTAGGTAAGATTTTGAGCGGATCGAACTCGCTATCTGTTCAAGCAAAACGCCCTCCACCTCTAAGCGTAGATTGTAACAACTGAAATAAACGTGGCAGTGGTAACAGTAGCAGTAGCAGTAGTAGTAGTTGTTGTTGTAGTAGTAGCATCAGGACAAATTAGAGTTGAATAATTATTTTTAGTTGAAGAACAAGCTTATCACAACATCCATTTGGTTGGTGG
>OY757927.1:73293306-73348306 GCA_963585895.1 Sepioteuthis lessoniana | reverse complement strand
GGAGCAGTGGTTAGCGAAAGGGCCTTGAAGATCATTATGACTGGTGCAAGTTAGGTGGTCACAGAGCTCTCGATTCTTATAGCCTTGTGCCAAACTAAGGTAAACATCATATACGTCTCGCCATGGAGCAGAGATTTGCAAACAACCATGGTGGATCAATTTTAGAATAACGAGTTTGGCAAACGGTTGGTGTCTTGTTAGAAGAATGAAAAATGAGTCAACAATAATTTGAATTTTATGAACTCTATGTATTCATATATATAAGAGAGAGAGAGAGAGAGAGAGAGAGAGAGAGAGAGAGAGAGATCAGCTACTATAAAATACCTATTAGCAAAGCATATCAAATGTCCGGTGCTCCGTGTGGGTATCGAACTCACTTCATACGGAGATAAAATTCTTATATTTGTGTACTATAAACATCGCTACTACAATTGAGGTTTATCTTTTTTCTCTCCCTCTCTCTTTTACTCTTTCTTTCTTTCTTTCTTTCTTTCTTTCTTTCTTTCTTTCTTTCTTTCTCCGTCCCTCTCTCTTTCTTTCCCTCTCTCTCTCTCTCACACACACACGTACAAATGAGAAAGAGAAGGAGGAGGGAGAGCAAGGGACAACGAAAGAGATAGAGAAATATATATATATGTATATATATATATATATATATATATATATAGAGAGAGAGAGAGAGAGATGAACAGAAGGTTAAATATATTTGTTTGCCTTTCTCTGTCTCTTTCTGTTTGTCTGTCTGTCTGTCTTTCACTTTATCTCTCTTCCTATTTCACACGTATGAGAGAGAAAGAGAGAGACAGAGACTGAGACAGACACAGAGAGAGCAAAATATTTTATCAGACACGAGTGAGGGCGATGGATAGCATATGAAATTGAGAAATTATTTCAAGGGTGTAGTGAGTTCGATCTTTATTGGGAACCCAATAGTTGTCGGGTCTGTATCTCTCTTTTTCTACACACACACACACACACACACACACACACACACACACACACACACACACACACACACACGTATATATGTATATATAATTTTGTCCTAGTCTCTCTCTCTCTCTATATATATATATATATGCATATGTACATATATATATATATATATATATATATATATATATATATATATGGGTGAGTGTGTGTGTAGATTTGATGATGGCTGAGATAGTTGCGCTTTTCACCTGTGTCATTGGCATTCGATGTCAGCTAACAAAATTTTGAATGTTGATTTTAGCAGAAGGCAAGCCCATTAATTTCACACATTAGATCTGCACAAAACAGTCGTTATACCCTTTTATTTCTGCCTAGGTAATAGGATAAATTGTTACACAAGAATAGATTGGAAGAAAGGGTATATGTATGTGCATGTGTGTGTGTGTGTGTATGTGTATCTGCGTATGCATGTGTCTATGAGCGTTGAGCGTGCATGGATGTGTGCGTATGTTTGTGTGGAAGAGTGTGTGTACCTGTAGTGTGTGTGTGTGTGTGTGTGTAACGTCAGAGTAGGATTGAGTGAAAGAAGCATAAAACGAGGAAAATTTGTAAGATAGCGAATACACACACACACACACACACACACACATACACATACACACACACACACACACATATATATATATATATATATATATGTATAACGAGAGAAAACAGAGACAGAAGATTAGGGATATAACGATGTTGTGTAGGAGATAAGGTTGAAAAAGGAAGTTACAGAGGGAGAAAGAGAGAGAGAGAGAGAGAAGAAAAACGTGGGAGAACGAGAAAGAATAGAATATACTAAACAAAACAGTTGAGCAGAAAACGAAAACCTTGCACACACACACACACACACACACACACACACACACACACACACACACACACACACACACACACACAGAGTATGAGTTTGAAGTTGAAGACTGATAGGAAAATGCATTGAAGAAGAAGAAGAAGAAGAAGAAGAAGAAGAAGAAATAAATAAATAAATAAATAAAGAAGAAGAAGAAGAAGAAGAAGAAGAAGAAGAAGAAGAAGAAGAAGAAGAAGAAGAAGAAGAACGTCATAGAAGCAGGAGGGAAGAAGGATTTGCTGATTTCTTTAGCTTAACTTCCATGTTTGCTTTAAAAATCTGTCAGCTTGTATGAACGCATAATGGAGTCTGTCTGTGTGTCTCAAGATATCGGCCAGGCACCTGGCTTCCGATCTATAAGCCTACATAAATGATTATGCCCTGTACACAGTCGCATACAGGTGCACACACGCATGCGTACAAACTGTGGCAAACAAACACGAACGTATGCGCATGCGCATTCGTAAACACGTTGCAATTGCTGAACGTCGGATCAGATATGTGTACAAATACATCGGATATATTCGTCAATCTTATACGTGTCTCAAGAATGGGAAGGAAAACGGAAACGTATGCAAAAGTGTGTAACACACACTTGTGTTTATGCGAGGATATGTTAGCACACTTTGTTATTTGTATTATATATATATACACACACACACACAGGGTGTTTCAGAAATATTGATATTTCGTAATCTATTAAGTTTACCAATTCTCGGTTTGGTTTGGTTTCTTTGTTTTAATGGCAAATCAACCTTCGGGGGTTATTTAATAGTAATAATAATTTCTTAAAGAGCAGCAATGATGCTATGAAACCCATAGATAGAAGTTCAAACCTTTCCCAAGGGTATTTGCCCGAAAGTGAACGTAATAGCGTGATTGGAGTTCGAACTTGCTTACCTACGATTCTGCAATCCAGCGTTTTAACCATTACACCACGATCTCAAATTTTAATATCATATGTAGAAACAACGCAAAATCCTTTATTTTAATGCCTTTTTTTTTCAGGTGTAAAAATACCATTCACTGGAAAGTAAAAAGTAAACACTGAGCACCGAATTTTTAGTTTCTTCTACACACGATGTCAAAATTTGTGGTCATTTGAATGAGAATGTGTCAAGTTATCAAATCACGAAATGATGTCAATTTTCCTGAGCCACCTGTGCATCTCAAATGAAACGAACGTTACTACTTAATACATTATAATACCCGACCTGACGTGGTACGCTTGTTGGCCGAGCGGTATGATAATAAGTCTAACGTAAAGCGTCCTACGTGTCTAGCCACACTGAAGAGTTGTGATACAACGAAACAATCTGTCAGTGGATGAAAATATATATATATATATATATAAGTAAGTAAAGTTGGCGACCATAGTCGAGGAGAACCCGAAGGCTCCCTTTTCAATAGCTACTACACCGAGGGGTAGAGAAAGGCACAACTCCTTTCCCTAGATTGTTTCACTTGATTCTTACCTTGCACTGCTGAGCGTTAAGCAAGGCGGCATCAAGTACCATTTTTTGAGTCTTTGGTATTACTCTGCCTGGGATTGAACCCCAGACCGTTGGCGAACACTCTTTTCATTAGGCCAATAGCCCAGTATATATATATATAATCATTAACTCTTGTTGATAGCTTGAAGTTCCCTGGCTCTCTTTCATTATCCGTTCCTTTCATCTCCCGCTCCTGGCAGATTCTCTAGACTGCACCAAGTACCCACATAGACCAAATAAAAGTCTTTGCTTGTCGACCAACAGAAGTGTATCCATGTATAGGAGCCCATAGGAGAACGTTGTTTATGAGTTCATCCATACGTGAATCATAAGTTTTATCCTGTTTTATCATTTTACACATGCCCTGCCGGCTGGGACTGTGGAATACGCTAACTGCATGTCTACAGACGGGTAAGACCCCACCAAACAAATATCCTAGATATGACACTAAGCTATCTGATGTTGACGCTTCAGTCCTGGAGATTTGAGTACCTCTTTATTTCCATTATCCCAAGTAGTACCTGTTAGGGTCCCATTCACTGATCAAATAGAACTGTTTAATCATTTACACTACATGAACCCATTAAAATGTGTTAAAAAAGCTGATTAATATTCTATCGAATTCTTAGTGTTAGGTAGCAATAATTAAAACCATTTTGGAGGTGTCCTTGTGGTGTAATGGTTAAAGCGATGGACTGTGGAATCGTAGTAAGCGAGTTCGTACTCTAGTCGCGCTATTACGTTTACTTTCGGGGAAATACCCTTGGGAAAGGAAAGAACCTACATATCCTCCCAGCTATGGGTTAGATAGTACCACTTATAAGAATAGCTTTGGTATTAAATGCCATTAAACAAAGAAATCAAACCATTTAACTGTAAGCCAAAAATAAATAGTAATATCTCAAACCATTCAACTGTGTGCAAAATAAAACTCTTAGTGCTACAAAGCAGTACTTGGTGTAATGGTTAAAGCGCTGGACTCTGGAAGCGAAGTATACGAGTTCGAACTCCAGTTGTGTTAATACGTTCACTTACGGATAAATACTCGTGGGGAAAGTATCACTCATGTAAATCCTCCCAGCTAGAGGGGAAATAGTACTACTGCTGTTCTTTCAGAAGGACAGATTTGGCACTAAATTACCAAAGATGTTTGATATGCCATTTAAACAAAAGCGGTATTGAAACAGTTTAACTGCGTGAAAACAAAGACTTCTGGTACGTTTAAAACTATTACCTACAAACAATACGTTTACAAATCATATTTAGTATATATGGGGGGAGTAGGAGATAGGTTCGTAACAAGTTAGAAAGAAAGGAGTTGAATAGAGTAGCGCGTTTTTTTCTGTTTTTTTTTTTTTTTGAGAAATATGCATTAGATTGGTAATATGAGTATAGATTATTGACAAACGGGGAGGGAGATCTAGGCAAATAAGTATGAGTTAATCTGTAGCAAATGATTTCGTGAGCCAAATAAATGGGAGTTTTTTTCTTTTTATTTTCTGGCTTCGAATAAGGGTATAAGGTAAGAGTTAAAGACTCACTGAATAGTTAGAGTAGGGGCTTATTTCATGTTAGTTTGGAAGTATTAGTATAGGATAGATTTGGGGTGGGATATGTGTAAGTCTTGTTAAAGTGTAAATCATGGACGTGGACGAGAATTAAAAATTCCATCTTACCTCGGTACCGAATCCAGAAGTAGTCAGCCGAAACCGGACGAGGTAAAGATGGTATTATGTAGTAGAGGAGTGTGAAATGCCCTGTTTTTCATTGGCTGTTACTGAAGGACAGATGCCTATAAGAACGGCCGAAGTCCGGCCTTAAGTTTATTGCTTTGGTAGAGGCACGAGCGTAGCACGTCGCGATCAAGGAAGCAACTTGTCTTTTCCAGAGTCATGCCTGGGTTGCTGTCGGAGCCGATATGATGCAAAACAGTGTACTAATGCGGAACTGAAATATTTGAAATAGAACTGATTATTTGTATAAAAATGGATTTGGGATAAGATAACCAACAAAAGTTGATGTGCCATTAAATCCAAACAAACAAACAAAACACCCCCCACACACATACTATTGGCTATAAATAAGTAGAACCTCTATCAATGTTTTTCATGAAAAGTCTTCTTATTGAAATAACAGGCTATTACGATTTCTTGTGGAATATAATATTATGAAAACGGACATTATTAGGTATGATCAATTACTAACTTCTACATTCGATAAATTATAAAACCAAAAATATGAATGTGTAGCAGTCTCAAAACATGTGCAACATACGTGATTTTATTTTTGGTGCCAGAAGAAACCTTAGGACACAACTCTGTGTGTATGTGCGCTTGTCGAACCCTTCTGTTTCCATTGTGATACTACACAAAGTCAATCTATGAGTGGTGTACAACTGGTTTGAATTTACCGTTTACATTATATTAGACTAGTTGCCCCAACAAGGATAACGAGCCTAGTCTGTCCCACAAATCTCCCTGTATATGTATATATATTTATATATATCTAACCACTCCGCTCTAAGACGTATGCGACACAGTATTAACATTTAAGTGGTTTAAATTAAAAGTTTTCCGTATGCTTGACCGGTCGCCTTATCAAGGATAAAAAGTCTTGTCTGTCCCACAGTTTACACCCCATATATATATATATATATATATATATGCATGTGTATATGCGTGCGTATGTATGTGTGTGTATGTGTGTGTGTGTGTGTGCGTATGCGCGCGTGTGTGTGTTATTTAATAAGGTGTGAGTCCTATATATATCTACATGAATATTCATGCTCGATGAGTCTTAACCTCTTCAAGAACTGGTGGCAATGACACGTCCTTTAACTTTTGCACGTTGCACGTAGAATGTTCGACCTCGGTGAGATTTAGATCCCTGGAATTGGTTAGTCCTGATTAGCCTTATATTTCTGAAACCATTCCTTCCCAATATGTAATGTGTTGCAAGACACATTACCTTGATGTAAATCACACTATTAGAAGACAATTGTTATGAATGAGTGGATCTTGTTTTCAAGATTTTAGATTAGGTAGTACACGACAAATTACTTTGCTCATGAACAGCAGGAACCTTCACCGGTATGTTGTTTTCCCACATAATCCTGGCGCCATCGCTTCGTAGGGCGATAATTGTGCCCTATATTATTCTTGAGACGGCAAGATTCATCTGATATTCATGCATGTAATATCGAATTTGGACATTTCACACGCCCATTTTCGCTGATCCGTAGTGGTTACCATGCACTCGCAATTTTTGTCTGTGGCTATATAACTCCATATACAACAAGGATCAATATACAGTATGCTCTCGTATTTTCCTCACTCAGGTCCTCTCTGACCCGGAGCGGTTGTAAATGTGTTGTGTTCTGGTTAGTGAACACAAGTAGTAGTAATAATAAGACAAACCACGATATGTGAGGAAATAGTTATATTTACAGGAAGAGTATTTACAAGAGAGAGACTGTTAGTTGTAAGAACTTAGTATTAGTGATAGAGTAAGGATATACTTCAACAATAGGAACAGCTCTTCTGGTCTGACTCATAAACTGATCTCAGACTGATCTGGACTGGACTCCTGATATTTGAGCTACTGCCATATATGGTAGATGGCCTAGCTCATTATGCTGAAAAGGTAGGTGATACCCAACAAAATGTTAGGATCCAAATTATGGGTCAAATAGATCAGTTTGAATATTATTGGTATTTGATAGGAATACTGAATGACATAACTGTAAATCATATACGACTATCATTAAATAAGTTTCCAGACTTTTTTCATTTGGGCACTTTTATTGATATTACACACGTGAAAGTCTAGTCCCTTTTGAAGTAATCTCCTCTGGCTGCAATGCACTTTTTGTACCGTCCCAATGACTTCTGGAAGGACCCATGGAAGTCCTCTTCTGTGAGCGTGTCAATGATCTTCGTCACAGCCTCTTTCATCTTCTCAATTGTCTTATAACGACAGCCTCTTGGCCTAGGGAATAACCAAAAGTCACAGGAGCAAGGTTTGGACTATAGGGAGGGTGAGGAACTGTCTTGATGCTTATCTTGGTCAAATAGTTTGTGACAAGGATGGAGTTATGGACTGATGAAAATGCCACTGACCCGATTTGAAGAGTGCTGGCCTTTTCGAAAGGAATATCTACCTGAACTCCTTTACAACCTCAACATAGTAACCCTAACTCTAACCCTTTGGCCCATCAACCATTGTGTTCTAACTTCCTTACTCCTCCCACACCTCTCATTATCCCTCATAGACTCCCTGCCTTCCTTGAATCTCATATGCCACTCAAAAACTGATGTTCGATTCATGCAAGATGATCCAAAAGCAGTCTAAAGCATTCCATACGTTTCTGTGGCATTTTTTGCAAGTTTAAAACAGAATTTTATTGCATATTGTTCTTCTCAAGTGTCAGACTGCATTTTTGAAATTCACCAGCTGTGACAATGAGGCTTTAGTAGGGTGTATTCCAATTGCTGCTGTAGCTGTTCATTTGAACCTGAAATCATAAACATTGGTCAGTCATCTCATCAGATGTATAGCAATTATATGGTGAATTTTCGAGAGTCTACGACAATTTTAGATATCTGTTCAAAAAAGTCTGGAAACTTATGGAAAGCACCACGTATATTAGATTAGAACTATAATCATTAACTTGAAATTTTATAACAGTGTGCCAGCAAACGACTATCATTACATAGAAATAATTACTTAATACCATATAACTAATAATACCGTATTACATAGGAATAATTGAAACCATACAAGTCCAGTTGACAGCAGTTCTGGAATACACTGACTGCATCTCTGCAGAGAAGTAAGACCCCTTGCCAACGAGACTTCCTGTGACACGCTTCGATCGGCCGTGTTGGTCGGTACACGGATCTGACCGGGTGTCCTGGTTCAGCTGGCAGTCGATCAAGGCCGTTTGACCTGGATTCCGGTTAGCCGGCATTCATGTCGGGCGCGCCAAGACTGGCATCCTCGAACCTTAGGGGGCCGTCCCTCATGATTTAACCTTCCTAGGAGGGTTTATTGCCTAGTAACTGGGAGTGATGACAATGAAGCGGTACTCTGTATTCCCCAACACTCCAGCATTACTGGAGGCTCAGCATCAGATTGTTTAATGTTGAAGGAAAATCGTTGGTAGAGTGTCTTACCCATCTGCAGAGCTGCAATCAGTTTATTCTACAGCCCTAGCCATCTGGGCTTATTTGTATTTGGCAGGGATTTTTAATATGTTACTTTGAGCAGAAATGTCTGAATAAACAACAAACAAAGTATATAAATATAAATGTATTAAGAACACAATTCTCTAACGCTATTAAACGTCAAAAAAACCCTTTATTCAACCACTGAATCAAAATATTGTTATATCGGAACTATACACTCAGTGACTCTTTTTAGTATGACACCGGTAAAGATATAAATGGACGGTGTCTGACTACTTCGGGGAAAAGGCGTTAATCGCTCTCTGATTGACTTGCCAACTCTTCGGCTTGTACCTGTGGAATACCTTTATTGAACCAACGATACAACAAATATCTAAACTTTCCTGATTAAAGGGTGGCTATAAGTAAAAAATCTAAGTAAAAACTATGAGTAAAAATATGGTAATATCTATCATATTGTAGTTGGTTGTTTGGTTGGAGATATGGAGGTTCAAAACTTTCCCAAGATTATTAGTCCAAAAGTGAACGTTATAGCGCTATGATGTCTCAGTTACCACACCACGAGGATACTTCAAATATTATTGCCGAGTAAGTTCCTTCCTTACATTTGTAGGTTGGTATCAGACTTAGTAAATTCTAAAAAGACTGGTCTAATTTGGTTTCCTGATAAGAAGACAATTAGAAGGAGGGGTTGTACTGAAAAGATTAAATCTTATTGTTATATAATTAAGGAATGCTTTTATTTATATTAATCATTTTTCATTAATTATATTTTATCATTCAGTTTGGTAAGGCTTTGAACTATTCGAGTCTCTTAGTTCAGGTGCATAGTCATTGGGTGCAGTTTTACGCTCGAGCGCAAAGGATATGACAATCACCATTTGTCATGATAAACCCCAAGATAGGAAATAGGTCTGGAGTGTGGATGGCGTCATGCCCAACAGAGATGGTCCTGAGAATATGAGGATTTTGAAAGAGTCAGTTGAAGTTGAGATTGGACCATGGAAGCAAACAGTTGTGTTCTCTACCGTTGTGGCGACGGTTAAGTTTTTCGGATCTCTACCGGCAGTGATGAATGGAGATCGTAAACACCACGAGATGTGACGAACGATGTGGGCAGGGTTAGCATAGTATGATTACGAAAGACTTTTAAGAACTGTATCTCTCTGCTCGTGTCGAAGAACCGAAGTCAGAAGTTAATAAATGCGTTTGTACAGCAGAGTCCGCCTGCATTTATACATGCATTTGTGTTGTACATTTGACTGTATATTAATATGTATATTGTATTACAGTTGTGGTTGATATCCTTATGGCTACGAGTAGTATGCAGCATTATGGGTGACATGCTTTAAAAATCACTTAACCAGTCAAAACGTCCGCTATTTACACACACATAAATACATACTTGATATTTGGTATAGCAAAAAATTATTTGATTTTCTATGATTTTTTTCACAACAGTTTAAACTGTCTGAATGATGTTACATCTTCACATCTCACGGAATCTGCTAAGTATTCAAGTAATTTTAACGGTACGGGAATCTGGATGATATTTCTCTTATTTCAAATTGCCTAGGCCTTTCTTCTAGGCCTTTGAGGACCATTCCAAGGACGCCATCAACATTATTATTATTTACTCCTTTAAAGTTTTTTTCACATCACCGTTAGCTGATGGTCTTTCACTGGAGTTTGAGTGACAGCAAGTCTCCTCAAGTCTCCAGGACTCTTCTCACTATTCTGGCCGTTTTAAATAATCCAGTCATTTGGATGATCTCCACTCGTTCGCCAACTTCCTAGTCCCCCAGGCCCTCTAATAATCCTTTAGTTACTGTGCCAAAAGAACAAATCACAATTGGTACAATCGTCACCCTCATGTTTCATTTTTTTTTTTTCAATTCTCTAGCAAGGTCGACGTACTTATCCTTCTTTTCACATTCTTTCAGTTTTATTCTGTGGTCAGCCAGGACAGGAAAGTGGACAATTTTGCAAATTCTTTGTTTTTGTTGATTATTATAAGGTCTGGTCTTCTGGCCGAGATTAGGTGATCCGTTTGTATGTCAAAGTCCCAAAGGAATTTATGTGTGTCATTTTCTTGGACAGGTGCTGAGTTGTGCATATACCATTTGTTGGTTTGGTTAAATATAAATTTCTTGCACATTTCCCAGTGAATCACCTTGCCCACTCAGTCGTGTCTTGTCTTGTACTCTTTCTATGCTAATTTGCTGCATTCGCTTATTATGTGATTGATCGTTTCGTCTCTGTCACCACATAGCCTAGATTTGCTATTTTGTTAAGTCTTATATAATATCGCTTTGATATGATTGGTTCTTATGGCATTGTTTTGTGCTGCTATTAGGATAGATTCTGTTTCCTTTTCTTAGCCAGGTCCAGCTTTTGTCGTGTGAGATGTTTTTTATCGGTCGTTTAAAACGCCCATAGAGTTGTTTTCTCCCCATTTTTGTTTCCTGGTCATTGTCTTTCTATTGTCCATCGTATTGTCAGTATTGTTTCTGATGGATGCTATCAGTCCTCGTTCGTGTTTTCCTATGTAGTCTTCGAACTGTTGTATCGATGCATCAACGCTGTCTTTGATGCTGGCAAATCCTCTTCTTACCTCTTTTCTTGATACATATAGTCTGTCAACATCGTATCGAGGATTATTATTATTATTATTATTATTATTAGTAGTAGTAGTATCCTTTGTAAGTTTTTACACACCAGGTTTAAATGGTGGTTTTTAGATGGAGTCTGAGTAACTGCAAGTCTCCTCAGGTCCCATGGATTTTTCTTAGGGATCTTAAGTGATCTTCTACAGCTGATCTTCTGGACTCCTAGGTGATCTCAAGTGATCTTCTATCGCTGATCCGGGCTCTTCTAAGTGATCTCGAGGATCTTCTGTCGTTGATCTTTTGAACTCTTCTCAGTGATCTGAAGTGATCATCTATCGCTGATCCTCTGTGCTTTTTTAAGGGATCCTAAGTGGTCTTCTATTCCCTAAGCTCAAGGTACAAAATAACTCTAGAGTGACGTTAAAATCCCTCAATCTATCTATCTCTCTATCTATCAATGTTTTTTCATATATCTAAATTTATGTGTGTGTGTGTGTGTGTGTGTGTGCGTGCGCGTTTCTATCTATCTATTTATTTATCTATTTGTCTGCAAGGTAGTTTGCTGGGCACAAATAGATTTTCGACACTTTTCAGCTACTGGTTAATAGTTAAGTACCGTAATGCCCTATACAATATGAAATACTTTTGAAACTTTTACTGAAATTCGTTCTGTAATGAAACGTTTTTGAATCGTAATATTCGCATCTGAAGACTAAGAATCTTGCTTTGGAAGTTGACCGAAATATTACCGGAAAGAAACGCAGTGTTTCAGCTGATTAGCATGTAACTAGATTTAATGTGAACAGAGCATCATGGATAATGCTTATCAAAGTACACCGTGACGATCTTTGCTTACTTAAACCAAAAAAAAAAAAAAAAAAAAAGAAGGCATTGCTTCACATGCCTTTCGTGCGAGCGGTCATTTGTAATGTGAGTCATGCGCAGGCACACGTTCGAGTCTTTAATATTATTCTCGCTTATGAATATGCAAATCTTTTGTATGTGCAGGCTTCAAAGCGACAGACGGCAGTCTTTGGTCAACGACTGTTGGAAGCGAACTAGAATGAGAGAGAGACATTTAGTTGGAGCATAGGGAGTGGATGTCTCTGTGTGTGTGTGCATGTGCAGTGTTCATGGATGTGAGATCGATAGATCGATAGATAGGTAGATAGATAGATAGGTAGATTGAGGAAATCTATGTTGTCGTCGAATGAACCAGACTTTTTTTTATTTCGTCCGATTTTGTCAGAAGACACGAAAAACAAGTGATCCGCTACATCCATATACTACACTTTACAATAACTTTCAGCACACATGCGTTTTAGATAGTTATAAATAAAAGAATTAAATTCTTAGTAATTCAAAAAAAAAACCCGGTGAGAGCTAATTTGTTTGCAACCAATGAAATATTGCTGTTGTTTGCACACATTAAAATGGTTTCAAGTATTGCTGTGTAATACAAATAATTCAGATTTTTCACTCAGTTAAACAGTTTTAAGCATTCCAATCAAACACAAATAATTCTATTTAGAATCAATCATTTGATTTCACTCACATGAATTGCTTCAAGGATTGCTATCTCACACCAATTGTTTTATTTGCACACAGTTAAATATTTTCAACTATTGCTATGTAACACAAACAATTCAACTTAAGTCATTTATTTCCACTGAAATGATCAAACAGTTCTATTTGACCCATAGATGAGACCCTGTCAAGTATTTCCATTTTAGGTCAGAATGGACCTGGGAGAAATTACATTGAAACAGAACTTAATATTCTCCATAGCTGCAGAACTGAAGCTCACCATCTGATGCAGGAGGTGCCCGTGGTGTAGTCGTTATCGCCGTAGGAAATGAACACGGCGATACGAGTTCAAATCCTGGACGAGACTGATTGCATTTCACATAGCACTAATACCCTTGGGAAAGGTATGAATCCAATTATTCTCCCTCCAGCTATGGGTAAATAGTAGGACAGACTAGGTTCTTCAGCCTTGGTGAGGCAACTAGTCTAGGAGAAGGAAAACTCTGAATTCAAACCTGTTAAACTCCGCTTGAAAATTGACCTTGTGTCATATCCTGCCCGAGCGGAGAGGTTGGTAAATAGTACCATCTGATGCAGTTTAATGTCGTATTCAGGACACTTGTTGTGGTGGGGATATCTTATCTCTCTGTAGGGATGCAGTCGGTGTATTATATAGCCTCAGCCTACTGGTCCAGCGTTTTGGAGCATAGTATGGTATTTACCCTGGCGATATCTATATAGGAAGATATGTTAGAAGAATTTAAGAGACGCGAATATCGAGACTAGGTCACATACCCAGATAGCATAGGGTTTTGAAAGAAGATGCTGCATAAACGATAAAATAATAAGTAGCTAATTAGGCAACCTGTTTCAACGTCTCCGAAGAGCAGAAAAAGCAAGTGTACTTTCCTGATGCAACTGCAACGTAGAACTGGGTTAGATAATTCTTAAATATAGCTCGTGTTCTTTCAAATATAACTAAACTGTATTTATGCTTAACTGAATTGTTTGAAAAAAACTGTTTTTGACAGTGAAACTCTGTACTTATACAAAACTGTGCTGTTTGAAAGAGAACTGTTTTAAAATAGAACTCAATTGTGTTCTTATGCTAAACTGAATTGTTTGAAATGGAACTGTTTTGACATTTAACTGAACTGTTTTGATATTTAACTGTTTGTAAACAAAAACTATACTTATACTAAACTGAATTGTTTGAAATTCAGTTCGGCCTTAAATGATCCTAAAAGGATTGATACGCCCTGAAACCAACCAACCAATCAACCAACCAACAAACTACTACGGGTCATAGTAGAATTAGAAGTAATTTTAAAGAAAGGTTACTCCACACTCCCCAGATTTCTGGAACTGTAACCTCACCATTAGTTTCGGTCTTGTGTCATACGCAGGACACTATTTTTTTTTTTTTTTGGTATGAGTGGTGATCTGACGCCTCTGCTGTCAGTGTATTCTGTGCCGGGTGGTTAGATAGTGTGAATATGACTTTTGGAATAGAGAGACAAAAAAATGTTTCGTGTTGTTATGGAAATCATGAGAAATATAAAAAAAAATGTTGAACATAATTCTGTAGTTCAGTATAAAAGTATTCAATCTTATCAAAATACATTGAAATACAAAATGATAAATGAATGTCACATGAGAAAGAAAAATACAAAGAGTGCTGTCATTTGGCATAGGTAAAAGCAATCGGTCTATTCTTTTTTTCGGAATGTCAGCTTTCGGCTCCTAACACGTTTATCAACCCTTCTAAATCCGCAGTTAAGAACTACTGCTTAGTTGTTGTAGAGTCTTATGTTATATGTGTAATGGGGCTTACACTTGTATCGGGCTGCTTCGATCTCTTCACTTTTCTGAAACGTCTACACTTTTATCACCTGTCCAACGAAACGGGGAACAAGAAAGAGCAAGATGGAGCGTTCAACTACTCTATTTAAGAGTTTATCACTAACTTAGAACCGCTTTGGTCATTTGTCTCTAAACCATCCAAAGGACCCGTAGTCTCTGATAGACCTTGAGTTCAATAGTAGTTCATACTGGCTGAACCTACTGTGTTTTTTCTTCCCTTTAACAGCTCAGGACCTAATTTGTATACCACATTACATGTCAAAAAATATTTCTTAGGACACCAGACCGCAGTAGTAGTTCACCATCTAATCTCTTTTAATCTGTAAGTTCGATTCTTACTAAGTACTTGAAAACTGTGATATTGTGTCAGAGTAAGGTAAGCTTGCAGACTGAGGTTTAACGGGTAAAATATATTTGCATCATTAATCGCTGGTCAAGCCAAGTTAAAACCTATGATTTCGAGTCTGGATTTTAAAGGTTTGTGGGACACTCTCAATCGGAAAATTGTTGTAAAACTAGTCTTCCATATTGTAATATGGGGATATTTTTTATTCCTGTAATTGTCAAATCGGTAATTGGCTGTTAAATGTATTTAGTGGTTTGAATTCAGTGTTTTCCTTCTACCAGACTGATTGCCATACTCAGGCTAAATAACCCAACCTGCCATTATATTTTACTCATAACTAGAGGGAGAAGAGATATATTCATACTTTTCCCTAGAGCATTAGCGCGAAACGAAACACAAGAAGCTGTAGCAGAAAGAACTTCGTATTTTTGTTTGGTGCGCAAATTAATTTGACCGTTAGGGTCGACGCATATTTTCACCCAACGAGGATGACTTATCCTATTCAACCCGGACTATTTTCCCGGGCGGCACCATATTGGGGAAAGCCCGCCAAACACTCTCTTCTTTAGAACCTTTTCGAATAGGACAGATGTATATACGGTCCGCTCTCTTCATAGCAGCAGCATCACGACACCATGAGGAAATCCATCTAATTTATGGACCTCTTGAGTCTATTCTCAAGGGTTCCCATTTGAATATGAATTAGAGGTATTCAATCTGCAGCACACAGGAACACTTTTAAGTTGCCTCCAACTTTGGCTATGTCGACTGCGACGCAAAATTTCGCTCAGACATCCAGCTACTTCATCCCTGGGCAGACATGCTTCTCTCCCACGATAACCAGGACCACACATTCATGGGGGACTACATCATTCCCGTCCTTAACCACCAAACACGACTTTTGCTACACCTATGGCGACCATATCTTACACATTCAACAATGCCTTAACCTTAACGATGCACATTTCGCTCAGGCATTTAGCTGCTAAAATGCCTTCTCAACTCCATTTCCTTCCTTCCTACGAGACTTGCACCTTAAACGTAAACCCTTTTCGAGGCTGCCGTAAAAACTATCATGAAAACTTTTCGACATTTTGGTTCTTCTCTCATTTACTTACCTTAAAACTTAGCGACGAAACAATGTAACAACACGTAACAATATTTCTTCGCTAAAAATCCTTGTTCAGGATTTGAACTTGGGTCCCAGATTACATTTGTTGCATCAAGCAGTATGATTGGCTGATGGACTTTTTTATCATGTATTTTTTAAAACCTGAAAGTTGAAAAAGATATATGCATGCCTCATAGACTGGAGAGGTCGTTTGTTTTTTGAATGTCAATGAAGAAAAAAGAAAAAGAAAACGATAAAATATAAAGAAGAATTGTGGTCATATTAGTAGAGACAGTCTTTATAAAGATAATGATGAAAATTGTAATAGAATTAGTTGTCATATTTGTATATATATATATATATATATATATATATATATATATATATTTGAATTCATATTTGAATTAGTGGTTTGCGTGTTTGCCAATGGCTCAAGAGACCCAAGTTCAATTCCAGGTCGAGTCATACCAAAGACTCAAAAAATGGTACGAGATACCGACTTGCTTAACACTCTGCATTATAAGGTACGTATTAAGGGTAAAATGGAGCAATACAGGGAAAGGAATAGCGCCCCCCCGTTACATCTCGAAGTAGTAGCTAATGAAAAGGAAGCCTTCAGGTCGTTCTCGATTACGGTCGCTAATTTTGTATTTTTACTATTCTAGATATTGTCAATTTACCGAGATATGTTGGGAATGCTTAGTACCGGGTGTCTCAGAATATATGCAACCTATTAATATGATAACTATTTGTAACTGAGACAAGTGCAATGGTGGCCATTTGAAAAAGATCTTGAAAAATGCATCCTTTCAGCTAGAGATAGCAAATCAATGTTTTTTAATTGCTTTTATATCAGCTTCCAGGAAATTTTTTTTTTTTAGTTTTTCTCTCATGAATAAATCATAATCATATGTATTGTTTGCATTCATTTTGAGACAGTTTTGAATGATTTTGTCTCAAACTAAGTAGTGACGCAAAATATATCCCTCTCATGTCCAAGGCATTGTGATCGAGGATTAATAGTTGTTATAGTAAATTATCTTCAAATCGGAAACAAAAAAAGAACACAACATTATTATTAGTAGAGTTCTTTGCAGTAACGTGGGTCCCATGTATATTGCTACACCCAATAATATTTAAGATATTTAGTCGAGATCCCACTTTCCTAGAACCAATATTAGTATTTGTATATCCAAGATATAAAGTAAAGTCGAGGGCGACCAGAAGGCTCCTTTTTCATTAGCTACTACACCAAGGTGTAGGGGGGTGCCACTCCTTTCCCTGAATTACTCCACTTTACCCTCGATACGTACCTTATATTGCTGAGTATTAAGCAAGGAAGTATCAAGTACCATTTTTAAAGTCTTTGGTATGACGCGACCTGGGATTGAAACCAGGTCTCCCAGACCATTGGCGAACACTCTACCCCCTAGGCAAATGAGCCGGTTAAAAGTTTGCTTTTGTTTAGTTTTATGGCATATAAATCCTTGTAGTTTATTTAATGCCAAGTCCTCTTTATACATATATATTAAATATATATGATTTCTAAACACATTTTGTAAATGACATTTTTAAACGAGCCCGATCTCATGGTTAAATAGTTTCAAGAATTTTTCACACTGTAAGACTGACAATTCAACACCATTCATTTGTTTACTTTTATTTAGATTGTCATACATTACTAATTTGTGTGTGATTAGTTTATAGGTAATTTTATCATAGAATTAGTTAGAACTAATTTCATTGCACGTCATAAAACATTGCTATTGTTTCTACACCTTTAAATGATTCCAATTAGTGTCACCAAACACTATTATTTCTATGTAATATTAATCTTTTGTTTGCACACAGTGAACTGGATTCAAGTACCTCTATTTAATTCCAATCCTTCGATTCAACACTATCAATTCATTTGCACGGAGTCAAATGGTGCCAAGTATTGCTCTTTAATATCAATAACTCTATTTTCCGGGCGCTTCTGGTGGTGTAATGGTTAGCAAGCTTGACTAGTAAACATTCTCAATTGAGTTCGAGTCTCGTTAGGTGCCCTATTAATATGGCCTTTTGCCACATTTAAGCAAAAAGCTTTCTAAATTACAACTCTATTTTGCATTCAAACCGGTTCATTGGCCTCGTGGGTAGAGTGTTCGCCAATGGTCCGGAAAACCTCGGTTCAATCCTAGGTCGTGTCATACCAAAGACTTTAAAAATCGTACTTGATACCTCCTTGCTTAACACTCAGCAATATAAGGTACGTATCAAGGGTGAAGTGGAGCAATCCAGGGAAAGGAGTAGCACCCTCCCCTATACCTCGGTGGAGGTGCCCGTGGTGTAATGGTTATCGTCGTAGGAAATGGACTCGGCGACACGAGTTCAAATCCTGGACGAGACTGATTGCATTTCACATTGCACTAATACCTTTGGGAAAGGTATGAATCCAATTATTCTCCCTCCAGCTATGGGTAAAATAGTAGGGCAGACTAGGGTCTTCAGCCTTGGTGAGGCAACTAGTCTACTAGAAGGAAAACTTTGAATTCAAACTTGTTAAACTCCACTTAAAAATTTACCTTGTGTCATACCCTGCTCGAGCGAAGAGGTTGGTAAATATGTAGTAGCTATTGAAAAGAGAGCTTTCTGATCCCCCTCGACTAGAGTCGCCAACTTACTTTACTTATTTTGCATGCAGGTAAACGGTTTCAAGTCTTCCTTACTAAAAGTTTTATTTGTACACAGTTAAATGGTTCCAAGTATTGCCATGTATCACAAACAATTCAGTCAAATATAAATGATTTTTTTCACACGGTTTAAGTGGTCAAATTCTTCTATTTGACCCATAGATATGATTCAAAAGATGCTACCTCTCCAGGTCAGAGTAAATGGGAGAGCAATTGCAATGAGGTGGTACTGCATTGTCTCCAAAACTCTATTGTTCATTTGGCTGGGACTGAAGGATACACCGACTGCACCTCTGCAAACGGGTAAGACCCCACCAATAAGTGTCCTGGATATGACACTAAACAATATGGTGTTGAGGTTCCAGTGATGCCGGAGTTTTGGGGTATGCTGAGCACCCCTTAATTGCCATTGCTCCCAGCTCGTTGTAATTGCTCCCAGGAATGGTAGCACCTGGTAGGGCGCTATCTATGGGTTAAATAGAACAAACTACATATTTATGTAAAAATGAATAGTTTCAATTAGAACTGTTTGACTAAACTGAATTGTTAGAAATAGAAATGTTTTTGACAATTAAATTGTACTTACATTTAAACTGTGTGCTTATGCTAAACTGAATTGTTTGAAATGGAACTGTTTTTGACATTGAAACTCTACTTATACTAAACTGAAATGTTTAATATAGAACTGTTTTGATATTTAACTATGTGTAAACAAGATCTGTATTTATACTAAACTGAATTAGTTGAATTAGAACTGTTTGAATTAACTGAATAACTTTAAATAGAAATGCTTTTTACATATAAAATGTGTACTCATATTAAACCGAATTTTTTTTATATAGAACTATTTGCATAAAAATGGATTTAGCGTTAAATAACCTCTAAAAGCTGATATACCATAAAAAACCCAACCAACCAACCAACCAACCCAAAATTCTAAGGCTGGAGCTTCAATATCAAATGATTTATTGTCATATCCAGGACACACGTTGGTGGAGGTCTTACACTTCTGCAGAGATGTAGTCTGTCTATTCTACAGCGCCCCCAACGCTTGCACCCGCTTGCAAGCCGTATCGTCAGAGACGTTCGGGACGCTTCTGATCGGCTGCCTATCCCTGGCTCGACTCCCGATTCTAACAGGACTCTGTCGAAATCTGACCACGTAGTTCTCATATCACGTGGTCTCCTTCCGGTTATGCACCGGCTCGACCGGCCTGTCCCGACGCACTGCCATCTCCGTTTACTAATCACAACGTCATACGAGGATCATTAAATAAGTTTCCAGACTTTTTTCGTATGGGCACTTTTATTGATAGTACACACATAAAACTCTATTCTCCTTCGAAGTAGTCTCCTCCGACTGCAATGCACTTATTGTACCGTTTCAACAGCTTCTGAAAGGCCCAATGGAAGTCCTCTTTTATGAGTGTGTCAATCACCTTTGTCACAGCCTCTTTCATCTCCTCAATTATCTTATAACGACAGCCTCTGAGCTTAGGGAATAAGCAAAAGTCACAGGGAGCAAGGTCTGGACTATTGGGACGGTGAGGAAGTGTCTTGATGCCCATCTTGGTCAAATAGTCTGTGACAAAGATGGAGTTGTCGACTGGTGCATTGTCCTGGTGGAAATACCACTGACCCGATTTGAAGAGTGCTAGCCTCCTCCCAAGGAATCTCTTCCTGAACTCCCTTAAAACCTCAACATAGTAACCCTAACCGTAAGTCTAACCCTTTGGTTAGTAACCAGCCTCTCTACGGGAATCAAGCAGATGAGAGATGAAATATGCGGGCAACATGTTCCTGGTGTGTCCGTCATCACTGCTCTGAAGAGGGTGTTGCCTCTTCCAGCGTAGAATTCTATGAGCGTAGTGTGCGCGTCTTTGTTCAGGGCAAAGTAGAAAAGTATTATTTTTGTCGATAAAAGCAGGTTCTATTCAGTGATATGGTTGGTTTGGTTTTATGGCACATCAACCCTTGTAGGTTTTTTAATGCCAAGTCCTGTTTATACTTATATTAGATATCTAAGATTTGTAGACAAATAGTTTGAAAGTAACTATTTTTAAACAGTGAGAGCTTAATTTTTTTTTTTTTTGCACACAGTTAAATGGTTTCAAGTACGACTATCCAATACTTATAGTTCAATCTTAATCTAATTAATTGTTTGCATACAATGAAACGGTTACAAGTATTGCTATTTAACATAAAAATTCACGGGGGTGTCCTCGTGGTGTAATGGTTAAAGCGATGGACTGCGGAATCGTAGTACGCGAGTTCGTACTCCAGTCGCGCTATTACATTCACTTTCGGACAAATACCCTTGGGAAAGGTATGAACCCCCTTATCCTTCCAGCTATGGGTTAAATAGTACCACTACTGTTCTTCTAGGAGAATGGCTTTGGAATTAAATAACCTCCAAAGGTTGATATGCCATTAAACAAAGAAACCAAACCAAACCATTAACAATTCAATTCAACATCAGTCATTTGCTTGCGCATAGTTAAATGGTTATGAGTATTGCTATTCAACGCTATTAGTTTAATTTAACTTTAATTATTTGCTTGCACCAAGTTAAATTATTAAGCTGTTCTATTTGACTCTTAGATAGGACCTTAACAGGCACTACCACACTGAGTCAGAGTGGGCCTGGTAGTAATGAAGGGTACTCCATATTCCTCAAAGCTCCAGGACAGAAGCCTCACCATCAGGTGCAGTTTAGTGTTATACATGAGATACGGTGTTATTGTGTTTACTTGCAGATGTCGTGGAAGCAAAAAAAAAAAAAATAGCATTACTTTTGTAGTTTTCGTCGTAATTTCAAGTCGAAGTATAAAAGCTTTCATGGATGCGATTCTTTGCTAAAGTTTTGTTTTAGTAATTTGATAAATTTAAGTTATTTATATTGAGCCGTGGATCAGAAAATCTTTAATCTGAATTCCAAACAAAGATCTAATTACAATTTCAAAAGAGGAAAATTCCAATGAAAAATAATGAGTAAATCATTTTCTTCGTTCACTGAGTTATTTGAAAAAGCTTGGAAATGTGTTTTTGATCTACAAATGTTATATAATATATGACATGGGTTTTCGATTCGTTCCTAGTGACGCTGTAGGCTCTTACAAGCTACGAGGTGTATTCAATAAGCTTCCAGACTTTTTTTGTGCAGGCATTTAAAATTGTTGTAGACTCTTGAAAATTCGATATGTGATTGCTATACATCTGATGAGATGGCATAAAAAACAATGCATGTTGTGCAAACAAGATTGACCCTTTCTTCGACTCAGGGTTGCTTTCTCGGCGCGGCCCAGAATATACTGACTGTATCCTCCAGCAGAGAAGGTATCCGCCCCCACCAAGAATTATTCTGGTTATGACACTAAACTACATATGATGATGAGGTTACAGTTCTGGAGATCTGGGGGTGTGGAGAACACCTTTATTGCCATTACTCGAAGCTCCACTCTCATATGGAGCCCCATCTTTGAGTTTAAAAGAGCTGTTTATAAATAATGAGAAAGTTACATGGCATTAATATTCTTGTGTGAAATTTTGGTATATTAGGAATTGCTACTTGAAATATTAATTGTTTTTTAAGAACTTGGATAAAGCTTTTAATAACATACTCATATTTAAAACGAAGAAAATATTTTAAAAGTAATTAGAATATTTTAAACGATTCTTAAAAAGGGACACTTTATTTCGATTACGTCTCTTCAGATTGGTTGGTTGTTTGGGTTTTAGAGCGTATCAAGCGTGAGTAAGCCTTGTATGACCAATGCGCAGTCGGGATATAAAGAATTGTTCTCTTCTTGATGCTCTCAAAAATAGTCTCCATTCTCCCAAGGTGGGCTGAATTTGGAAGAGTTTATTATTCTCTTCAGAGAATTCCGGTGTTCAATCCCAGGTCGAGTCATACCAAAGACTCAAATTCTTTCTATATGTATATACCTCTTACCAATGAATACTTAGTAGGAAACATTTTCTATAAGCAGGATTTCACTTATTTGCACATGATTAATCAGTTTTAATTCGTCATATTTTTTCGTACAACCCTGTTTCGCCCAAGAAGGACAGAACGTCATCTATTTTGACGTTTTCGAACAATTTGGTTAAACTAGTCACTTTCAAAAATCGCTTTCTGATGACGGTGAATGCTCTGCATTCTATAAGAATGTGTTTAACTGTGCAAGTTGTTTGACACGTCAAACACTGTGGTTGTGGTTCCTGTTTCAGTACGAAAGCGTGAGTAAGCCTTGTATGACCAATGCACAGTCGGGATATAACGACTTGTTCTCTTCTTGATGCTCTCAAAGATGGTCTCCATTCTCCCTAGGTGGGTTGAATTTGGAAGAGTTTATTATTCTCTTCAGAGAATTCCGGGGTTCAATCCCAAGTCGAGTCATACCAAAGACTCAAAAATAGTACTTGATACTGCCTTGCTTAGCACTCAGCATTATAAGTTGAGGATCAAGGGTAAAGTGGAGCAATTCTCGGAATGGAGTAGTGCCCTCCCCTACACCTCGGTTTAGTATCTATTGAAAAGGGAGCCTTCGGGTTACCCTCAACTAAAGTCACCAACTTTACTTTTTAACGAGGGAGTGGAACATAATATAAACTCCTTTAGTCGAAACGTTTTGATGGTTGTATGTATGAGAGAGAGAGAGAGAGAGAGAGAGAGAGAGACGGAGGACTGCTATGGTTGACACCACGTTGTGAAACAGATATTCAGAGCCTTGCTTCTTTGATGGGAGCTTGATCATTCTCAGCCCGGAAACCAGCTTGCCCTACCTCAAGGCTAACGTATTTACTCGCTAATTGTTCTCCGATTAACTGACGGCTTGACTGACCGCATTATATATTTTCTGAACGCCCTCACATTTTCTTCCGGTGCAATTCACGTGATTCATTTCCGCTGTCCCTTGTTTATCTTAAGACACCGGTGCAACATCCTGTTTTGAAATCCACAACTAACATGCTGTCAAAGATCAATATGTTACATTTGCATTGATATTTGAGGAATTCAAAAGTTGGGTAGTGACCAGTAGAAATGCAAAGAGGAGGGAAGAAAAAAATGAATGACTGTACACCAGCAGAGTTGGCATGTGTAAAATTAATTTCCCTTGGCACAGGAGGATTGCTAAAGAGAATCTTCGTACAGAATTTTTTTTTCATCCTCTTTGCATTTCTATTGGCCACTACTCAAATTTTGAATTCCTCAAATATAAACGTAAGTATGACGGACGAAATTCTTTGAAAAGACGTAAAGAGTCTCTCTTCAAGAATTGTTTTGAAATATCCTAATCGCTTTTAAAATATTTCGTTCATTTTAAATATGTGTACGCTATAAGAAGCTTTATTCCAATTTTGCACGTCTCACAAGATATTTATTTACTAAGAATTGTTATTTGTTGTAACTTGAAATCATATTACTGTTTGTGAACAAATGATCATTATTAAATAGAAGCGATTACTTAGAACCATAAAAAAATGTTGGATGCAGGAGGTGCCCGTGGTGTAATGGTTATCGTCGCAGGAAATGGACACGGTGACAGGAGTTCAAGTCCTGGACGAGACTGATTGCATTTCACATAGCACTAATACCCTTGGGAAAGGTATGAATCCAATTATTCTCCCTCCAGCTATGGGTAAATAGTAGGGCAGACTGATTTCTTCTGCCTTGGTGATGCAACTAGTCTAGGAGAAGGAAAACTCTGAATTCAAACCTGTTAAACTTCACTTAAAAATTGACCTTGTGTCATATCCTGCCAGAGCGGAGGGGTTGGTAAACATGATAAAACTGTTGGACGTCCTCGTAGTGTAATGGTTATAGCTGTGGAATCGAAGTAAACGAGTTCGAACTCCAGTCATGTTATTACGTTAACTTTCGGACAAATACTCTTTGGAAAGTTTGAACGCCCTTATCCTCCCAGCTATGGGTTAAATAATACCTTTACTGTTCTAGAAGGATGGATTTGGCATTATATAAACAAAGAAGGTTGATATGTCTTTAAACAAAGAAGGTAAACCATAAAATGGTGTTCAAATTATATGTATTAGACAAGAATACTTGATATCATATAACTGAGTGAACAACACTTTACAGAAACAAGAGAAAATTTAAATATTAACGTACAATTGTGGCAGTACACCTGGCTTCTTCAGTGAGATGATTCTGCTTTCAATCCACTGACGTCCCGCTTGGCTGGTTATGTGTTCGGTTGACAGCAGATCAATCGATAATCGGAGTCGCCAGTCGATGAACAGACGGATGGGACCGCACAATTAAGAAAGCCCCCCCCCCAAGGAAAAGCTCGACGCTAACAAATAGAGAACAGAATACAGCTTGTAACAATAATAATAAAGTTGGTGACCTTAGTCGAGGGTGACCTGAAGGCTCCCTTTTCAATAGCTACTTCACTGAGGTGTATAGGAGGGCGCTATTTCGTTAGGAATTCGACTATAGTCACAAACGGAATCTCGCTAGGAATTCAGCTATAGTCACAAACGGCACATCGCTATGAATACGACTATTATCACAAACTGAATTTTACTTAGAATTCGATTATCATTGCAAACTGCACATCAACAAAATTCGATTATAGTAGCAAACAAAATTTCGTTAGGAATTCGTCTATAGTCGCAAAGGGCACATCGAAAAGAATTCGACTACAGTTGCACATGTCTAAGTAAAGTAAGTAAAGTTGGCGACCGCTGTCGAAGGCAACCTGAAGGCTCCCTTTACAATAGCTATTACACCGAGGTAGAGTGGAAGGCGCTACTCATATCCCTGGATTGCTTCACTTTACTCTTGATACTTACCTTATAATGCTGAGCGTTAAGCAAGGCAGCATCAAGTACCATTTTTTTGTGTCTTTGGTATGACTCGACCTGAAATTGAACCTCGGTCTCCCGTACCATTGGCGAACACTCTACTCATTAGGACAGTTAAAAATGTGTGTTTTAAAAATGGTGCTTTCATTTACCAATTCCAATAGTTAAGAGTTTTTAGTCGGAGACCCAGTTCGTGAATTAACTGTCAGACAATTGATTGGCATTCCAAGTCAGGCCCTAGGCCTCTAAATTTATCGTATTGGTTTTAGGTTTTTCTATTCTCACTTTCTATTGTCTGGCTCAAGGCTATCTCAAATGGTGATTATGTTTGCCTTTCTCAATCTTTAACTCTTTGGCTTCTCTCGGTTCCTTGATTGTCCGGTACGCGGCGATTTCAAGTTGCTCGTTATTCCATAAGTGCCGTATAATGTTAGACTTCTTTCACTTTTTCTATACCAAGGGTTGTCAGGAAAAAGTTCAAAACGCAGAGTATCGTGGAGTACGTGAGCCAGTTCGCTCTCTCTTTAAAGAATCATATTATCTCGATTGCTCTTTGCTTCTCCGTCTCTGCAGTTCTGGCACAAAGTTCTCTTAAGGCAACGCATTATATCAGGCTTCACTTCACTTTTCTACTTTCACGAGTCTAATGTTTGATAATCTCGAAGTAATGTATTATCTCAGTCTTTCTTTGCTTCTTTCAAAGTGTCGTATTATCTTAGGATTTTCTCTACTTTTCCAACTATGGGCAGTCTGGTGCTAGGCCAAAGTCCCAGCGACGTGAAGTCTAGGAGCTGCCTTCCTCTGGTCTCCCGTTGAACTCCATAAATATCGTATGCATGCTTTTTCTCTCATCTGAGGAGTGGTGATGAGCGAAGCTATCAACCATATCAATATTCTGAAAATTTGAATTTCAATAATTAATTCAGCCTCCTCGATTTCATCATCATCATCATCATGTCGTGCCGCTAGCACGGATATCCCTGACCCTCTCTCGCCACTTCTCCCTATCGTCCATCGCCTCTGGCAGGTCTTCAGGGCTACAACTCGCATCCTCACATAGCTACTGAATGTATGTTCGTGCTGGTCGTCCTGCTTTTGCCTGGCCATATGTGGGGGTCCATAGGAGTACATCACCTATGAGCTTGTCCTTGCTTCTCCAGCAGTGTCCTGCATGTCTGGTTAGTCTAACTTGGATAGTTTTCGTGATAGGAGGCAGTTGGCCGTATAGCTGGTGCCTTGTAGGGTGTTGCCGCCAGGACTTGATTTGCTCCACCTTTAATTATTCGATTCATTATCACTTTAACCCAAAAGGGGTGGTCTTCCTCAATTTGGAATTACTACTAAGTTTAAACTCACGTGATGTTACATCGGAAACATTTCTTAAATTTTTTTTTTACTTATTTGAATTTAAAAAAATCTTACTTCATATCCAGGATTTCAGCCGAAAAATTGTACTCATCCACCTGAATGTATAACAGGCCCTGGCTTATCGGTCAATATCTACCGTCAATTTCGCCTTTTACCATTTTGTAGACATAACAATTTACCTGTATTCTCTTGTGCTTTCAGTGGAAAAAAAACACAACCCCCTTTTAAAAAAACTACAAACAACACACTTTCATGGTTACTTTCCCATCTACATATAATCCAGTCGGCTGGAGCTGTAGAATAGACCGACTGTTTCTCTGCAGAGGCGTAAGACACCCCAACGAGTGTTCTGGATATGATACTAACTTATCTGATGGTGAGGCTCCAGTAAACTGAATGGTTTGAAAGAGAACTGTTTTTGTATGTTAAATGGAATTGTTTGAAACAGAAGTGTTATTTTTTTTTACATTGAAACTTTGTACTTATACTAACCTGAATTATTTGAAATAGAACTGTTTATAAGTATAAAAATGGATTTGAATTTAAATAACCAACAAAGGTTAGCGTAACATAAAACCAAACGAAACCAATCATCAACTTATATATTCTCGATATATACTTACCTTCAAAATCCATTTCCGCCAAACTACATATTCAAAACGGATATCATTAATTATCATTTATTACCAAACTCTTTAGTTGTACAACTTAAATGAAAAATGTAACAGCATAAATATACATAAGGGAAGTACCTAATTCTATATTGTTACATATTCATTTTTTTCCTTTAGGTTAGAAAAAAGATAAATTTCATAAAATTAATGTACATATTTACATTGGGCTAGTGGGTAGTGTGTTAGCCAATGGCTCGGGAGACTGGAGTTCAATCCAAAATTTCAATCTAAGTCATACTCAAAAAATGGTACTTGATGCAGCCTTGTTCGACACTCTGCATTATAAGGTACGGATCAAGAAGGAAGTAGAGCAATCCAGGGAAAGGAGTAGCGTTCTTCCCTACATCTCGGTGTAGTAGCTAATGAAAAGGGAGACTTCAAGCCGCCCTCGACTACGTTCGCCAACTTTACTTACATATGCATAAATTGGACCTTTATATTCACCAGACGTTTGTGTCGAGTGGATAAGAATTAACAACTTAATTCCAGGAAATCCTTACCCCCAAGACAGTAGCTGTTCCCTCTTCTAAAAGAGGTAATGGCTAGGTTTATTGCTCTGTGCTTGAGACGCAAATGAAGGAAAATGTCGACAGAATATAAGCAATTTTCTGCACGACCTCGCAGGAGGTTCCTTTCTTGCACGGCACCCCACATTAAACCTCCCTTATCTCACATTTTAGCCTTGTGGGGAGTCAAATAAATACCGTCTTTCTTTCCAAATTGAAAATTTAAGTGGAGTGTTTCACCGCTCTCGTTTTCTTTTACTTTAAACGTTTTAGGTCAGAGGTTGTCTTGTGGTGTTACTCACTGGCTTTCGTTGGCTATGCCCAATGAAAACCCGTCTTGATTATCCTTTTGCTTTAGGGAATCTAGCATCTACCCACTCCCCAAGCCCAAGTTGCCTTCTTTCATATTCCGGTGTTGGACTAGCATGGGCAAAATTCTGCTATTCTTCAGAAAAGTCGACTGCGACAAAAGATTACAAAAATACTGATTATTTTATTTTATTTTTATTTTGTTTTATTTTATGGAATATTTTCGAAATTTGCATTAAACTATCAAATCAGAAAAGACATTCTTTGTCTATACTAAAATTTACTTAGGCTGGCAAAGAAGACTAAAGTCCCTTACAGTACCTGCTTTGAGTAAGTGGTTACCCACGTAAGTACTGAACAAGCTAATCGTTTCTTAACTTCGATGATTTGATAGGAACCAGTAAAATTAGTACTGTTTTATAAGGGCACAAAGGCCTCAAATTACTTACAGAAACTGCTGTTCTTATGTGGTCACCCATCCAAGTAAATAGGTTTGTTGCTGCTTAATTTCACTTTTTTGGTTGGTTGTGTTTTATGACAAATCAATTCTTGTAGGTTGTTTAATGTCAAAGCCTGTTTATACATGTATAAATAATATACATGAATTGTAAGTGAATAGTTTCTTGGTAAAAATTTTAAAACAAGACAAAGTTCATTTGTTTGCTTACAGTTAAATGGTTTCAAGTATTGCTATAAAACACTGATGGTTTTATTTGCCCGTACTTAAATGGTTTTAAGTATTGCTATCTAACACTTATAATTCCATTTGCACACACTTAAATTATTTCAGGTATTGCTATCTAACACTAATAATTTTATTTGCACACAGGCAAATATTGTTATCTAATAATAATAATTCCATTCAACGTTAATCATTCATGTGCACACAGGATTCCAAGTATTGGTTTGGTTTCTTTGTTTAATGGCATATCAACTCTTTTTAGGTTATTTAATGCCAAATCCATTCTCCTAGAAGAACAGTAGTGGTACTATTTAACCCATAGCTTTTGCCCGAAAGTGAACGTAATAGCGCGACTGGAGTACGAACTCGCGTACTACGATTTCGCAGTCCAACGCTTTAACCATTACACCACGAGGACACCCCTTGACGGCATTTCAACTCATCTAGAAAGCAGAACTGATTCAATCTCCAAAAGGTTGATATTGAGCAGATACGACACTGATCTTAGGTAGAAAAAGAATATCATTTAAGTCGACTTTATAGATATAAGGCGCTGCTTTGCTTTTATGCAAGATTTAAGTCTATAGTTTATATTCAAAATAATTTGGGAAGTAGCTATATATATATATATATATATATATATATGTGTGTGTGTGTGTGTGTGATCGGCAATATCATTCAATAATGACCACATAGTGACATACCATATTCGGGCAGTAGAGGAAAGTGATTGAGAATGAGTTATGAAGCGATGATTAGCATTATATTTTGTTATATCGTAAAGGATATACAATAACAGGCTATTCCGAGTAGTAAACACATTAGGTAGGTATAACAGAAAAGCAGGTCTATTTGTGCAAATATTACAAGCAGATTAGTTGTAATATTACTATCCTCGCAAGGGTAGTGTTAAGTCCAAGTAATAGTCGATCGTGTGAGTCTCGTGCTGAAGTCCTTCACTTAAAGTCCTGCGCAGAGTGATCTGTGTGTACTTAAATAATGGTTAGTACTACTACTATTGTTGGGGTGCCCGGAAGATTGGTCATTCCATTATACATTATTTATATGCCAAATACATTTAATCCTTATATTTTACTCATATAGGTTTGGTTTGGTTTGATTTTATAGCATATCAACAATTGCAGGTTATTTAATGCCAAATCTTTTTTGTACATATATATTAGATCTATATGATTTGGTTTGGTTGGGTTTTATGGCATATCAACTATTGTAGGTTATTTAATGTCAAATCCTCTTTATACATGTATATTTAGTATATATGATTTGGTCTAGTTGGGTTTTATAACATATCAACCATTGTAGGTTATCTAGTACCAAATCCTTTGGATACATATATATTACATATATATGATTTGGTTTGGTTGTGTTTTATGACATATCAACCATTGTAGGTTATCTAGTACCAAATCCTTTCGATATATATAGATATATATACATATCATATATATGTATGATTTGGTCTAGTTGGGTTTTATGACATATCAACTATTGTAGGTTATCTAGTATCAAATCCTTTTGATACATATATATCATATATATGTATGATTTGATTTGGTTTGGTTTTATGGTATATCATCAACTACAGGTTATTTAATGCCAAATCCTTTTCATACATATTTATTAAACGTAGGATTTTTAAATACTTTTTGTTGACAACATTTTTAAACGAGCCTATGCTCTTTTTTTTCTCAGTAAAATGTTTTCACTTATTTTTATCCAATAGAAATAATTCTATCTACTATCAATTATTTGTTTGCACACAGTTTGATGTTTTTAAGAATTGCTGTTTAACACGGTCTAACGTGTCAATAAAGTTAATTAGTTCCAAGTATTGCCATGTATCACTAGCAATTCAATTAAACATCAGTCATTTGTTTACTCACTGTTAAAATGATTAAACAGTTTTATTTCAAGCAATTTGTTTGTACCCCATCTAAATGTCAAAGTACGCAGTTAAAATGTGAAACCGTGGTATTTGACCATAGATTGGACCCTATCAGGTGCTACCTCTCCGGACCACAGTAGACCTGGGAGTGATTTTGATGAATTGATACTCTGTATTCCCCAAAGCTTCAGCACTGCTGGAGCCTCACCATCACATAGTTTAGTGTAATAATCAGGAAACTCGTTGGGGAATTCTTACCTCTCTGCAAAGCGACAGTCGATGCATTCTGTAGCTCCAGCTGAATGGGCCAACACACATGGAAGAGATAACATTCACTGGCCTACCTCACTGGGCAAGTAGGGAAATATGGACGATTATAATTCATGAGAGTAATTAAAAAAGAAATTCCTATACCTCAAGACACAAGAGCAAAAATATTGATATATACCATTATACACTTAAGTTGATTCTAACATATTAACTGCCACTTTGAATTCCCTTCTCTCCAAATAAACCCATACAGGAATTTTTTTATGACATTAACCTGACCGATAAAATGAAACGCAGTTTCTTCCAGGCAGCGGTCGTATCTATACTGCTGTATGGATGCACTTCTTGGACGCTAACAAAACGGCTTAAGAAGAAGCTAGACGGCAATTACACAAGAATGTCGTGAGCAATATTGAACAAGTCCGGGCGGCAACACCCCACAAGGCACCAACTGTACAGCCACCTGCCTCCCATCACGAAAACTATCCAGATTAGACGAACCAGACATGCAGGACAGTGCTAGAGAAGCAGCAACCAGCTCGAACATACATACAGCAGCTATGTGAGGATACGGGATGTAGCCCTGAAGACCTGCTGGAGACGATGAACGATAGGGAGAAGAGGCGAGAGAGGGTCAGGGATATCCGCGCTGGCCGCACGACATGATGATGTTGATGATGATTTTTAATGTTCTTTAGAAAAAGTCTGTATATGGTTCTAGAAAAAATATTTATCTTGAACTCCCAAATCGTTTTTGTATAGTTGTTAACTAAAAAAACTTTTTCATACAGGGTTCTATCGCATCTGAATAATTTTCAAATAGATCTAATTGACTCATAGATAGAATTCTAAAAGCTAGTAACTCCCCTGTTGAGAGTAGACCTGGGAATAATGGCAGTGAAGAGAAAACTTCCCAGTGCTTCTGAACTGGAGCCTCACAATCAGATATGGTTTAATGCCATACCTAAGACACCCCATTTTTAAGGTGGAGTCGGGAGAAATCTTACTCCATTGCATGAAATTCAGTCAGTATAGTCTAAAGTTTGCCAGCAAGGCTACCATCTAAACTGTATTTGTCTGTATTTTTATTCCGGCCCACCAACTGGATGAGTATGGCACAAGGACTTTTTAAAGTGGGTCCATACACAGAGCAAAAGCCCACACGCGCCCGGCATTTTGAAAAATACCTTGGCCCCGTCGGCATTCCCCTAAAGAGGGGCGCCTTAGGTGCCAAGTAATTAATCTAACCCTTCCGAAGAGTGTTAAAGCCTGGGTAGACGGCCCCCTGAGGCCAGAGGGATCTCCAGTGCCGAGTCATACCCGACTGAAACCATGCAGTTGACATCACGGTGGGCCCAAGTGCCACTCAACAACTGGAGAGGCGCACCAAACAAGTGGGTCTGGTTGACCATCTAAACTAATCTAGTTAATTCAAAAAATGTTCTTCCTTTGTTATGACAGTCAAAATTTTAATTTTTCATTGATTAGGGGCCACAACGAGAAGAATGGATATTTTTGGGGAGACTGTATATGTTTGTTCATACACACATTCATGCAACTATATACGTGTAACTTTGTATTTATAATATAAACTATAGAATTTATTTTCTGTATTGCCTATGGATAGTTAATGCCCGAAGAAATATTTTTTCTTTTCTTTTTACGCGCAGAATAATTACGCAAAAGATTACATCGAGCCACTGGTAAAGGAGAAGAACTATGGTAGGTGGAACCTGCTATTCGACCGCCCACAAGCTATGTCGAGCGCTTGAGGCAATTATTGCAAAGACTTTGTCGCTGGAGGCTTTCAATCGTTTATAACTCTACTTGCTTTCAGGAAATGTAATTAAAAACTGTAATTATCTAAAAAAAAAAAAAAATTGATTATTTCCTTACCTTATATTGTATTTCCGATAGACCTTAATCAACGGTAGCTTAAATATAATTTTCATTGCGGAAAAACTATCTTTATAATAACAACAGTATAGCTTTTCTACATAGTGTCTTTTTTAAAATTTTAATGAAGCCGTAAATTCCGCATGAGCAAATGTAGTGTATTTATATCCTGCCAAAGGTCTCTTCTGCCACGGATCAGAGTGTAGTATCTATCATATTTACCAACCCCTCCGCTCGGGCAGGATATGACACAAGGTCAATTTTTAAGCGGAGTTTAATAGGTTTGAATTCAGACTTTTCCTTCTCCTAGACTAGTTGCCTCACCAAGGCTGAAGAACCTAGTCTGCCCTACTATTTACCCATAGCTGGAAGGAGAATAATTGGATTCATACATTTCCCAAGGGTATTAGTGCTATGTGAAATGCAATCAATATCGTCCAGGATTTGAACTCGTGTCGCCGTTTCCATTTCCTGCGACGATAACCATTACACCACGAGCACCTCAGAGTGTAGTATCTATACACGTGGTCATATATTTAGATGCTTTAATTATGGAGTCTAAAAATGTAAAGTATTTTAAATCATTCATAATTCTTATAATTAATCTCGACTTGAATCTCACCCTGTTCTTGAGGCTCAGAATACGTTGACTCTATTTGCTGCTGAGGGTAAGAGCACCACCACCCCCGAAAAGGGTGTCATGGGTGTGATACTAAACTCCATATGATGGTGAGACGCAAATTCTTGAGATCTTTGGACTTGGAGAATTCCTTCAATACCATTACTACTATGTCCACTCTAACACATTATGTTAGTGCCTGTTAAATAGATCTGTTTAAAAATTATTCGTTTACGATAAGATTGTGCGCCCCCCAAAAAACCTTTTAGAAGCAACTACGTATGAATGTAAATAGGAACGTATAATGAACGCGATTCCCTAACACAGAAACATAAAATAACCCTTGACATGCTGTTAGAATCAGTCAATCAATCATTGTCTCTTTTGTCCTGGGTCAGAGCTTAGTATCATTCAACTAAAATACTTTAATTAGTTAAAAACGAAAAATATATTCAATGATGCGATTCGCTTACAATTCATGCATATTAATTATTCGTGTATAAATAGGCTTCGGAATTAAATAACCTACAGGGGTTGATGTGTCGTAAAACACAACCAACCAAACAACCGATTTTAAGCAGCAATGAACTTTTTTTTTATTTAGATGGGTGACCACATAAAAACAGTAGTTCCCGCAAGTATTTTGTGGCCTTTGTACATAAATAAGCCAACACTAGTAAAATTTTATTGGTTTCTATCAAATCATCGAAGTTAAGAAACGATCAGCTTGCTCAGCACGTACGTGGGTTACAAATTACTCAAAGCAGGTATTGGTCTTCTTTGCCAACCGAAGTAAAGTTTGCTATACAGCAAGCATGTCTTTTCTGATTTGATAGAGTTTGATGCAAAGTTTAAAAATATTCCATAAAATAAAACAAAACGAAATAAAACAAAATAGAATAATCGCTATTTTTGTAATCGTTTGTTGCAGTCTAGTTCTATTCTTTGTTCCGCTTCATAAAGAATGGGAGAATTCTGTCGATGCTAGTCGTAGACCCGAATATGAAAGGAAGCGAATTGGGCTTGGAGTCAATTCTAGCTTTCTTAAAACAAAAAGATAATTAAGGCGGGTTTTCACTGGGCATAGCCAACAAAAGACAGTGAGTTATACCACGAGACAACCTCTTACCTGAAACATTTAAAGTAAAAGAAAACAGATTCTTCTCAGTATTCTGGCCAATTTCAACAATACTGTTATTTGGATGGTCTCGATTCGTTCCTCAATTTTCATCTCTTCTAGCCCCCTTTCCAAGCATTTGGGGACCCTTCCAAGTTCGCCAATTACAGTTAGTATTACCGTCATCCTCATATTCCACAGCTTTCTTAGTTTACTGGCAATGTTCGAGAACTAGTCTATTTTTTTCGTTTTTTAAAATTTTTTTCTCTCTATAGCTCAAACAGACGGCATAGTTCACTATACGGTAAGTTCTCTTTTCTTTGTTACTTATCACGAGGTGAGGTAATCTGGGGATCTGTTTGTATATCAAAATCTCAGAGACCTTATAGGGCTCATATTCCGGGAGGGATTCTAGTTTGTGCATATACTATTTGGTAGTAAGATGAAATTTCAATTTCTTGCACAATTCGCAGTTGATTACCTTTCCCACCCAGTTGTATATTGTTTTAAACTCCTTTTCCGCTTGTTTGCTAGATTAGCTTATTATATAATCAATGGTTTCTTTTCTGTCGCTTCATAATCTACGTTTGCTATTCTGTTGCGTATTATCCATCTTTGCTTTGATATAGTTAGTTCATATTTTTTTGGGGGGGGCTGCTATAAGAAAAGATTTAGTTTCTCTGAAGGTTTATTTTTCAACGGCATGTTCAGGTTTTTTCGTGTGAGATTTTGTATCTAGTATCTCTAAGTCGGAAAATCAATCTTTCTTTAATATCATTCTAGCTTGCTTAGCAAATCTTAGGCTAGTTATATTTAATCTAAAGGATTCTGTTCAAATTTCTATCTTTCTTTTTCTATATCCCCTTTCAGAAAGATTTCTCTAATCTAACAGTTAATTACATTTTTTGCCTCCCTTGTCTATTTCTTCAGTTACTGCCTCTGGGGTGAGTTGTCGCTTTGGTCGTTGTTTGTGAAATAAAAGCAGCCAACATTTTCAGGATGCCGGTTGCTATCAAGGGAGCACCTGTCGATCATGACACCCAGACTAGTTGTCCGAGTCTCACGTTGAATAAGGTTTGAATTAGTTACTTTCCCTTGGTAATATATAGTAGCACTTGGAGACACATGGGTTGATTATTATCTGTGCTCCTGTCATTGATGTGACCTGGTACGCATAAGCAGGTCACAAAAATCCGGTTTTAAACTTAAGTAAGTGTCAAACGGTCATTTTCTTAAAAAAAACCTACTCGATTTAAATCTTCATTCTTTACTTATCTAATCCGCTACGGGGTGCATGGATTGGCTTATAATTGAAACTATTGTTTAGCTGTTTATATCTGATGTATTTTTTGGTTCTTGTCAATGCATAATCTTTGCTCAGCGTTTCAAATGATCCAAATCATACAAACCACCTCAATCTGTCGCTCTCGTTTAACGACTATTTTTACGAGAGTTCTAGTTATGTGATTTGGGGATGGAAAGAAGCTCCCGCAACAAAGAAATTTCCCATTCTCGGCACCATTTTCCCTCATTTCCTTCTAATTTTTCCCTTCCTTAAACTTGTCTATAAAATTTAAATCTAAATTCAGATGAAAACGTAAACTATTACTTTGATAATAAGGCAGATATTTTTGGAAATATTTACAAAATTATAACAATATTCTGCATTTCAACGAAGAATAATTTAAACAGTTTGAGGCGTGTTTTTACTTCTTTATTCCACAAGGGGGTCTTCTCTATTTCAACCGTTTTTCTTACAATGAAATATACTTGATATTACTAAGGGTTATTTTTTATCAAAAGAGTTCTAATCACGTGATTTGGGAGTGGAAAGAGTCTCCTGCAACTATAAAATTATTATAGGCACCTCGGGTGGTGTAGTGGTTAGCAGACTAGGCGAGCAATCCTTCGCGAGTTACTTCGATTCTCATTGAGTGTTCTATTCATGTGGCCTTTTGCCACATCTAAACGAAAAGCTTAGTAAATTTCTACTACCAAATTATAATTCTTCTCCTCGGAAGCTTTACAAACCAGCGTCAGTTGGTGGTCCTTGACTGGAGTTTGAGTGACAGCAAGTTCTCTCTGGTCTCCTTGACTCTTCTCTCTATTCTTCTCGAATTCCACTGTGCTACATTCACACTTTTCACTTTCTTTGATTTTTTCTCTGTGGTTCACTGGGACTGCAAAGTTCACTATACGGCAAGTTCTCTTATTTTTTTTGTTAACATTAGGTTTGGTCTTCTGGCCTGGATAAAGTGATCGGTTAGTATCTCAAAATTCGACAGAACTTTTTCACGTTGCATTCACTAGGACGGAGTCTGCTTTGTGCATATACCATTTGGTTTTATGGGCAAATTTCATTTTCTTGCACAGTTCCCTGTGGACTATGAGACTTTTTCCAGCCACGGAAAAACCGACTGTTTCGAACCACAAGAAGAAATAGACATTTTAAAAATGAAATCATCCTTAATAGGACGCTTTCAATATTTAACCTTTTCTGTAGTTTAGTTTTGTTAGTTACACACACACACACAGGACTATTTTACTAACAATGTAGAATTAGCAATATTTTTAATGTATCAATGCATGTTTTGTGATGAGTATAAATTTGTTTTATTTGTCGCCTTGTTTTGAATGTTCCTTTTGTCCGCGCCGTTTCATATCTTCATTCATTTACTACCTTTCTCCATGTGCCTTTTTCGAAACACCACATATACTAAACTAGAAAATGTTGGGGAACTTAAATACAAAAAACAGAGTTACCCCCTACACTATCACTTGGACTGGTCATCTGGCCGAGATTAGATGATCCATTTCTATCTCAAAATCCCAAAGAATGTTGTGCGTCTCATTCTCTGTGACGGATACTGGGTCGTGCATATACCATTTGTTCGTATGGTCAAATTTAAACTTCTGGCACAATTCCAAGTGGATCAACTTCCCCACCCGGTCGTGTCTTGTCTTATACTCTTTTTTTGCATAGTTACTCCATTACCCTCTTTGCGTTAATTCGTTGATTTTTTTTTGTCAGCATCGCTTGATAACCTTCGTTATAAAACAGATAATCTAAAGATTCTTAATAACATATCTTAGTTTGGGTTTTTGTTTTCTTGTCCATTTTTAATACTTTTTTCATTAAATTCATTTGTCATTTCGCAAGTGGACTTAGGCATTAAACAAAAACAACAAACTTACCCTAGGACTCTCCTCAGTATTCTAGTTGTTATGATCTCATTTGTAATTGTTTTCTTTGCGAATTTTACGCACAGGCCCGCCGGACTCTTCTCAGCATTTTTAATTATTGTAACAATACTGTGATCTCTATGGTCTCGATTTTTTCTCTGATCACCAGTTTTCATTAAAGTCTAACTGACAGCAAGTCTCCTCAGATCTTCAGGACTTTCCGAAGTATTCAAGCTGATCTCAAAAGTGCTATCGTCTATGTGGTCTCGATTCTTTCTCTAATCTCTATTTTCCCCACTTTATTTTCCAGGCCTTTGAGGACTGTTCCAAGTCCACCAACTACAACTGGTATCACCGTCACCTTCATCTTCCCCTGCTTTTCAGCTCTCTAGCAAGATCCAGTTATAAATCTTCTCGCTTTCTCTTTTTCACTGAGAGATCCACTGGAACAACAAAATCGACTTGGTGACTAGCTCTTTTTTCTTGCACTTTTATTATCAGTATTATTATTAAACCTTACTTGTCGTGTTAATGTGATACCCAACGTATTATACCATACAATGGCTTCCGATGTATGCTGCATCAACCTCGTTCTTCAAGTAAGAAGTACTTCCCTCGTTTTCTCTCGTTCCTTTTTTTTTTTTTTTTTTTTTTTTTTAAATAGGATAGTGGTGCGTAAACCGATAACACTGGAAGTTTTGACGGTGACGGGCGCAACGATAAACCTGTCTGAAAAAGATGTATGTTTGGCCAGTTTTGAAACGCGGCGTCCCAGTCGGCCGATCCTAGGCGGCCAATCCCGGGTCGAGGGCTGACGTGACAAGATTACTACCAGATAGCCTATCACTGCTGCACGAATCGCACTCTAGTATCTCACCATCCACGAACGAGAAAAGTGTAAAACCGTCAGGTCGCTTGCCGTCTTCTTGGTCGAGTCCTACGTGTTCCGTTTATCACGGAAAATCTGTGTCAGCAAGGCTTCTTCTCGTGAAGGTACTCAGGGTGGTAGGACGGAGGAAGCAACAAGCGATTAGGCGTCAGGTGACACGCTAAATTATATTCATCATCATCATCATGTCGTGCCATCAGCATAGATCTCCTTGACCCTCTCCCGCCTCTCTTATCTATCGTCAATCGCTCCTGGTACGTCTTCAAGTCTACATCCTGTATCGGCACAGAGCTGTTATATATAAATTCTAGCTGGTCGTCCTGCCTTTGCTCGTCCATATGAAGGGGTCAACAGGAGAATGTCACTTATGAGTTCGTCCCTACTTCTCCAGCTGTGTCCCGCATGACTGGTTCATCTAACTTGGATAGTTTTCGTGATTATTGGAAGGTGGCCGTACAACTGCTGCTTTGTGGGTTGCTCGCAGTCTTCTCGTGTTGCTGCTGTCAAGCTTTTTCTCTATACTTTTAGTTAGCGTCCATGTAGTGCATCCATACAGCAGTATCGACACGACTGCAGCTTGAAAAAATTGCGTTTCATTTTATCGGTCACGTCTGACTTCCATATGACTGATAGTCTATCGATAGCTGCCTTTACTAGTCACGTGTTGATATCAGTCTTGGTTGATGAGACACTGCTTCCTAGGTAGGTGAACTTGTCTACTAATTTTAAAATAACTACCGTTTTGTGTGGAGCGGCCACCTCTTTGATTAAAGCACATGTATTCCGACTTGTGAGCATTGACGTGGAAGCCTATGACTACAGCACCTCGTTCCAAATGTTGCGTAGCCATATACACGAATATGGCCATGGGCAAAATAGACATGTAATGTTCATAACGATAGAATATATAAAGAACATAGGAATCTCAATATTCGAAAACACGTAACGACTTCTTGTTCAGGTACGAAACCCTTTTATTAACTTTGAGTTAAAGGTTTCGACGTAAGGAGGAGAGACACAATCTTCTATGCTGTCTTATTTATTTGGCCCCCAACTCGAGCGGCCCCCCATAGGGCGCAAGTTCGCCTCGCGCCTGCGAGCTCCAAGGGTCGATCCTTCTCGTTTGGCGTCTAAAACCCGACTCTTATTTTCTTCAAATTCTCACACAAACTTCCGCGTGCTTCCGGTGCGTGACGTCATTCACACCTTGTCACCCAGTATCGTCTCGGACTGTTATGACATCTGAGTGACACCTCCATCCGCTCGCGCGCACTCGCGTTAACACCTGCTTCAATCTTACACCCAACCAACCCATGTGCTGAGCCGAAAGGTTCTCAGCCTAACTAAACTCAAAGGCATGAACCGAAATTCCTCGGCTATTTCATAACACAAACTATGTAACAGGGTTTCGGCTTGAGTGGGTGTATTTGCCAGAAGCGCCATATCATCGGCGTAGTCCGTATCCGTAATTGTTTGTGTAGGGTATCTTCTGCTTTTACAAATAAATGAATTTTAATTAAAATTAGAGTAATGATATATATATATATATATACGCACAAACTGATTGGAATTTAAAATAACATCACTAATATGGTTAAAATATGGAGCACTCAGTAAGAATCGAACTCACGAACAATGGTCTGCCAATTTAGCAAGCTAATTATTATACCGCGTGAGTTGTGGACATTCTGACCATATAGGAAAACAAAAGTAAAAGCGTGTAAAATTTCCGTCAATTTCCAATCAGTCAGCTTCAGTATTGATCAACCCAATCCCTCCGTGCAGGGTGCGACTTAAGGTAATTCTTTAAGATGAGTACAGCTGATTCTCCAAGACCAGTTGTGATTCCAAAGTTAAAGAGTCTAAGCTGCTCTATTAACTCATACTTGTCATGAGAAGGTAAATAGTTGGATTCGTAAGGGCATTAGCCCTATATGGAACAGCTTCGTCCGGGATTTGAATTCGGGTCACCGTCATCATCATCGTCATGTCATGCCGCTAGCACGGATATCCCTGACCCTCTCTCGCCACTTCTCCCTATCGTTCATCGCCTCCGGCAGGTCTTCAGGGCTACATTCTGTATCCTCACATAGCTGCTGTATATATGTTCGAGCTGGTCGTTCTGCTTTTGCTCGGCCATAGGTGGGGGTCCCTGTCACCGTAGATATCACAAATATTACAAACTATAGAAAACTCTGAGCAGTTTAAGAAACTGGATTCCATATCAGTATAAATTTATGTAGACATTACCCACCTGATATAGTAAAAATAAAATGGTGCTCACAGTTCCTGTGGGATTCAACGAGTATCCAGTTGATCGACAAGGGAACAAGCCAGAACTCCATACAGAACGCCATATCCACAGTGAAACCAGCAGCCGATCAGGATTCGAGGAATGAGATCCCTCAGGTGCAAGAATTGAACATTCTGAAGAACTATAAATACCGATTACTTTGTGCACAAAGGGAACGTAATTAACTTGTCTGTTATTGTTGGTGCTCAACATATTTTGCTGGCTCGCTCAATTCAACAATTTACTTACACCCTTTGCTATATGCAAGATGTGACACTAGGTTGATTTTTAAGTGGTGATCGGTTTAAATTCGGATTTTTCATTCGCCCAAACTGATTGCCTTACCAAGGTTAAGGAACCCAGTCTATCCTAGTGTTAATCCATATTTAAAAGTTTTGGTTTGGTTTGGTTTGGTTTGATTTTATGACATATCAACCATTGTAGGTTATTCAATGCCAAATCCTCTTTATACTTATATATTAAATATATAGGATTTGGTTTGGTTTGGTTTTATTACATATCAAACATAGTAGGTTATTCAATGCCCAATTCTCTTTATACTTATAAATTGAATATATAAGATTTGGTTTGGTTTGGTTTTATGACATATCAAACATTGTTGGTTATTTAATGCCAAATTCATTATATATATATATATATATACATATATATATATATATATATATATATATATATATATATATATATATGCCAGATCCTCTTTATACATATATATTAAATGTATAGGGTTTGGTTTAGTTTGGTTTTATGAGATAGGATCCATTGTATGTTTGGTTGGGTTTTACGGCACATCAGCATTTTCGGTCACTCAATACAAAATCTCTTTATATATATATATATATATATATATATATATATATTAGATATATGATTAAAATTTTAAAACGTGTCTGAGCTCGTTTTACTCATACAGCTAAATAGTTTCACTTATTTCTGTCTAATATGAATACATAAAAAAAATATAAAAACAGTCCTATTTCAGAAATTCTGTTAAGCATGTCAAGAAAGTGAAAAAGTTCCGAATATTCTTTTGTATTACAAACAATTCAATTAAACATCAGACATTTGTTTACATATAGTTAAATGATCAAACAGTTCTTTTTCAGACAATTCAATTTAGCATGTCATTTGTTTGCACATGGTTTTAATACCAAAGTTCTATTTTTAACAACTCAGTAAAACATCAGTCATTTGTTTACACTCAGTTACATGATCTAACAGTTTCATTTCAAACAGTTCAATTTAGCATAAATCACACTTTTTTTGCTTACACACAGTTTTATGTAAAAACATAAATTTATCAAAAGTACTCAGTGGAAATGTCAAACACATCTATTTGACCCATAGATAGGACCCTATCAGGTGCTACCAATACGGGCCAGACTGGACCTGGAAGCGATGGCAATAAAGGGGTGCTCTGCATTCCCCAAAGCTCCAGCATTACTCAAAGCTCACCGTCAGATACGAGGATCATTAAATACGTTTCCAAACTTTTTTTTCAAATGGACACTTTTATTGATAGTACACACATGAAACTCTAATCCCCTTCGAAGTAATCTTGTTGTACCGTTCCAACATTTTCTGGAAGGCCCTATGGAAGTCCTCTTGTGTGAACATGTCAATGACCTTCGTCACAGCCTCTTTCATCTCCTCAATTGTCTCATAACGACATCCTCTGAGCTTAGGTAAAACCAAAAGTCACAGGGAGCAAGGTCTGGACTATAGGGAGGATGAGGAAGTGTCTTGATGCCTATCTTGGTCAAATAGTCTGTCACAAGGATGGAGTTGTGGACTGGTGCATTGTCCTGCTGGAAATGCCACAGACCCGATTTGAAGAGTGCTGGCCACTTCCGACGGAATCTCTTCCTGAACTTCCTTTAAACCTCAACATAGTAACCCTAGCCCTAACTCTTTGGCCAATTAACTCTAGTGTATTGACTTCCTTACTCCTGTCACACCTCTCATCTTCCCTCACAGACTCCATGCCTTCCTTGAATCTCTTATTCCCCTCAACAACTGATGCTCAATTCATGCAAGATGCTCCAAAAGTAGTCTGAAGCATTCCATACGTTTCTGTGGCATTTTTTCCAAGTTTAAAAAAGATTTTATTGCATATCGTTTTTGTAAAGTTTCCTCACGTCCAAATTGCATTTTTGAAATTCACCAGCTGTGACAATCAGGCTTTAGTAGGGTGTATTCCAATTGCTGCTGTAGTAGTTCATTTGAACCTGAAATCATAAAAATTGGTCAGTTATCTCATAAGATGTACAGAAATAATATACTGAATTTTCAAGAGTGTACGACAATTTTAAATGCCTGTAGAAAAAGTCTGGAAACTTATTGAAGGCACCGGGGAGTTTAGTGTCACTCATTGGGGGAATCTTACTCTTTCGCAGAGATGCAGTCGGTGTATTCTGCAGCTTCAGCCGTGAGGACTAATATTTTGGAGAAAAGATGGACATATACCTTTCTCAGAAACATTAGCTAAACGTGAAACGCAAATTGGTCCGTCCAGGATTTGATCTCCGGAAACCGATTCCATTTATTAAGACGATATCCCTCATACTCCATCAGTATGCATCCATATACTTAACATTTCCGTTTTGCTCAATCCAAATATAGAACATTTTTAGAGAAGACGTTCAAGGACGATAAAAATACCAAGTTGGATAGATAGATATAGTTGTTGTTGGCGCCTGCAGTCGAGGGTGACCCAGAGGATCCCTTTTCGATAGAAACTACACCAAAGCGTAGGGGAGGGCGCTACTCCTTTCCCTGGATTGCTCCACTTTACCCTTGATCATTACCTTATAATGATGAGTTTTAAGCAAGGTAGTATCAAGTACCATTTTTTGAGTCTTTGGTATGCCTCGACCTGGGATTGAACCGAGGTCCCCTGGGCCATTGGCGAACACGCTAACCATTATGCCAATGTCCAGTAATAGATAGATATAATAGGGATTTATTTTTATTTGTTTGATATAATTGTTATCAGTGCCATCTTTTCATGATATTATGTTACATAGCCAGATATGAATATGTGAAATGTACATAGAATGTTCATAACTTATACATAGATAACATAGGAATCCCGAAACACAAGAAACACTTACGACTTCTTAGTTCAGGTACGAAACTTTTTATTAACTTTGAGTTAAAAGGTTTTTCGACATAAGGAGAGAGATACACAATCTTTCTATGCTGACTTTTCCATCTGCCTCCCACCACGTGCGGCACCCTCTGCAAGATCTCGGCGAGCTCCGAAAGTCAACCTTCTTCTTCGGAGGCAAAAACTCGACTCACTGACTTTTCTCAAATCCCCAAAATCCTCCGCGCACGCTTCCGGTGCATGACGTCATTCACATACCCCTGGTCACATTTGCTATCTGGGATTTTTATTTTGACATCTCTGAATGACACATCCTCCTCGCGCGCTCATGAACACCTGCGCTCATGTTGCACCTAACAAACCCATGCGCTAAGCGAAAGGTTCTCAGCCGAACTAAACAGAAAGGCAAGATATATAAAACGAAATCCCTCGGTTATTATATTACAATTAGGGAAATCTAATAAGTGTATTTGAAGTATAGAAAAATTCGGAGCTGTTACTTGAAAACAATGAAAATATATTCTAAATAATTAGTCACCTATTCCTGCTAATCAAGTATGTTCCAAATAAAAAGCTAGAAACAAGAAAGAAAATGCCTCTGTGGAAATAAAAAATAAAAGAACTGATAAAACTTATATCTGAGAAACAAAAACAAAGAAAGGCATCAAAGTATTTTATCGATATCACCAAAGAAAAGATGAAAACAATACCGCAATTACGATATGAAATAATGATGAATGTAGGTAAATGTGTCTATCAAAACGTTAAATTCGTATCAACAAAGATGAAGGACATATGCACATATATAAGATAATGAGGAAGGCTGATGAATGTGTCGGTCAAAATATTTTGTTAATAACAACAAGGAGGAGACAATAATACGAATATGATCCTGAATGACGGGTAAGGCTGAAGAACGTGTTATAGGTTGGTTGGTTAGTTGGTTGGATTTCATGGCATATCAACCTTTGTAGGTTATATAATGCCAAAACTATTTTTATACAAATTATCAGTTCTATTTCAAACAATGCAGTTTAGTGTGAGCACATGGTTTAATTGTCAAAAACATTTTTATTCAAATTATTCAGCTTAGTTAAACAGTTCTAATTTAACTAATTCAGTTTAGTTCTGTTTGGTTCATAGATAAGACCCTATCAGGTGCTACCACTCCGGATCAGAGTAGACCTGGAAGCGATGGCAATAAAAGGGTGTTCCGCATTCCCTAAAGCTCCAGCATTACTAGAACCTCACCATCAGATTTGTTTAGCGTTATATCTAGGATACTCGTTGGGGGAGGGGTTTTACCTCTCTGCAGGGAAGCAGTCGGTGTGTTCTACAGCCCAAGCCGACTGGGCAAGTATTATAGGAGATAATACCTTAATTAAAAGCAAGTAGTCTAATAATGAGTGATAGATATTCAAGTTGGCTTCCGATGTATCTTTCATTCCAGTTGAAAGCAAATATATATATATATATATATATATATATATATATATATATATATATCAGAGAATTAATTATAAATGGGGGATCATACAAGACTGTTCCTATCATCTTCCTTCGATTTAATTCCGAACGTATAAAAATCATGACATATATTATGCATGAATTATGAGGAAAGTTGGTCATCATGCAGTTTTATATATAAAAAAAGAGAAAATCCCTTTTAGCAGCAATAAATGAGAATGTCGTCTGGAAACTTACTTTGCGCATGCGTAATATCAGAAGCGTCTGCACTGATAGTAACGGAAGCTTCAATTCGATTATAGTGAGGAAAACTCTCTGTGCCTTTGCTATTTTCTTCTCTCATAGCTCATCTCTCCTTGGTAGAGATGAGAGAATAAGTGCCATGATTAAGTGATTGATTGATGTTAGCGGCGTGTCAACCTGTCTAAAGTTATTCTATGCCTAGAGGTTTCGGAATCGTGTTCTTAGAACCTTGATATTAACATTTTTAGCGATGGTTGGTTAGCGTTTCATGGCATATCAATTCTTTTGGATTATTTCACGCTAAATCTTTATATATATATATATATATATATATATATATATATATATATATATATATATATATATATATATATATATATATATATATATATATTCTCGGTGTATAAATGAAGCATATAAATACTACTTAATATTCCCCCCAAATCACCAGACAATTTTAAAAACAACGCAGGTTTAATGATTAAACGGTCATCTCTTCCTGATATATAGGTTTTCCTTACTTTTATTGTATAATTTTTAAAAATATCCATCATTGATTTTACATCCCTAGTATACGTTTAGTTTTATACGTGTTGCTGTATACATGTTTTAAAAGTAATGTAGAAGTAATTTTTTCATCGTATGCAATATCATCGACTTGTTCGCGGGTGTTGACAGGCATAATTTCACATTAAACTCGTTTCTTGTAAAGTCAATAAGCGAAATCAGTTTTTCCTTGAAAAACAAAATAGTTGACACAAGCAAAGATTTCCCCGTCGGCAGAGCTTAGAAGACGGTGACTGCATCTTCTGCAACGATGTAAGGCCTCCCCCTAAAAAATAAAGGTGTCCTGGTTATGACACTAACCAGTATCTGCTTGCATTGTTCTCAAGCTATGGGACACAAGTGATCGTGGTGTTCATTGTTATTCCTCCCATGTCCACTCAGACCTGTAGTGTTATCACTTGTTAGGACCTCATCTATGGACAAAACTAGATCTGTCAGAAAATTTTTAAAACTACGTAGTAATCCACGAGACCATATCATAGTCTGATGTTTGCTTAGATGAGAAACTGACGGTTACTCAGCGCCGTTTTCTCAGTGTCTACGCCATTAAAACTATTAATGTAGATATAGTTTATAAATTACTGTGTGCGACCTTTTGATTAGATAATTCATTTCAATGCAGTTGTTGTATAGTCTTTTATAGATTCATAATCAAACAGGTTTTACGAAATTCAATTAACGAAACGAAACACACTTCTTTATAAAAATATATATCTCTCATTTTATTCTCGAAAGGGGCTCACAGTTTGTTGTAAGTTTGAGAGATAGATGGAGAGACATATACTCAGAAAGGGGACTTCTTCTTGTCCTATATCTTCTTCCTGGAGCCAGTGGGGTGCCAACACTTGCACCCCCTGGCAAACTGAATCGTTAGAGACGACTCTAACGCCTCCGATCGGCTGCATATCCCTGGCTAGACTGTCGATTCTCTGACTGGACTGACAGTCTAAATCTGACCGTGTGGTTCTCATATCACGTGAACGCCTTCCGGTTACACATATGCTCGACCGCCCTACCCCGACGCACTGCCATCCCCCTGTTTACTAATCACAATGTAACGGCTTATCAAAGCACACGGGGTCACCAAGAACGAACCCAAAATCCATGACCACGGTCATTATATAACACAGTATTTAAACAGTAGAAATATTCCTTCTTCCTGGCCCAAGAGTTTGGGTGGCAAGGCATCAAGAAAATCGTAGATTTTAAGTGTTTTGGGCAAGGATAGATGTCTATTTTAAAGCCTACTCGATTACAGACGGTGCTAGAAGTATCTCTTTCAAAGCCTCATCGGAGGGGTCGGTGGATCGGTTTCTTTGATGAATAAGCAAGATTTATTGAAGTCGATGGTGCATTAGGTGTATCTATCACTAAAGAAACACAACGCGAAATAATTCTGATATCTTTCGCGTTGGTAAAAACTCGAGGTTCTGGCTTAAGTTAGTGTCGAAATATCAAAGGTAGTTTGACCTGTTTTTTTGCCCTAAGTTGTTCTTTTCACAAGCACAAAGGAACAAAGGAACAAAAAAAAAAAAAGACAGTTTGATATTTATTTTACTGTGTTTCTCTCAATGCTAAAACATTAACCACTTTTGATGACCGTGAATATATTCAAAGGAATTGAGAGAGAAGAGAAGAAAAAGAGAGGAGTGCTATGAAGAATGGTAATGTAATTGGGAATACAGATAGACATCTGGAGAGAGACAGATGTGCGGAAAAGGAAAGGCCGAAAATACTTGGAAGAAGAAGAAGAAGAAGAAGAAGAAGAAGAAGAAGAAGAAGAAGAAGAAGAAGAACGAGAGGGAGAAGAAGGGAACTTAAGGAAGAAGAAGAAGAAGAAGAAGAAGAAGAAGAAGAAGAAGAAGAAGAAGAAGAAGAAGAAGAAGAAGGTAAGCTAAATGAGATTGATGAAAAAGAAAAGAGGAAATAAGAGAGATAGGAGAAGAGATCAAGGAAGAAGAGAACGTTAACATCCTCTTTTTGTTATGCAGGTTTTTCAGACTTTGTTTTCATTATTATATTCACAACGTTTCGGCCGATATGTCCTCCGGCCTTCTTCAGATGTTTGTCGAACTCGGGCGCCTATACGGAACTTCGAACCACGTCCTTTATCTAATCCACGGAAGTCGTTTGTTCTAATTCCTTTAACCATAACCGGGTATAAGAGCTAAGTATTCCTGTATTGTTACTCGTCTGCAGTCAGGATTCAGCCTGCAACCTCCTGATAATTGTCTCTTAGGAAACCAACGCCTATAACCGTTACGCTGTGTCCCGCTTGACAATCTAGAGTGAATTTTTGGGACTTATAAACTTAATGTGCTTACATCACGATGATTACAACTATGTATTTTTTTTTTTTACCTGATCTCATATCCCGATTTTTTTACCAAACCTTTTTGAAACGTCTTGAATATAGTAATAATAAAGATGAAGACTATAGTCCGAAAATTCTGAATGATAAAAATCATCAACCTTCGTCTCAGAAATTCAGACAGTTATCCTCATCATCAAGTTGGATTGACAGTATGGATTTTCCTAACTCTTTCTCGCCATCCATCCCTATCATCCTTTTAGGACTTCATCATCTGATTTAAGTCTTCGCTGGTCGATAACACTGTGTACGTCCATGTGCCTGATTCCATTAGAGAACTTTGTCCTTGCTTCTACAGCAGTACCCCCACCACCACCACAAATCTTGTAGGCTCTACTAGAATGGTTTGATTAGCGTTTAACACACAGCAGGGTTGAGATGATTCATACCTTACGTAAGAGTATTTGTCTAAAAGTGAACGTAATAGCGCAACTGAAATTCGAACTCACACACAACGATATCGCTGTCTAGAACGTTAGTCATTATGACAGAGAGACTCCCTCAGAAATGAAGAGAGAGAGAGAGAGGGGGGGAGAGAGAGTTTGGTTTGGTTTGGTTTATTTTTGTTTGACGGCATATAAACCATTGACGGTTATTTAATGCCAAATCCATTTTTATACTTATAAATAGTTCTATTTCAAACAATTCAATTTACCATAAGTACAGTGTTTAGTTCTATTTATCCCACAGATAGGACCCTATCAGGTACGACCACTCTGGGTTAGAATGGACCTGGGAGTGATGACTATAAAGGGGTCACTGCATTCCCAAAGTTCCAACGTTACTGATTGTTTAGCATTATATCTTGGACACTCGTTGAGGGGAGTCTCACTTCTCTGCAGAGAAGCATTCGGTGTATTCTGCAGTTCCAGCTGACTGGGTCAGATATATATATATATATAGAGAGAGAGAGAGATTTAATGGTATATGATTTGTACAGAGTTTTTGATCAACTCAAATACTCAAAAGTAGGTGAAAAGGGCAGCTAAAGATAAATAAAAAAAAAATGAAAAAAAAAGATCAAATAAAAAAAAGATACTGGATTTTCGTGAAGTTTCAAAGAGAGACGAAACTGAAAATATTGCGACATCAGACAACTTGAAAAATGAAAAAAATAGAAGTCTAGTCGAAAGCGGAAACGTCCGGTGATTTTGATTCGAGTAAGTCGAAAACAAAATTTAACGATAACTAGAGTGGAATGAAGAAGGTGATTTTCATTGGTCCATTTGGGGGGCTAGTGGGGTGCAGAGAGTTGGTGATGGTGATAGCAATGGAAAAACATTTCGAAGAGAAAAGCAGCAAGAAAATCGAAATAGTATGGGAGAAGTTGTAACGATGTCAAGAAAAAGAAGAAGAAAAAGAGGAGAAAGAAGAAGAGGAGGATAAGGAGGATAGAAAAAGGGGGAAGAGTTGAGAGAGGGAGATAATTAAAGGTGAGTATTTTTGAGCGCAGGAAATATTCTGGTGTAAAAGGAGACGTAAAACAAAAACGCTACGAAGAAAAAGAAAGAGGAAAAAACGAACAAATAGATTGAAAAATTGAAAATATAGAAGAAGAAGAAGAAGAAGAAGAAGAAGAAGAAGAAGAAGAAGAAGAAGAAGAAGAAGAAGTGAAAAAGTGAAAAAAAGACACCGACAGGATAGTTCTTTAGAGGGCGGGAAAGATATAGATGGAAATGAAGAAATAAAAAGAACAGCAAGAAGAAAAAAGAAGGAAAACATTCCAATAGAAGAAGAAGAAGAAGAAGAAGAAGAAGAAGAAGAAGAAGAAGAAGAAGAAGAAGAAGAAGAAGAAGGTTGGGGCATCGCAAAAAAAACATTGGAGAAAATATATAAGGAAGTAGAACAAGTACAGATTGAAGAAAAAAAATTCAGAAATAAAGAAGAAAAGAAAAATCGAATAAAAAATAAAAACATTGAAGAAGAAGAACAAGAAGAAGTGGAAGAAGAAGAAGAAGACGGGGAAGGGGAGGAGGTAAGACCATCGCATTGAAGAAAAACAAGAAATAAGAGCAGGAGCAGGTAGCTGCATTATTGCATAGAAGAAGAAGAAGAAGAAGAAGAAGAAGAAGAAGAAGAAGAAGAAGAAGAAGAAAGATGTGGGAGGGGGGAGGAGATATAACGGTGTCAAATGCCCGATACCGGAGATAAATGTCGGTGAAAACATGCTATGAAGTGTTCATTAGAGGCTGTTTTTTGCCGATGCACGGTGAAACTGTTCGGACAGAGATCAGTCTGAAATTGCAAGTTAAAACGGAAGGCCAACAAAGTTGCGACCTAGTGATGGCTCAAATAGGCACTTTCCCCTGCATCAGATTGTACGAAGACTGGCCACATCTATCATAGTTTAAAAGAGTAGAAGCAAACAAGAAATGTTCAGAAAGAAAAGGACATTTTGAATAAGGCGAGTGGAAGAAGAAGTAGAAATGGCTAAAAAAAAAGAAGAAATTGGTTAATGTAGGTAAAGAGAAGAAAAGAAAAAAGTAAGAAAGAAAAGTAGGAATTAGGAAATAAAAGATAGTAATCAAGCAATGAGGACAGATGAGAACAATGGAGGATTAGAAACGAACAAAATAAAAAAGATAGAAAAAGAGAGGCTTGGTAGGGAGATGAAAAGGGGAGAGAAAAATAACGAAGTTTGGTAGATGAAGAAAGAAAGAAAGAAAGAAACAAACAAACCAACAAAGAGAGCTACAGAGAAGAAAGAAACTTTGATAATAGATAGCGCTAAGAAGGAAAGCAAGAAAGATATAAAAAAAGAAAAAAGAAACAAGAGAAAGAAAGAAAGAAAGAAAGAAATGGAAATAATAAAAAAAACAGTGGAAATAAAGAAAGAAGAGATTGAATCAAAGAAAGTAAGAAAACACTTAAAAGTAAATAAATAACTAAATGAAGAAAGAAAGAAAGAAAGAAAGATGGAAGACATAGAAAAGGAAATAAAGAAAAAAAGAAAGAAACAAGTGATAATAGAGAGCGCTATGAAGGAAAGCAAGAAAGATATAAAAACGATAAAAGAAACAAGATAAAGAAAGAAAGAAAGAAAGAAGAAATGGAAATAATTAAAAAAGCAACAGTGGAAATAAAGAAAGAAGAGATTGAATCAAAGAAAGGAAGAAAACACTAAGAAATAAATAAATAAATGAAGAAAGAAAGAAAGAAAGAAAGAAAAACGATAAAAAAGTGAGAAAATAAAGGAACAAGTGACTGACTCAAAGAAAGGAAGAAAAAGTTTTAGACTGAAGTAAAGAATGAAAGAAAGAAAAAGATAAAATATAAAAGGAACGGTGCGAAAGAAAGAACAAAAGAATGAAGAACGGAAGACATATGGAAAAAGGAACAGTTTGAAAGAATAAATGAATGAATGAAGAAAGAAGGAAAAAAGATACGAAAGAAAAGAAAGAAAGAAAGAAAGAAAGAAAAAAGAAAAAAGAAAGAAAGGAACGAAAGGAGAAGAAATAAAAGAAAGGAAAAAAGATAAATTACGTGAGGTAAGGAAAGAAAGGGAAAAACTGAAAAAAGTGTAAGAACAGTAAGAAAGGATAAATTATAAAAAGAAATGAATTAAAGAACTAGAAGCAGAGAGAGAGAGAGAGAGAGAGAGAGAGAGAGAGAGAGAGAGAGAGAGAGAAGAAAAAAAAGAATTTACCAAGAAAGCAATCGTAAAAAAAAAATATCTAAGAAAAGAAAAGAAAAAATAATCGATAATATTGTCAGTATTTCATGGCACCAAAGGGGCCAGTCGATGATTGAGTGATATTCTGTGTATCAGAGGACAAATCAGATCTCACTCAGGTTAGAGGATCGAGTAGGGGAGACGTTGTGTACTTGGGTGAGGTTGGAAGGGAATTGACAGTAATAGTGAGGTTTGTATTCGTAGAAATTATCAGATCAGTGCCTTCATTACCATTACTGAAACCACACCCAGGCGCCAAATCTCAACCTCTCTCTGTCTCCCTCTCTTTGATTCTATTTTATCCGTCCGCGTCAAAATGGCGATCGCTTGGTTGGTTGGTCGGTCTCCAGGTCCGTTCGTGTGGCACCTTGTTTGAAATGTCGCCGACTCTCTGATGTGAAATTTTCAAACGGACGAGACAGGGTTGTTATGGTGATCGATTATTGTAAAAAGCGCATGGGTACGACAAGACGAAAGAAACAAAGCGAGTTGAAGCGGGAAAGAGAAAGAGTGAAAGATAAAGATAGATAGATAGATAGATAGAGAGAGAGAGAGAGAGAGAGAGAGAGAGAGAGAGAGAGAGAGAGAGAGAATAATGAGGGAGAGGGGGAGGGAGAAAGAGAGAGAGAGAGGAATGATACAGTTTTTGTTATTTTAAATTTGACAAGTATTTTAAAATATACTATTATTTAACTATGACTGTGTAATAAATACCTGTATGGTATTAAATGTCTTATATACGTGGTGCATTAAATAAGTTTCCAGACTTTTTTGTACAGGCATTTAAAATTGTTGAAGACTCTTGAAAATTTACAATGTTATTGCTATACATCTTATGAGATGACTGATCAATTTTTATGATTTCAGGTTCAAATGAACAGCTACAGCAGGAATTGGAATACACCCTACTAAAGCCTGATTGTCACAGCTGGTGAATTTCAAAAATCCAATCTGGTCGTGAGGACACTTTACAAGAACGATATGTTATAAAATTATGTTTTACACTTGGAAAAAATGCCCTAGAAACGTATGGAATACTTCAGACTGCTTTTCGACCATCTTGCATGAATCGAGCATCAGTTTTTGAGTGGTATATGAGATTCAAGGAAGGCAGGGAGTCTGTGAGGGATGATGAGAGGTGTGACAGGAGTAAGGAAGTCAATACTCCAGAGTTGATAGGCCAAGCAGTTAGGGTTAGGGTTACTATATTGAGGTTTTAAGGGAGTTCAGGAAGAGGTTCCTTGGGAAAAGGCCAGCACTCTTCAAATCGGGTCAGTGGCATTTCCACCAGGACAAGGCACCAGTCCATAATTCCATCCTTGTGACAGACTATTTGACCAAGATGGGCATCAAGACACTTCCTCACCCTCCCTATAGTCCAGACCCTACTCCCTGTGACTTTTGGTTATTTCCTAAGCTCAGAGGCTGTCGTTATGAGATAATTGAGGAGATGAAAGAGGCTGTGACGAAGGTCATTGACACGCTGACACAAGAAGACTTCCATGGGGCCTTTCAGAAGGTGTTGGAACGGTACAACAAGTGCATTGCAACCGGAGGAGATTACTTCGAAGGGGACTAGAGTTTCATATTTGAACTATCAATAAAAGTGTCCATACGAAAAAAGTCTGGAAACTTATTTAATGATCCTCGTATATATATATATATCACTGATTCTATTTCCTCCTCCGACAACTGTTACTCTAAGAACGCTTCTACTGTCCTTATATATATATATATATATATATATATATATATATATATATATATATATATATATATATATATATCATGTCATCTTCATGTCGAACTGGTAGCACAATTTTTCCTAACTCTCTCTTGCCATCCGTCCCTACTATCCATCACTTCCTGTAGGTTTTCTAGACTACATTCTGTGTCCGTACAGAGCTGTTATAAGTTCTTTTTGGTCGGCCAACACTATATATATATATATATATATATATATATATATATATATATATAAATTTTGAAGTAATAAAATTTATCACAGAACAAATCCACCCTAGTCGCAGGGGTGTAGTATACAACGACTGCTTCTCTGCAGAGGGATAAGACCATCCCAAACGAGTGTCCTGTTTATGACACTAAACCCTCTGATTGCGAGGGTTGGAGATTTGGAGAATGTGGATTTCCCCTTCATTGCGATTGCTTCCAGATCCTCTCTGACCCCATCTATGGGTCAAATAGAATAAACTATCTGCAAACAAATGACATGTTCTAAATTGTGACTGTTTTACAGCAATACCTGAAACCATTTAACTGTGTGTAAAAAAGAGCTCAGGTTGTTAAAGAATGTTATCAATAAAATGTGTTTACAAATCATACATATAGTTAATACATATGTATA